>CM037091.1:29434369-29780904 GCA_020916435.1 Oxytropis ochrocephala | reverse complement strand
AGTTACGTATTGTTTTATGCTAAATGTTGTATGATTAAAAGAAAAGCTCCATGAGTTAGATTGTGAAACATGGGAAATCGAGCAGAGGAAGCTTCTAATTATCTGCATCATGTGTAACAAAAAACACAAATTAGAAATGTATGGTGAGTGATACCTAAATATCTTTGAAATTCATGATACACATTCTGAATAAACACTTAATTTTAGTCCTGCTTATGATTCGAAAACCTATTAACCTATTAAATAGTCTCACAAAGCTCAAGTCAGTAAACTAAAATTAATGACTATTCAATTGATTTTCTAATTTAGGAACTAAATCAAGAGAAAAATATACTAATTTCAGGGATTAGGGTTTACTGCATATATTCGTACCAGATTTGCATGCAGAAACTTTGCCTCTGAACCAAAGCAATTTGGAGATATACTGATCAGAAATCCTTGCTTTCACCAAATTAGGTAAAACTTGCTGAACTTCTCTGTGGAAACAAGTATATTGGGATCAATCACACTTAAAACTTTTGTCTGCAAATCATCCAGAATTAGGAGCAACCATAGAGAAACTTGTAACATCGCGATAACGATGAAAATAGACTCGATCCAAATGAAGAGTTTTAAGTTTAGGGAAATCAACTTGAGAAACATCAAATACTGTTAACTTCTTCCAACTTTAGAACCACAAGGTTCCTGCAAGTGAGAACGTTGGAAGATAAATCCTTTCGATAATCTAAACAGGACAAGTCGAGATCGAGATTTTCAACTCTTTGCGAAACGTTGAAATAAATAGACTGATATGAAAAGCGAAGTAGTAGTAATCGTGACATTTGCGACGTTTGGAGACGGAACGTATAAGATTGAGTGTGTTGGTGAAATCTCGTGAGGACATTGCTGAGTTCATATCTTTGATGGTTAGGTCTTGAAGTCGAGGAGAAAGACAGAGAACCATAGTGGTTTCCATCTCTTAGAGAATGGTTGTTGGAAGCTAGCGTGGAGTTTTGATGGGGAGTAAAGAGAGTATGTGATACAGAATTTTCGTCTGGTAGGCTTGCTTATTCTATCTTCTTCCTACCATTGGAATTGATCGCATTCGCTTCCAATTGGAAGACATCTTCATGTCCAGAATGAGAATCAAAGGAGAAAAAATAATTACTTAGGAATAATCAGCCGTGAATATATAGGAAAAAAATAAGGAAAAGTTTTATGTGAGGCTTTTCCCAAATGTGATCTTTGTATTAGTGGGTGGGAATAGACGCTTTGGTATGGCGAACATACAAGACACGGGCGCGGACTTCCTGACATGATTCTTCATTCGCCTTTTTATGCACGTAATATTCCCCAAATACCTCTAATTTAAAATAAGTTTTCTCCCTATCTATTCCTCTGCGCGCTCGAAACACCCACCACGCATTCTCATTTCTCCCACCAAAACTACCCGTACAACCAAAACCGCACACCGCTTCGACACCACTTCAACTTCAATCCTTCATTTCGTTCGTTTTTCCAATCAACGACATTCTGAATCCATCCCAACACGAGTGCGGCTTCTTCATCTTCATCTTGCTTTATTGATGCAACTCTTTTATGTGTTGATCGTCGAGCATGCATCGAATAGCAGGGGGTGTTTGATCGAAGCATGCTCCATTTGGACCGGATCGCGCGGTCAGACCCCACGATTGTTGTTGTTGTATCTTGATTTTATTGTTTTTCTTGAGTTGCTGACATTTCAATTGATTCTTTCTGATATGCATTGCTTTCTGAATCTGAGGACATGGGCGTGGCAGCGATGGAAGAGGCATCCAGGGTGGGAAGGAGGCGAAGACGGGGTTAAGTCCGCTAACTCCGTCTGCGTCGAGGACTCTTGGATGCCGTGGGCGTGCGCGGGAACCACGGTGAGGTTGACCGTCCACGAGGATCACGGCATTGAATTTTGATGATATAGGCGCTCGTGCTGGGCGATGATATAGAAGCATGATAATGTTGTTGCTTTCGATTGGATGTCGCCGTCAACATCGCATCTTTCAGCGGATCGCTTCTTCGTCGGCACGATCAACTTACCGCCGAGATAGGCCGCTTCCCACTGTCTTCTCGAGTTGATGTTCATCGCGATCTTGGCAGTTGAGCTGTTGATGATCTGCTCTGACCAGAATGCGTCCACTTTCCTTGTCAAGAGAGACGAGATAATCATCTTATCCCCTTTATGCTTATAGCTCCCGCATTACTAGGAAACATATGGGGCGGCTTTGATAAGTTCTGATTCTTTGAGCAATTTATGTTTCTATCTGTAATACAGGATTTATGTTTGTTTTATAATGAAAAATGTAGGGCGTCTAAGGAGGGAGTGGCGAAACTTCATAATCATTCTATGAGAGGATTTTTGATATGCATCAAACATTGTACCACTACATTGCTCAAACTGAACTGTGCCCATTCATGATGTGGGGTTTCTCTGATCGACCAACACCTGCAGGTATTGCTTTAGTGTGGGCGATGGCGCGAGTGAGACAAACAACTCCACCTTCGATTGAGTAGAGGTGACTATCACCACGGATGATGCTTTGAATTCTCCATCGCCTGGAGGAGATCGTAGGAGTGGATCCTGCCATCAGCGTGAAAACTAAAGATACTTCATTAAGTCATTCATAAACAAAAGAGGTAAAAAGCAAAGCATATTTTGAATCAACTTTGCAAATCACATATTTAATTAAGGTAACCGCTTCTTTGAAGGGGCGTTATGGGAGTGCTAATACCTTCCCATTACGTAATTAGACCTCAGAACCCAAATCTAATGGTTCCAAAGACCATTGTTTTTTTTCAAAAAAGGTTTTTTTAAAAAATATTGGTGGCGACTCTAAAATCTGGTTGTGCGAAGAAAAGTCCTCAAAGGATTTTCCGAGAGTGCGACATGTAACACTACTAAATGATTTAATTAATTATTTGATTAAATTATTTAAGTGTTAACTTTATTTTTAATTATATTAAATTATAATTTAGTCTTTTATTTTATAATTGAAGAAATTGGTATCAGTATTGATTAGGAATTGGCAAGTATTGACCCAAGAGCCCAGAAGCCAGATGACTTAGGCTCCTAGGGTTGGTGCGATTCGCACCATTTGGAAGAAAAAAAAGAAAGCGAAAAAGAAGAGAAAGAAAGAAGATAGAAGTGAGCAGCGCACCACACAGGAGAGAAGGAGAGAGCTTGATCGCACCAAGGAAAGGAGAAGAAGAGCTTCACTTTATTCTTTGTGGTTTTGTGGGTGACTCGATGAAAGGGCTATTCTTCCGGTTTATACAAGGTAAGGGGTGGAGTGCTTGCTCTATAATAAGGGTATAATGGGTTGTAGGTTAGAAATAGAATGTTAATTGTATTGTTTTGATGCGTTTTGATGTTAAATTGTGTTTGGAATTGTTTTGAATGATTGGATGATTGAGTGATTATGATAATGGAGTAAGAAATCGATTTGCAAGTTAATTGTTGTTAGAAACGTAATTGATAATGTTAGGA
The DNA here is from genome assembly GCA_020916435.1 of Oxytropis ochrocephala. Lineage (NCBI taxonomy): Eukaryota > Viridiplantae > Streptophyta > Magnoliopsida > Fabales > Fabaceae > Oxytropis > Oxytropis ochrocephala. The sequence goes on along the minus strand of CM037091.1, from coordinate 29,777,405 downwards.
TGATTATAAAGTGCTTATGGAATTGTATTTGATGATTGATCATGGAGAATTTGAGAAATTTGGGTTTTAGGAAACCTCACATGTGTCAAATGGCGCCAAATTGCTAGAGAAAATGGCGCCCTGTCTTTGTGTGTGTGCGATGTGAGTGCGTGTGTGCCCTTGTGCAGGCGCCAAATCTTGCCCAGTGGCGCTGAGTGCGCTGTGCACTGTGTGTGTGTGTCTGGCGCAAATCATTTGCACCAGCGCGCGAGATAGCGCCAAGTGTCTTTGGTGTGTTCTTTGTGTTGTAGAAGTGTGTGGGTGTGTTCTTGTGTTGTTAGGCGCAAAGTGCAGAGAAATAAGCGCTGAGTGCGCTTTGTGTCTAAAAATGGCGCTGGTGTGGCGCATGAAGTCTTTGGAGTGTGTGTTGTGTCTAGGTGCGAGGCGCCCAAAATGTGGCGCCCATGCGCTGGTTGTGCTTGTTCAAGTGTAGAGGCGCCAATGTAGCTGCCTGTGGCGCTGGTGTGGCGCCGTGTTCTTCAGTAGTGTGTGTTGTCTAAGTGTTGGGCGCCATTTTGGCGCCCATGGCGCTAGTGTGGCGCCCGGTGTGTCTTGGCGGTGTGTGTGTGTGCATGCTTGCGCGGCCACAGGCGCCAGAATCAACTGCCTGCAAGCCGCACTAATGTTCTTACTGTGTCTAAGCGAGCGCGCAATGTTCTTGCCAGGCGCTGTGTCAGTGCGCTTTGTATGCGAAGCTGTGTCTCGATTTGTATCTTAATTTGTGTCATAAATGCCATGTTGCCCAGAGCGCCCAGATTCTTGTGTTTTAGGCGCTTTGTGTAGGTGTGTTGCCACGAGCGCCAATTTCTTGTGCTTTTGGCGCTGTGTCTTTCAGTGTTACCAGGGCGCCCGTTCACAGTGATTTTGGCGCTGTGTCTGCTGGAGTTACCTGAGCGCCCGATGTGTGAGGTTTTGGCGCTGGTCTTTGCTTAAATTATGTATGCTTATGTCTTTGTTTTGGTCCACTAGGTGATGTTTTGGTCCTACAGGGGTGTTTTAGTCCTTGTGACATAATTTATAATATAGTAAAGTGAGGTTGTATGAAATGATGATGATGAATATTGGCGATGGAGTACATTGACAATACTAAAATGATGAGGATGTTATTGTGATGGGTCTAATGACCAAATAAATTGATGATGATGTGGGATGTGATTTTGATGTTGCATGAATTTGGTTGTTGGTTGCTCGTAGGTCTAAATGCATACATGTGCATTTATTGGCGATGATTATGTGTGATGAAGAGGCTTGGCCTAGAGTATTGTGCGATGAAAAAGCTCACCTATTGGCGATGATGCCCATAGTGGCTAAAACTATTGACGATGAATGGTACCGCATGCATAAGCTGCATTACATTGCATTCATTCCCATAAATGGTATTTGAAGTGAATGTATTTGTTGTGGAAATAAGATGTGATCTTTGTGATTGATTGACTTCATGAGCCCGATTTCTTTGCTTATTATAACCTTTATTATGTAGTTTGAGACTCACCCACTACGTTGTTATTTACCACGGGTAACCATGAGTGAAGGCTTACTTCCTTCATTCTCAGTCGAGTCGATGCGCGCTACGTCGTAGCACACAGGGGATGGGATTAGGATTATATTACATTTAGTCGCTTTTGGCTATTGAACTCTATATTTGATGTTTTATGTTATTGATGAAATTTGTATTTATTTCCATTGCGTGATGTATGAAGTTCCCGGTCACGTGGACTAAAACAATTTATTTTGAGATCCTTTTTCCACTTGATTTGGTGTTCGTATTCTATGATTAAAGAGATGCTTCGTTTTATTTTGTTGTTGTTTTCATGAAGTAAGTGTAGCATCCGTTTGGATGAATTAAAGAAATAAATTTTTATAACTACTGATTTTATTATAAATTTATCGGGTAGAAATGGGGTGTTACATTAGTGGTATCGGAGCAAAAGTTACGATGCAATAGGCCCAGTGCATCGATCATAGTGTTTTATGACAATTAGGTGTTTTTAAATTAGTTCTAAATTACTTGTTCATGCTGCGGTCTTTGCTGAGTTGTTATAGCTAGGAGAGATGATGTTGCTCTTCTTTCTTTGCTTTGCAAGCTATAGCTCAGTGTTGGGAACAGTGAGAATGTTGAGTGAAAATCTTTGGGACTCATGATCGGCTACATTTGGAGAAACCCTCCTACCTTCAAGGGAGGTATAACCAGATGGTGCTTTAGCATGGTGAAAAGAGATTGAAAAGTTTTTGGGTCATGGACTACAATGATCAATGAGAAGGTCGGTATGGTACCCACACTCCTAGCGAGAGGAAGGCGATGGGAGTGGGTGGAGGTCGGGAGAGAGGTTAGAGAGCTGCTCGTAGAGGAAGTTACTTGGGTGTGTTAAAGTAGGGAGTTCTTGAGAAGTACTTTAGGAGGATGTCGGGGAAGAAAGAGCTAGAGTTCCTTGGTGAAAGAGGAAACATGGTATCCTGCAGTATCTTTGCCAAGTTCCTTTGAGCTTGGCAAGTTTTATCCCCCATACAGAAAGTGGATTACGAGTTCTCCCAATGTATAAAATTTGAGTATGGGCCGATGTCAGGGTTTCTTTGATTTGATTGATAGCTGCGAGGATCTATGGGGAGGGCGGTAATGCTCGCTCTAGGGTCATGAGTGAGATCGGAGGGTAAGTTCGAGCGTGGTAAGCCATATGAGGTGTCTGCGATAGAGGAGTAAGCAGAGGTATCTTTGGTGGTAGTAGGTCTGGCGATGGTAAGAAGTCTGCTTTGAGGGCAAGAAGCCAAGTGGGGGAGATGCTCCTGCTAATATTGTATGTTTTAAGTGTGGCGAAGTCGGGTCCACAAGGCTTATTGCAAGTGCAGGGAAGAATGTGTTTCCGTTGTGGCAGGAAGGTCGTATGGCATCAGAGTGTGATCGCGAGGAGGTGGTGTGTTTTAATTGTGGTGAATCGGGTCATATTGTGCTCCAAGTGTACCAAACCAAAGCGGGAGGTCGGTGGAAGGGTATTTGCTCTAGCGAGGATCGGAGGAGGCCAATGAGATTAGAGGTACTTGTTTTATTAATGGTACCCCATTAGTTGCTATTGTTGATCAGATTGCTCTTGCTCTTTTATTCTTCTTGTTTGTCTTTGAAAAGTTGAATTTAGCTATATCTTCTATGAAGAGGGGGAATGGTTATCGACAACTCCATCTAAGGGTTAGGTGACTACCTCTCTACATTGTGTGCTAAGTGTCCTCATCGATCTTCGGCAGAGAATTTCTGAGTTGATCTTATTTGTTTGCCATTGGGTGGGTGGGCGCGTCATTCTTGGTATGGGTGGTTAGTAGATAACCATGTGCACATCAATTTATTTCGGCAAGTCTGTGAGTTTCCTTCCTCAGAGAGAGGAAGAGTGCATTTTGTTGTCTGCGGGCCCGGTACATAAGGTGATGAAGGAGGGTGGTCATCTGTTTGCTTTGATGGCATCATTGTCTGCTGAAACCAAGCCATAGTGGAAGGGTTGCGGTGGTGCGTGAGTTCCTGAAGTGTTTCTGATGAGATTCCTGAGTGTTCGCGAGAGAGAAGTGGATTTGGGATTGATCTTGTACACAGTACTAGGCACATGTATGCATGTGCCGTCTGGGATGTCGAACTCCCGAGTTATGCGAGATTGAAGAAGCGGTAGAAGAGTTGCTTGAGAAGAAATTTGTGAGGCCTAGTGTGTCACCATGGGGAGCCGGTATTGTTAGTGAAGAAGAAGGATGAGAGTATGCGTCTTTGTGTGGATTATAGGCGATTAAACAAAGTAACAATCAAGAATAAATATCTCTCAGAATTGATGATCGATGGACCCGGTGGTAGGTGCTAAGGTGTTTAGCAAAGATTGATTTGAGAGTCGGAGTTATCACGGATCAAAGTGAAAGATGAAGATATTGAGCGACATTGAGAACTAGATACGGGCATTATGAATATTACGTAATGTCGTTTGGTGTGACCGATGCACCGAGGGGTGTTTATGGAGTATATAGGCAAGTATCTTCCATAGCTACTTGGATCGGTTTGTGGTGGTATTCATAGATGACATTCTGAGTGTATTCTAAGTGCCGAAGAGGAGAGCCTTGAGCACTTGAGGTTGGGGCTAGAGGTGTTGAAAGAGAAGAAATTATATGCTAATTTGTCAAAGTGTGAGTTAATTTGAATGAGAGTAAGCTTCTTGGGTCGTATTATTTACGGTGATGGTATAGTTGTGGATCGGCCAAGGTTGATGCGGTGTTGCGGTGGGAGAGCCCAAAGTCGGTGGTGAGATCGGAAGCTTTTGGGGTTGGTAGGTTACTCTGGGGAGGTTCATTGAGGTTTCTCTAAGCTAGCCACTTCCATTGACTCGATTGGCGTGTAAGGGAAAGGCTTTGTGTGGGATGCTAAGTGTGAAGAAAGCTGATGATGAGTTGAAGAGGAGGTTGACAACATCTCGGTTTTAGTGTTGCTTATTAGGATCAACCTTTCGTTGTGTATTGTGATGCTTCAAGATGGGTTTGGGAGGTGTGTTGATGCGAGGATGGGAAGGTAGTAGCTTATGCGTCAGACATTTGAGGACACATAGGAAGAACTACCACTACTCATGATTTAGAGTTGGTGCAATTGTGTTTGTGCTAAAGATTTGGAGGCATTATCTGTATGAGTACGGTTGAGGTGTTTAGTGACCACGAGAGTTTGAGGTACCTATTTGACGAGGAAGGAGTTGAATATGAGCGAGGCGTTGGTTAGAAATTTCTTTGAAAGACTATGATTTCGGCGAACTATCATCCGACAAAGAAGCTAATGTCGTGGTGATGCTTTAAGTCGGGAAGACTTTGCATATATCGACAATGATGGTGAAGGAGTTGGAGTTGATTGAGCAATTAAAGTGATATGAGATACAGTTTGTGAAGTAACAGTGAGTGTTAGATTGGGTATCTTTGAAGATTGGTAATGACAGCTTGGCTGAGTATCAGGGGCATGAAGTTAGATGTGAAGCTTTGTGGATTTGTTGGTTGCGGGTGATCAAGTGTGGATGGGGATTTCGGTTGGATTCCCGAGGGGTGTCTTGAGGTCGGGGGCGAGAATCAAGTGTTCTGATGATGATGAGATGAGGGAGAATGATTCTTGAGGAGAGCCATAGGAGCAAGTTGAGTATTCATCCAAGGGCTACAAAAATGTATCATGACTTGAAGAAGTTGTTACGGTGGCTTTGGTATGAAGAAGGATGTAGCACGATTTGTATATGCTGTTTGACTTGTGAAGTCAAGGTTGAGCACGAGAAGCTGCTTGGGGTTGATGCAACCATTAGAGGTTCGAATTGGAAATGGGATAGCATTTCCATGGATTTTTGTATTTGGGTTGCCCAAACAGTGAGGGTTTGATTATTTGGGTGATTGTGGATAGGTTGTGAAGTCTGCTCAAGCTTCATTCTATCAACATCGCGTGTCGGTGTACCTAGGTTGCATTTGAGATATACATTCGGTGATTGTGAAGGTGCATGGTGTCGAAGAGCATTGTGTCGATAGAGACCCTAGGTTCCGCCGATTTTGGAGGAGCTTGCGAGAGGCATTGGGGTCCCAGTTGAGGGTTGAGTTGACTTATCATCCTCGGGTGATGGGTGACGAGAAGAACCATTCGGTCATTGGAGGATTTATTGAGGTCTGTGTTCTAGAGCGAGGGAGGTGCGTGGGATACACATCTTCCATTGATTGAGTTCCTTTACAACAACGATTTACCATTCGAGTATAGGGATGGCTCCTTTTGAGAGCCTTTGTATGGCGTAGGTGCGAGGACTCCGTTGTGTTGGCATGAGTGCGGAGAGAGTGTTATTCTTGGACTGAAGTTGTTCGGGAGACTACGGAGAAGGTAAAAATGATCAGAGTGAGAAAATGAAAGAAGTCATGAGTCGTGAGAAGAGTTACCATGATAGGAGGAGAAAAAGACTTAGAATTCGGTGGTGAGCATGTATTCTTGAGGTTACACTATGATTGGTGTTGGGCGTCTTATTTGAAAGCAAAGAAGTTGACTCCTAGATTTATTGGGACGTGCAGTTGAGAGAGGTTGGAAATGTTGCTTATAGGGTGGCTTTCTGCCTAATCTTTCGAACTTGCACGGCGTGTTTCACGTGTCGCAACTTTGGAAGTATATTCCGGACAGTCTCGTGTGATTCACATGGATGATGTGGAGAGTGCGAGAGAATCTCCTTTGTGGAGACTATGCGGTGAAATTGATGATAGGGAAGTGAAGGTGCTAAGAGGAAGGACATTGCTTTGGTAAAAGTGGTTTGGTTGGGAATTTCTTTGGTGAGAGCATGACTTGGGAGGCTGGAGAGTAGGATGCGAGGAGTCTTATCAAAGGAGTTATTTATTTCGGTATGAATTTCGAGGGCGAAATTTCTAAGTGGGGAGAGTTGTAACACCTAAATGATTTAATTAATTATTTGATTAAATTATTTAAGTGTTACATTATTTTAATTATATTAAATTATAATTTAGTCTTTTATTTTATAATTGAAGGGAGTGGTATCAATGATTAAAGGGTGTGAAGTATTGACCCAGAGCGAGCCCGATGACAGGCTCACAGGGTTGGTGCAGTCGCACCATTTGGAAGAAAAAAGAAAGCGAAAAAAGAAGAGAGAAAGGAGAAGAGAGTGAGAGCAGCGCACCACTAGGGAGAGAAGGAGAGAGCTTGATCGCGCAAGAAAGGAGAAGAAGAAGAGCTTCCTTTATTCTTTGTGGTTTTGTGGGTGACTCATTAGAAAGGGCTATTCTTCGGTTTATACTGAGTAAAGGTGGAGTCTTGCTCTATAATAAAGGGTATAATGGGTTGTAGGTTAATTGTATTGTTTTGATGCGTTTTGATGTTAGAATTGTGTTTGGAATTGTTTTGAATGATTGGATGATTGAGTGATTATGATAATGGAGTAAGAAATCGATTTGCATGTTAATTGTTGTTAGAGAGCACTTAATAGATAATGTTAGGATGATTATAGAGTGCTTATGGAATTGTATTTGATGATTGATCATAGGAGAATTTGAGAAATTTGGGTTTTAGGAAACCACAGGTGTCATAGGGGCGCCAAATTGCTAGAAGAAATGGCACCTGTCTTTGTGTGTGCGATGTGGAGTGCGTGTGTGCCTTGTCTGGCGCCAAATGCTGCGAGAATGGCGCTGAAGTGCGCTGTGTGGCCTTTGTGTGTGTGTGTCGGGCGCAAATAAGCTATGGCGCCGAGATGGCTTGAGTGTCTTTGGTTGTATTCTTTGTGTTGTAAAGTGTGTGGGTGTGTTCTTTGTGTTGGCGCAAAGGCTGCGAGAAATGGCGCTAGTGCGCTTTGTGTCTAAAATGGCGCACAGTGTGGCGCCAAGTCTTTGAGTGTGTGTTGTGTCTAGGTGCGGGCGCCAAAATGTGGCTGCCCATGCGCTGGTTGTGCGTGTTCAAGTGCGGGCGCCAATGTGGGTGCCTTGTGGCGCTGGTGTGGCGCCGTATTCTTTGGTGGTGTCTTTGTGTCTAAGTCTTTGGCGCCATTTTGGCTGCCCATGGCGCCTAGTGTGGCGCCCAGATTGTGTGGCGGGTGTGTGTGTGTGCATGTGGCGCGGCACGGGCGCAAAAGGTTTCTTTGTTTTGGTCCACTAGGTGATGTTTTGGTCCCTAGGTGATGTTTTGGTCCTCGGAGGGTGTTTAGTCCTTGTGACATAATTTATAATGAAGTGAGGTTGTATGAAATGATGATGATGAATATTGTGATGGGTCTATTGACCAAAACTAAAATGATGAGGATGTTATTGTGATGGGTGCAATGACCAACTAAAATTGATGATGATGTGGGATGTGATTTTGATGATGCATGAATTTGGTTGTTGGTTGCTCATGGGTCTCATGCATACATGTGCATTTATTGCGATGATTATTGTGATGAAGAGAAACCGGCCTAGAGCTATTGTGATGAAAAAGCTCACCTATTGTGATGATGCCCGTAGTGGCTAAAACTATTAATGATGAATGGTACCACATGCATAATTGCATTACATTGCATTCATTCCCGTAAATGATATTTGAAGTGAATGTGGTTTGTTGTGGAAATAACATGTGATCTTTGTGATTGATTGACTTCTATGAGTGATTTCTGCTTATTATAACCTTTATTATGTAGTTTGAGACTCACCCCGCTACATTTGTTATTTACCACGAGGTAACCATGAGTGAAGGCTTATTTCCTTCATTCTCAAAGTCGATGCAATACGATCATGCACTAGGGGATGGGATTAGGATTATAATTTGTTTAGTCCTTTTGGTTGTTGAACTCTATATTTGATGTTTTTATGTTATTGATGAAATTTTGTATTTATTTATTGCGTGATGTATGAAGTTCGGTCGTGGACTAAAACAATTTATTTTTGAGGATCCTTTTTCCCTTGATTTGGTGTTACATATTCTATGATTAAAGAGATGCTTCGTTTTATTTTGTTGTTGTTTTCATGAAGTAAATGTAGCATCCGTTTGGATGAATTAAAGAAATAAATTTTTATAACTCACGATTTTATTATAAATTGCAGGGTATAAATGGGTTGTTACACGACACCCGTCCAACTTCTCGGGATAGGCCTTCCACGTCTTCTCGAGTTGATGTTCATGCTTTGATCTTGGCGATCTTTGAGCGGTGATGCTCCTGCTCTGTGGATCATCCACTTTCCACTTATCAGGAGGACGGATGATCGTACTATCCTTTATGCTTATGGTTCCCACATTGCTAGGAACATATGGGAATGATGCGAGTAAGTTTACAATTCTTGAACAATTTATGTTTCTAATAATAGGATTTATGTTTATTGGATTTATGTTTGTTTTATAATGAAATATGTAGGGGCGTCTAAGGAGGGGAGTAAGTAGAAACTTCATAATCATTCTATGAAGGATTTTGATATGCATCAAACAGTACCTACATTTCTCGAGACAAACCTATTGCCCACTTCATGATGTGGGGTTTTCTCTGATCGACCAACTTCCTAAATCTTTGCTTTGCGTGGAAGCGATGTACGATGAGACAAACACTTTCCACCTTCCGGTTGGTGAGATGACTATCACCACGGATGATGTCTCACAGCTCCTCCATATCCCCGATCCTTTGGGAGTTTTATGACATGGTAGAGCCTAACAAGATGGAGCGCAAGAATGTTTGGTTCGATGCACAGGGTGTTCATATGATAAGGCATTTGCTAATGTACACGAGAGAGGATGCGATGTGAAGGTGACTGATTGAAGCGGCGAGTTTTGATGGGAGTAAAGAGAGTATGTGATACGAGAATTTAAATGCAGTAGGTTGCTTATTCTATCTTCTTCTCCTACCATTGGAATTGATCGCATTCGCTTCCAATTGGAAGACATCTCTCATGTCGAATGAGAATCAAAGAAATAAAGGAGAAAAATAATTACTTAGAGAATAATCAGCCGTGAATATATAGGAAAAAATAAGGAAAAGTTTTATGTGAGTTTTTTTTTTCCAAATGCCATCCACTTCTCATGCTCGTGGATCCACTTCTCATCGGCACCCATTGTCATACCCTAATTTTGTCATGAGTCAAAACCTTTTTTTTCTTCTTTTTTTTCAAACAAGAATGGAAGCAATAAGGGTAATTCATAATTTGTGTAGATTAATGGACTTTCGCATTTATGTGTATTTGTCCCTATCTCGCATTCTTATTTGAATTATGCTTGCGCTTGATCATGCTGCGTGAAGCTCCCCTTTTGCCACTTGCCATTTGGCACACATTTTAATCTTCAAAAAGGCCATTTATTGTCGTTATTAATTTTTGGCACCCAAAACATTTTATTAATTTTTGAGAATTTTAGGGAATAAAAATAGTGCATGTTTCAATATCTGTGGGCATTCAAATGAGAGCAAGTTAATTATTTTTGAACTAAACCAAGTCAAAGATGGAAAATACAATTTATTCTATCAAGGATAATTCTCGTATAATTTTATGGAAGAAAATCCTAGTTCAAAAATAATTAAAAGGCATTTTTCCCATTTTTATTACCTAAAGAAAGTGAAAAAGGACAATTAAATATTCACCAATTATTAAATGACAATTTTTTATTGTCATGAATAATTAAAGGGATATTTTATGGTGCCCAAAAATATGTGACACATTTTCAATAGGTGCACTATCATTTGCATGCCCAAAAATTCAAAATTGAATAAAAGTACAAAGTGTCATCCGATAAGACAAAAGACCAAAAAGAGGAGCAATTTTCCTCCCCATGGCGAATTCTCTCTCTCTCTCTCTCCACAATTTCTTCCACATTATTCTATTGTACAATTATTGTAAGAATATTCTTGTACTATCCTTAATCTACCCATTTCTTACACATCCACTAATTCCCACTTTTCTCATGTAGATTCATACCCTTTTTGTAAATGACACCATCCTCTCACACTCAACTCCTTCATAGAAATTGCAAACTTACTTAAAATAGAGCGTCTCATTCCTATTCTACCCTTAACCTAATTTCACCCAAGACCATATATAAGCCTACTCTCCCAAAATACAAGAAAAGAAGTTCATTTTGCACACAAACCTCTTCTTCCTCCCCTCCTTGGCGATACCTCCCTCTCTCCCTCACCTCATTTTCTTCAATTTCTTCACTCAATCATCCATTAAAACACCTTTCCTACACTAAATCTTCCATCCTTCTTGCATTCTTCTCAAAGATTCACCTTCAAATTCAAGGATCAAGTTCAAAGTTGAAGATTGAAGAGTAGATTAAAGGGGTTTTGCATTCATTCATCTCATTTCCTTCCTTATTCTAGCTTGGCGTTGAGGTATACTTTGAAACCTAGCATCATCTTCTAAGTTTAGCATCAAAGATGTAAATCATCACTTCATTTTTGCATCCCATTGCATTTTAATGTCATAATATTAGCATAGTTGTTGTGGTTTAGTGAGAGATGTATTTCAAGTATCTTGACAAGCACTTTGGGAGGCTTGGGTGCTTGAAATGCTTCTCTCCTTTAGAATAAATTGTGTGTTGTTGTTATTTCACTCATTATTTTGTTGTTTCCATGAATAAATGGTGTTTTAAGCTCATGTTCATTTCACACCTTAAGGGAAAATTAGGGTTTATGAGATTTTTGATGAGTTGGTTGTTTAATCTTGCAATTACTTGGAATTGAACCTTGATTATGATGTTTGTTTGCTTAAAACTTGTTGTTCTCATGAATTTGCTTGCAAATCATGCCCTGTGTTGATGATTGACAAGAGGACTCTCACTTGTGCTTTGAGGCACACTTTAAGTGTTGAGGATTGCCTAAGAAGACTCAATTTCTTTTGTGATTCCTAGTGAACGAAGATGCAAATTTAAGTTTCCTTTCCTTACCAATTGTTTTGATTACCAAAAACAACTTATAAATCATTTTGGAATGCTCTTGGTCTTGCAAATAAGTAATTGTTTTGAAACCATTGTTAGTTATGTGTTGATGATTTGGTAAGAGTGTTTGACACTTTGTTAGTAGTCTTGCGAAGCCTTTGCTTGCATGATTATTAACAATGGAGTGCTAATGGTGGTCACTTGGAGCCTTTGCTCAATTGATCATCATGAAAGCTCAATTTTCACAATTAAACAAGATAAAAAAAACAAAAACCTTTTTTTTTTTGGTCATTGAAAGGTTTCATTCATTGGGCGAAAGCCACAAAACCAATACATCAGAGAGAAGGCCACAAAGTTAGCGGTTTCTAAAAAGGAAATATTAAACCTACTAGGGTGTGAAAACAACAAAAAGTGGCGGAAAGTAAAAGCGGCCCAACCTAGTTACCAAAACCGGCCCAAATAAACCCCACCTATTGACTTAAGATACAACTAGAAAAATACAACTAGAAAGAGAAACAACGATAGGCGAAAGAAGATATAGCGAGGCGACCTCCCGAGTCTCGCGAGCTAAACCTAATTCGACAAACCTTCAATTCGAGTTCTTCGGCGATGATCCTTCCGATCAAGTCATAGATCGCTTCAAGAATGAAGCAAATCTTCCTCACCGGCACATCACGCGCCGAAACATCAAGAAGAGAACAGTGGCGAAGCGAAGCTTTGTTCATCGGAGAAGATGTTGATCAACCTTGAGATCGAAACTTCAATCGAGCGAGGAGGTCGAAAAGGAGATTCGACACTTTATTTCACTCTCTCAGAGTCAGAATCGTCAAGAAGACTTGAGGAGGGTTAAGAACCCAATCGGGTGGAGTTGACCATGAAGAGCTAGGTTAGCTACGGATCGGCCATTGAGTTGGCCTCTCGAGGAATCAGGTGAAATCTATGGAGGTAAACTTTTCACTCATTTCCCGAATGTCCTTGAAAATACACTCTATTTCGATTCTCCTAATTATTACATTTGCATGCATGTATGAGGAGTTGGAATCAGATTCAAGGAGGCTACCGGCGAAAGACGCTTCTCTCATAGCCTTTGCCCGCCATGTAGTGGAGAACTAGCGAAAAAAGGTGAGGATTCTCCGGTAACCATAGCTCCACTTTAGTGTCTCGTAGGATGATTCCACTTGTGTCCTTTCCAGTTGTTTGGGAAAAGGATGCATCGTGTTTAGTTTCATGAAATCAACTACTTGGAGGCTCCACTTGGTAGAGTTCCTTGAACATTTAGCATTGTAATTATCTGCGGTAGGGTTGTTAGTAGCATTTACGAAGTTGAAATTTGCCATGTACTCCATTGTTGCATTTCTTGTTTGAGTGAATGTTTGAGCGAGGAGTTAAATTGCATTTGTTTTCAAAGACCATAATGTTTCTAGCAGTCGGAGATAAACCAAATTGCATTGAAAATGGCTCGGATAGTAAAAATTTTACATTGGGTAGACCCAGTACTCCTTTTCTAGTATCTCTTCCAACGAGTGACCATGGTAGTCACATTCCACTTGGATGGCAGAGGAGCAAACTTTTAGACTATGCCAAATAGGGGTGGTCAAAGGGCACAATAGGAAGATATGCTCTGTAGATTCCTCTTCTAGTTTACAAATAGGACATAGCACCTCCCTAGCTATATGTTTGATAGATAGATTGAGCCTAGATGCAATGCTCCGTGTTTAACCACTCCCGGATCGGGTGTTTGACTCTTTCAGTCACATTAGCCCCCCAAATGGTCTTCCAACTAGTATCAGAGTGGCAGAAAGAGCTAGAAGGACCTCACTTAGGAACATCAGAGCTCTCCCACAAGCATCTGTAACCTGATTTAGTTGAAAACCACCCATCAACTTCATGAGGCCAGTATAAAATTTGTCTTGATGTTTAGACCATCAATTGGGGTTTTAATTGCTTGATAGCGAGTTAGGTTCTAGATACTTCCTTAATTTAGCTATACTCCACCTGCCCGTGCACACATCTATTAAATCCTTCAACTTCAGGCCTCTACCCTCCTCTTTAACCCCTGCTTTAGATCGACAAGCTAACCAATTGTCCTCCTCCAAACTCACCATAGTTCCATTACTAATGCTCCACCTACCCCCCTTCTTCAATAAGTCTGCGCCATGCAGAGAAGACTCCTCCACACCAAGAGATCACGACTTAGGTTTTACCTCCCAAATGTAATCTTTAGCACAGTAGATACTTCTAAGTATAGTAGCCCAATATTCATTTGGAAATTGAATGCACCTCCAGGCCTGCTTAGACAGTAAAGATGAATTTTCGAATGCAAAATCCTTAAATCCCATCGTAACACCTAAATGATTTAATTAAGTAATTGATTAAATTATTTAAAGTGTTACACTAATTTTAATTATATTAAATTATAATGTAGTATTTTATTTTAATTGAAGGAGTGAGTGCGATATCACTGGGATTTGCAGTATTTGCCCAATAGCCCAAGCCCGATGACTTAGGCTCCTAGGGTTAGTGCATTTCGCACCAAAGGGAGAAAAGAAAGAAAAAAAAAGCGAAAGAGAGAAGAAAGAGAGAAGAGAAGCGGGCGCATAGAGAGAGAAGAAGGAAGAGTTGGATCGCACAAAGCAAGGAGAGAGAGAGAGAGCTCCATTATTCTTTGAGGTTTTGTAGGTGACTACTGTGAAAAGGACTTTCTACGGTTTAATTAAGGTAAAGGAGTCTCACCTTATAATAGAGAGTATAATAAGTAGTATATAGATCATAGGGTCCTTATTGGTATTCGTTGATGATGAATTTGATTGTTGTATGCTTGTTTTGATGGATTGAATTTGAATAAGAGCATGAAATCGATTCATATGTTAGAGTTAGGGTTTATAATATGTTGATTTCGAATTTGATGTATGTTTGTTGATTGAAATGCTTAATTGGCGTGTTGGCATGATTATGAGATGTATTGGAGTGATATTTGATGATTAGAGTTGAGAAAAATTGGATGAATTTGAGTTAGGGCACTTTAGGTACTAGGCGCCAATTTCCTAGAGAAATGGCGCTGTGTGTCCTTTATGTGATGAGTGTGTGCGAGTTTATCCTTGCCGGGCGCCAAATATTCTTTGGAAATGGCGCCACATGCCTTTGTGTGGTGTGCTGTGTGTGTGTGCCCGATGGGGCGCGCCAAGTCTTGCCAGAATGGCGCACAGTGGCGCTGTGTCCTTTTTGTGAGTCTTTGTGTGTGTTGTGTCTAGGTGCGGGCGCCAAATGTGGCTGCCCATGCGCTGGTTGTGCCTAGTCCTAGTGCGGGCGCCAAATGGCTGCCTGTTGCGCTGTGTTGTGTTGCTGCTGTGTCTAGGCGGGCGCGAAATGTCTTTGCCCATGGCGCTGGGAATGCGCTATGTCTCGGTTGTGTCTTAGTTTGTATGCAGGTGCATGCGGCCCGAGGCGCGAGAATCTGTGAAAATGGCGCTGTGTGCCACGAGGCACAAGTTCTTTGAGTTTTTGGCGCTAGTCTTTGTGTTACCTGAGGCGCCGATTTGTGGGAAAATGGCGCTGGTCTTTGCCTCGTGTCTAAGTGTGTCTTTATTTTGGTCCACTAGGTGATGATTTGGTCCCTAGGTGTCTTTATTTTAGTCCACTAGGTGACAGTTTGGTCCTAGGTGTCTTTGTTTTAGTCCCTAGGTGGTGTTTTGGTCCTAAGGGTGTTGTTTTGGCCCCCTAAGTGCTATTTTGGTCCTAAGTAGTGTTTAGGTCCTTGAGTGAGGTTTTAGTCCTCTAGTTGTGATTAGTCCTTGGGACATGATTGATGATGATGCCATGGGGCATGAGCCATGGGGGCTAAAGCGAAATTGACAATGAGGTGAGAAATGATGTTGATAATGTGTAATTGTGTGGCATGTTCATGGAGTCTCATGCATACATTCGGTTCTTGATCGCGGCGTTTATATTGTGATGATGAGGCCATGGGGCGAGTCATGTGGACTCAATTTATTGATGATGATGCCATGGGGGCAAATGGTACCACATGCATATTTGCATTGCACTACATTCATTCTCATAAAGGCTTGAGTGTTGTTGGTTGATAATTGGTATGACTAGTTGTCTTTGTATAAGCGTATGCTTGTTTGATCTTTGTGATTGTATATCTGCTTATTATAGTCTTTATTATGTGGTTTGAGACTCACCCCACTTGTTGTTGTTTACCCACAGTAGCCATGAGTGAAGGCTTACTCCACTTCACTTTCCCCGAAGTCGATGCAACTCGATCGTAGCACCTGGGGATGGGTTTTAGGATCGGAATTTATTTATCTCTTTTATTTGTTGAACTCTGTATTCTTTGTTTTATAGTATTGTGAGGCTGCTTTGTTTGTCTCTTTGAAAGCTGTTTTCATTTCCGCTACGAGTTGTATGAGTTTTTCGGTGCATGGACTAAAACAATATACTTATGAGAGTCCTATTTCCACGTGTTTTTACTGGTGTTCACGTATTAATCTAGTGTTATGAGTTAAATTGTTTATTTGTAGTTGTTTTGATGTGTAACATCCCATTGAAATAAATTTTTGAAACTACGATTTTATTTATAAATTAGGGTAGAAATGGGGTGTTACATTAGTGGTATCGAGCAAAAGTTCGGTCTGTCAGGCCAAGTACATCTGTCATATTGTGTATGATGACTAGGTGTTCTTAAATTAGTTACGAATTGTTGTTTATCTTTGTAGTGCTAGGTTGATATGGCTAGGAGAGTTGATCTTTTGCTCTTGCTTTGAGGCTTTGCAAGCCATAGCTCGGGTTATGGGGAACAGTGAGAATGTTGGTGAGAATCTTTGGGACTCGTAGTGCAGCGGCGTTTGAGAGGAGAACCCTCACTACCTTCAAGGAGGTACAACCCGAGATGGTGCTTTGGCATGGTGAAGGAGATTGAGAGAATCTTGAGGGTAATGGGTGCAATGATGAGCGAGAAAGTCGGGGTATGATGCATACTTTAGGAGAGGAGGCGATGGCCCGGTGGTTCGAGGCGAGAGAGAGATTGGAGTGCACCCGATGAAGGTACATTACTTGGGTGTGTTGAAGTGAGTTCTTGAGGAAGTACTTTGGGAGGATGTCGGGGAAGAAAGAGATGGAGTTCCTTGGTGAAGCAAGGAAATATGTATGCATCTCTGAGTATCTTTGCGAGTTCTGAGGCGGCTAAGTTTTATCCCTACTATCTTGAAATTTGGTTGAGAATTCTCAAAGTGCATCAAATTTGAGAAACAGGTTGTTGGTGATATCAAAGAAAGCTATTGGGTATCGAGAAAATCGGTCGTTCTTGATTTGATTGGCTAACTGCGAGGATCTATGAAGAAAACAGCAATGCTCGCTCTAGAGTCATGAGAGACCGGAGGGTAAATTCGGAATAGGGGTAAGCCATATGAGGTGTCTGCGATGAGGTAAGGAGTAAGAGGTATCTTTGGTGGTAGCAGTCGGTGATGGTAAGAGGCACTCTTGATGGCAAGAAGCCAAGTGGGGAGATGCTCCGCTAACATTGTGTATTTCAAGTGTGTGGCCCGGGTCACAAGAGTTTTGATTTCAAAGTGGGGTAAGAATATGTTTAGTTGTGGGAAGGAAGGTCACATGGCATCGATTGTGATCGTAAGGAGCGGTGTGTTTCAATTGTGGTGAAAGTTGGTCACTTTAGCTCCAAGTGTACCAAACCAAAGCGGAGAGGTCGGTGGAAGAGGCGATGAGATTGGAGGAGGCGATGAGATTCGAGGTACTTGCTTTATTAATGGTACTCCTTTAGTTGCTATAGTTGATACGGGTGCTACGCACTCTTTTATTGCTGCTATCGTGCTGAAAAGTTGAATTTAGTATTGTCTACTATGAAGAGGGAATGGTTATCGACACTCGGCTAAGGGTTTGGTGACTACTCTCTATTGTGTGCTAAGTGTCCTCTGTCGGTCTTGGTGAGATTTTACAGTTGATCTTATCTGTTTGCCTTTGGGTGGGTTAGACGTCATTCTTGGTATGGAGTGGTTAGTAGATAACCATGTGCACATCAACTGTTTCAACAAGTCTGTGAGTTTTCTCCCTCCAGAAGAGGAAGAGTCTGTTTTGTTGTCTGCCGGTCAGCTGCATAAGTTTATGAAAGAGGGTGGTCATCTGTTTGCTTTGATGACATCTATGTCTGCTGAGAACCAAGCTGTGGTTGAAGGGTTGCAGGTGGTGTGTGAGTTCCCTGAAGTGTTTCCTGATGAGATTCCTAGTGTGCCACCAGAGAGGGAAGTAGAGTTTGGGATTGATCTTGTGCACAGTACTAGGCACGTGTCTATGTGCCGTCTGGGATGTCGGCTACGAGTTATGCAGATTGAAGAAAGCAGATTAGAAGAGCTTCTTGAGAAGAAATTTGTGAGGCCTAGTGTGTCACCATGGGAGCTCCGGTTTTGTTATTGAAGAAGAAGGATGGGAGTATGCGCCTTTGTGTGGATTATAGGCAAGCCCGAACAAAGTGACTATCAAAAATAAGTATCCTCTTAGAAATTGATGATCGATGGACGGTGGTGGGTGCTAAGGTTTTTAGCAAGATTGATTTGAGGTCGGGCTATCATCAGTTAAAGTGAAAGATGAAGATATCGAGAAGGCAGCGTTGAGCGAGGTATGGACATTATGAGTACTACGTGATGCCGTTTGGTGTCACCGATGCACGAGGGTGTTTATGGAGTACATGAGCCGTATCTTCCATAGTTACTTGGATCGGTTTGTGGTAGTCTTTATAGATGACATTCTGGTGTACTCTAAGTCTGAGGAGGAGCATGCAGAACACTTGAGGTTGGTACTTGAGGTGTTGAAAGAGAAAAAGCTTTATGCTAAGTTGTCAAAGTGTGAGTTAATTTGAATGAGGTAAGCTTCTTGGGTCATATTATCTCTGGTGATGGTATAACTGTGGACCCAGCCAAGGTTGATGCAGTGTTGCAGTGGGAGAGCCCAAAGTCTGTGACTGAGATCAGAAGCTTCTTGGGGTTGGCTGCTTACTATAGGAGGTTCATTGAGGGTTTCTCAAGCTAGCCCTTAGTTGACTCAGCGGCGTGTAAGGGAAGGCTTTTGTGTGGGATGCAAAGTGTGAAGAGAGCTTGATGAGTTGAAGAGGAGGTTGACAACATCTCGGTGTTAGTCTTTGCGGTGCGGATCAACCATTTGTTGTGTATTGTGATGCTTCCAAGATGGGTTTGGGAGGTGTATTGATGCATGATGGGAAGGTAGTTGCTTATGCGTCGAGACGATTGAGGACACATGAGAAGAACTATCCTACTCATGATTTGGAGTTATTTTGCAATTGTGTTTGTCTTTGAAGATTTGGAGGCACTATTTGTATGGTACAGATTTGAGGTGTTCGGTGACCACAGAGTTTGAGATACTTGTTTGATCGAAGGAGGAGTGAATATGAGACAGGCGTTGGTTAGAATTTCTTTGAAAGACTATGATTTTGGCTTGAACTATCATCCGGCAAAGCTAATGTAAGTGGTGATGCTTTAAGTCGGGAAAACTTTACATATGTCGACAATGATGGTGAAGGAGTTGGAGTTGATTGAGCAATTAGTGATTTGAGCTTAGTTTGTGAAGTAACACCACGAGTGTTAAATTTGGGTATCTTTGAGGATTGGTAATGACTTCTTGGTTAGTATCGAGAGCGCCTTGAGAAGTTGGATGTGAAGCTTGTTGACTTGTTGGTTGCGGTGATCAAGTTTGTGGATGGGGATTCGGGTTAGATTCCCGGGGTGTGTTGAGGTTCGGGGACAAGATTTGTGTTCACGATGATCTTTGAGATGAAGAGGATGATACTTGAGGAGAGCCATAGGAGGCGGGTTGAGTATTCATCCGAGTGCTACAAAGATGTACCATGATTTGAAGAAGTTGTTACGGTGGTGCGGTATGAAGAAGGATATAACCACGGTTTGTATATGCTGTTTGACTTGCGAGAAGTCAAAGATTGAGCACGAAGCTGCGGGGTTAATGCAACCTACTGAGTTAGGAATGGAAGTGGGATAGCATTTCCATGGATTTTGTGGCCCAGGTTACCAAACCTTTGTGAGGGATTTGACTCTATTTGGGTGATTGTGGATAGGTTGACTAAATGCGCCCATTTTATTCCTATCGACATCACTTATCGGTGTCGAGGTTGGTGAGATATACATTCGGTGATTGTGAAGGTGCGCATGGGGTCGAAGAGTATTGTGTGCGATAGAGACCCTAGGTTCGCCGATTCTGGAGAAGCTTGCGAGAGGCATTGGCGTCTAGATTGAGTTTGAGTTGACTTATCATCCTCGGTGATGGGCCAGGAGAGAGAGAACCATCCGATCCTTGGAGGATCTATTGAGGTCATGTGTTCTAGAGAAGGAGGTGCGTGGGATACACACCTTCCCTTGATTGAGTTTACTATAATAACTGACTACCATTCGAGTATAGGAATGGCTCCTTTTGAGAGCCTTTGTATGGGCGGAGGTGTAGGACTCCTTTGTGTTGGCATGAGTGCGGTGAGAGTGTTGTTCTTGGACCGAGGAAGTTGTTAGGAGACTACGAGAGAAGGTAAAAATGATCAGGGAGAAAATGAAAGAGTCACGCAGTCGTGAGAAAAGCTACCATGATAGGAGGAGAAAGGACTTAAAATTTAAGTGGTGAGCATGTATTCTTGAGGTCACGCCTATGGTGGTGTTGGGGCGTGCCTTTGAAAGCAAAGAAGTTGACTCAAGGTTTATTGGGCCGTGCGGATCAACGAGAGGTTTGGAAAGGTTGCTTATAGGGTGGCTTTTCCACCTAATCTTTCGAAACACGACGTGTTCCACGTGTCACGACCAGTACATTCCGGACCGTCTCATGTGATTCACATGGATGATGTGGAGTGCGTGAGAACCTCCTTTGTGGAGACTATGCGGTGAGGATTGAGGATAGAGAGGTGAAGGTCTTTGAGAGGAAGGACATTGCCTTAGTCAAGGTAGTGTGGTTGGGATTTCTTTGGTGAGAGCATGACTTGGGAGGCTGGAGGCGGGGATGCGGGAGTCTTATCGAGCTATTTGACTCGGGTATGAATTTCGAGGGCGAAATTTCCTAAGTGGGGAGAGTTGTAACACCCTAAATGATTTAATTAAGTAATTGATTAAATTATTTAAAGTGTTACACTAATTTTAATTATATTAAATTATAATGTAGTATTTTATTTTAATTGAAGGGAGTGGTATTGATAATCACAGGGACTGCAGTATTGTGAGCCACAAGCCCGATGACTTAGGCTCTAGGGTTAGTGCATTTCGCACCAACGAAAGGAGAAAAGAAAGAAAAAATGAAAGAGAGAAGAAAAGAGAGAGAGAAGCGGCGCAATGAGAGAGAGAAGAAGGAAGAGTTGGATCGCCTGAAAGCAAAGGAGAAGAGGAGAGCTCCATTGTTCTTTGAGGTTTTGTAGGTGACTCTGTGAAAAGGACTTTCTACGGTTTAATTAAGGTAAGGGGAGTCTCACCTTATAATAGAGAGTATAATAGGTCGTATATAGATCATAGGGTCCTTATTGGTATTCGTTGATGATGAATTTGATTGTTGTATGCTTGTTTTGATGGATTGAATTTGAATAAGAGCATGAAATCGATTCATATGTTAGAGTTAGGGTTTATAATATGTTGATTTCGAATTTGATGTATGTTTGTTGATTGAAATGCTTAATTGACGTGTTGGCATGATTATGAGATGTATTGGAGTGATATTTGATGATTAGAGTTGAGAAAAATTGGATGAATTTGAGTTAGGGCACTTTAGGTACCCTAGGGCGCCAATTTCCTAGAGAAATGGCGCTGTATCAACTATGCTTGATGAGTGTGTGCGAGTTTGTCCTTTGCGGGCGCCAAATGTTCTTGGAAATGGCGCCTGTGCCTTTGTGTGGTGTGCTGTGTGTGTGTGCGATGTTGGGCGCCAAGTCTTGCCCGAGAATGGCGCTGGTGGCGCTGTGTCCTTGTTGTGAGTGTTGTGTGTGTTGTGTCTAGGTGCGGGCGCCAAATGTGGCTGCCCATGCGTGCAGGTTGTGCTAGTCCTAGTGCGAGGCGCGAATGGGCGCCTGTGGCGCTGTTGTGGCGCCTAGGTGGGTGTAGAGTGTGGATGTCTAAGTCTTTGGCGCTAGGGTGGCGCGAGAATGTGTGACAAGGGTGTGTGTGTGCATGTGGCGCTGCATGTACAGGCGCCAAATGGCTGCCATACATTGCGCTGTGTTCTTGCTGTGTCTAGGCGGGCGCCAAATGTCTTTGCCCATGGCGCTGAGAATGCGCTTTGTGTCGAGGCTATGTCTCGATTTGTGTCTTAGTTTTGTATGCAGTGCATGCTTTGCCGAGGCGCGCGAGAATCTTTGTGAAAATGGCGCTGTGTGCCACGAGCGCCAAGTTCTTTGAGTTTTGGCGATTAGTCTTTGTGTTACCTGAGCGCTTGATTTGTGGGGAAAATGGCGCAGTGGTCTTCTCGTGTCTAAGTGTGTCTTTGTTTTGGTCCACTAGGTGCCAGTTTGGTCCTAGGTGTGCTATTTTAGTCCCTAGGTGGTGTTTTGGTCCTAAGGGTGTTGTTTTGGTCCACTAAGTGCTATTTTGGTCCTAAGTAGTGTTTAGGTCCTTGAGTGAGGTTTTAGTCCTCTAGTTGTGATTAGTCCTTGGGACATGATTGATGATGATGCCATGGGGCATGAGCCATGGGGGCTAGAGCCATGGGGCTAAAGCGAAATTGACAATGAGGTGAGAAATGATGTTGATAATGTGTAATTGTGTGTGGCATGTTCATGGAGTCTCATGCATACATTAATTTCTTGATCGCGACGTTTATATTGTGATGATGAGGCCATGGGGGCGGGCCATGGGGGCGAGTCATGTGGACTCAATTTATTGATGATGATGCCATGGGGGCAAATGGTACCACATGCATGTTGCATTGCACATCATTCATTTTATAAAGGCTTGAGTGTTGTTGGTTGATAATTGGTATGACTAGTTGTCTTTGTATAAGCGTGCTTGTTTGATCTTTGTGATTGTATATCTTTGCTTATTATAGTCTTTATTATGTGGTTTGAGACTCACCCTTTCTGTTGTTGTTTACCACAGTAGCCATGAGTGAAGGCTTACTCCCTTCACTTTCCCCAGAAGTCGATGCCGCTCGTCGTAGCACCTGGGGATGGGTTTTAGGATCGAATTTGTTTATCTCTTTTATTTGTTGAACTCTGTATTCTTTGTTTTATAGTATTGTGAGGCTCTTTGTTTGTCTCTTTGAAAGCCTGTTTTCATTTCATTGCGAGTTGTATGAGTTTTCCAGTGCATGGACTAAAACAATATACTTATGAGAGTCCTATTTCCACGTGTTTTTCTGGTGTTACGTATTAATCTAGTGTTATGAGTTAAATTGTTTATTTGTAGTTGTTTTGATGTGTAGCATCCCATTGAAATAAATTTTTGAAACTACGATTTTATTTATAAATTCTTAGGGTAGAAATGGGGTGTTACACCATCCCCCCTTGATTCTTATGAGCACACATAGACCTCCAGTTATTCCAATGAATACCCCTGTTTCTGACCTTGGCACTCCACCAGAACTTAGCTATAGCTGAGCACAGAGGCTGGCAGAAGTTCTTTGGCAGCCTCACAATAGCCATGACATAAGCTGGAATAGCTTGAATAACCGATTTAATAAGAATCTCCTTGCCTGCTTGGGAGAGATACTGCTCTTTCCACCCCTCCAACTTGGAGAGTACTCTCTCCTTAATCCATTGAAGCGCCTGATTCTTGGAACTACCCCATTCAGTTGGCACACCAAGGTATTTACGAGAGTCCCAAATAGGGATGTTGAGGATACCACCAACTCGACCCCACATCGACCACTTGTTCCTTTACCCGGCCTGACCACGACTTTTGGAGGTTTATCTTCTGACCTGAAGCATTAGAGAAGTCATTAAGGATTCTCACCCATTGATACATCTCCTCCTTAGAAGCCTTACCAAACAAAATAGAATCATCTGCAAAAAATAAGTGGGTTAGTTGGGGGGCATTTTTGGCTAATGTTAGCCCTTTAATAAGATTCAAATCACTAGCCCTTGAGATTAACCTAGAAGACATCAAAAACTAGAATGAAGAGCTGGGGAGAGGGGATATCCTTGTCTCGAGCCCTACCGGGAGTAACACATCTAGATCTAGCACCATTGACTTGATAGGAATAATTGACTGAGGTGACAAGAGACATGACTAGGGAGCACCATTTTGGAATGCTCTTGGTCTTGCAAATAAGTAATTGTTTTGAAACAATTGTTAGTTATGTGTTGATGATTTGGTAAGAGTGTTTGACACTTTGTTAGTAGTCTTGCGAAGCCTTTGCTTGCATGATTATTAATAATGGAGTGCTAATGGTGGTCACTTGGAGCCTTTGCTCAATTGATCATCATGAAAGCTCAATTTTCACAATTAAACAAGATAAAAAAAACAAAAACCTTTTCTAGACAACCCAGAACTACGTAGCTTTGAATTCTCCATCGCACTGGGAGATATGTAGGAGCGGATACTCTCCGTCAAGCACAACAAACCAAAAACATTTTTTCTTTCAAAAACCGAATACGTTGCTTTGAATTCTCCATCACATCGGGAGATACGTAGGAGTGGATCCCCTCCATCAAGCGTGAAAACTAAAGATACTTCATTAAGTTATTCATAAACAGAACCCTGGATGATGTCTCACAGCTCCTCCATATCCCCGTCACCGGGGAATTTTATGACATGGTAGAGCCTAGCAAGATGGAGGCGCATGAATGTTTGGTTCAATGCCTGGGGTGTTCATATGATGAGACATTTGCTAATGTACCTAAGAGAGGATGCAGTGTGAAGGTGACCTGATTGAAGAAAGTCTACAATGATGTCATTGCGGCGGAGAGGTGGCTGGATGCAGCCCGTTGCTACTTGTTCATCTTGCTGGGCAAGTCCTTATTTTGTGACAAGTCTGGCAACAAGATGAAGGTTGCATGGCTCTACATGGTCAGAGATATACAACAAGCTGGTAACTACTGTTGGGGAGCTATGTCACTGGCTAATCTACACCGGTGATTGTGAAAGCCCTCTCCCCTAAGACAAGTCAGATTGCTGGATTTTCCACTCTCCTGCAGGTACTTGACTTTATTTCAATTTTAATTTCAGTCAGTATAAGTTTATGTTCATTATATATTGTTCGATCCCTAACTCGCTTTTTTATCACAGGCCTGGATTTTTGAACATTTACAGGGGCAGATATTTGGTACCAAGTGGTTGAGGGATGAGTACACTGAAGAGGAGCCACAGGCTAAGAGGTGGGAGTGCAAGAGGGCTGATGGGACATTGGTGGGTTTCAGGGCAGCTCTGGATCATCTCAGGTCGGAGGAGGTGACATGGATGCCATATGTGAACCCATATCACAGAGCTGTGGCTGTGATTACCTATTTTAAAAGGCATTTGCGTCATGGTGCGGCTATGGTGGCATATAACTCTGATCGGCTGGTTAGATAGTTTGGGTGGATACAGGGCATCCCAGATGACCCTAAGCCCATTGGACGGGCGATAGTCACTAAGGAGCAAGCTGAAGCTGCATGGATGGATTTCAATATGCACCTTATTCTTGAAGGTGAGCCAGTAGCTCCTGGGATGCTAGGCACAATCCCAGAGTACTTTGCTTGGTTTAGGCGTGTATCCCACCCATTCCCGACACCAGACAACTACCTCTTGCTTGCTGTAGAGTTTAGAGAGGTATGATGATTGTTTCAATGTTTTTGTTTGCATTTTTTATTTAACTTTATTTTGTGATTAAAGTATTTTTTCTTGCCTTATAGGCCTTGCCTGAGACCCTTGCCCTGTATGAGGAGATGAGAGCACGTGTTGGAAAGTACTGGGATTCCACGTGGGACCCGTGGCTGGAAGATTGTGGAGAGGTTGAAGGCAATTGCAAAGCCATTCAAGAGGGGGCTTAGGAGCTTTAGCTGTGTCTCGCATGCTAGTGATGTCTCCCAGCCGAGGGAGAGGCAGCGACAGTAGTTGTATTTTGTAATTGCCTTGGATTGAATTCTATGTATTCTTTACTTTTTCTTTTGCACGGATTGTACCTGTACTGATTGCACTTATCTATCTATATTTGGTTTTTGTTATACCTATCATTAGTAGTAAATTTAGTATCCAATTTATGGTTACCCTGATTAAAGTTAGTAATTTAGCGTTGCGAAATTGTTAATTTATCATTCAGAGTAGTTTCGATTAACAAAGATTTTAAAAAAACAACAAGAGCACCATTCGGCCCTCACATGTTCGACCGCGTTCAACCCTCGATTGGTCAAACCTATTTATTTGGCCAATTTGGGGTGTCTGAGTAAAATTAGCAGGTTCGGTGCAGCCAGATTCGACCTGGTTCGATCAAGCGTGCGCCGATCTGTATTAATGTCTAAAAAAAATAAAAAACAATTTTCAGTAAGGGCTTTTGGTCTTTTCACCCCAAAAAGGGGTGTCTAGTGAGTAGAGGGGGTGGGGTTGTACGAAGCATGGGCCTATATCAGGCCTGTGCTTTATCATAGACCCATTTTTTAGATGGTCCATGCTTCCCACAACCCCCTCTACTCACTAGACACCATACCACCCTTTATTCCCAAAATACCCACTGAATTTAAAACATTTTTTTAAACATTAAATGCAGTTCGACTAGCGTGTGCGAACTTTGTTAAGTGTGGTTCGACCATGCGTGCGTCGAATCAGTTTGCACTTGGCAGGGCCGAACCTCCCTGATTGTTGCTGGATATTGAATTGCTGACACTAGTATGGCTAGCACTAGTTGTTTAATTTTAGCAGTTTTTAACGATTCGATTTATTCTTTACTAACACTAGTATGACTAACACTAGTTGTTTAATTTTAAGCGATTTTTAACGATTCAATTTATTCATTGCACTAATTGTTTTTGTAGACTTTTTGGTTTGTATGACTTGTTGCACTTATCTATAATAGGTGTGATCGAACATGAGCCTAAAACAATCAAAACCGTTAAAATTATAACTGTTGGGGTGAATTCAAAAATTTAGCCGTTGACTGGACGGTGGAGAGGGTTCGGCGCACGGCTGATCGATTTGGATCGGCCCATGCTTGGTCGAACCTGGTCAAAACATAATTTGGGGTGTCTGAGTAAACTTTGGTGGTTCGGTATAGCGAGATTCGATCGAGTTCGATCAGCGTCATGGCAGCCGTATTTGTTGTTTAAAAATATAAAATCAATTTTGAGTAAGGGCTTTTGGTCTTTTCACACCAAAAAGGGGTGTCTAGTGAGTAGGGGGGTTGTACGAAGCATCAGCTTGCTTTTATGATGGATTGGGCTTTTGGCCCAGTCCAGAACAATACCCTTATTATATCTGTGCTTCTTGCAGGTTGGGTACTTTAGGTATTTTGCCCTTATCACACACATCACTTTCACAATTGAACACACTTCTGAGTGGGGCCTTATACCCGGGTTTGTATGAAACTTAGGATGAGTGGAGACAATTCGTGATAGTCATTCTGGATTTATCTGTCAGACTATCATGAAAATCTCAACCAGAGTGCGCCTCTTTATGATATCCCACACCTGGTAGACATCTATCGTTGTAGACAATATTATAAAGGGAACTTTAGTTTTTGAGACCTTTGTGAGGAAGTGATGAGAGCCACCTGAAAGGATGATTACAAAAGTGACCCTAGACCATGATATCTCTAATTTAGACATACCTGTCTACACACAAGGGCATTATACTTTCTTCTTGCATCAACCTGGTCAACATTTCTCCAAAAAATAAAATCACACAAAAAAAACATTTTCATGCTTTTTTCTTTTATTCGTATGCACCTGAGACAACACCATTAATTCATCATGCAAAATCATTGTATCCAAAAAACAAGATTATAAATTTTTTCATGCATTCCAGATTCAAGTCAATAGACTCATGCATCTGCGCATTCACATTCATTCATCATTTCATGCATCCAGTCACATACTCATAGCATATACTCTCCATCACCAAAATAAAAAAGGTAATTAGTTCGTTTGTCAACACCATTATTGGACTCAATCCCCAGCCAGAAATGTGGCAGAGAATCAAGATAATAAAGCGTTGAAAAACGACATCGAGAAATTGAAAGAGAAAATGACCGAAATGTTGATGCTGAAAGTTCAAAAGGTTGGAATCATGAAGCTTTTAGAAAAAAGTAATGTGGATGAAAGCGCTACCAATGGCCTCTTTATGGACTTCCGGTCGGTTACACACCTCCTACAATGACATCCACTCCAGAAGACGGTCCTTCAGGGGACGTAAGTGCAAACCAAACTATACCTTCAAGTCGGAATGTCGGTGCAAAAATACCACAAGTCATTCCACAAGGCTACACTCCTTCACTAGTGACAAGTCATCAGGCTCCTATATCCAATCTCGAAACCCTTCTCTTTCGCATATCTTAAATGCGAACCCTGCTGTAGTTCCGATGGTTCATCCTTACTACGGTATGAGCGAGCTTCCTCATGGTTACCCTGCTGAAGATTCTCTACCCAAAGATAAGTTACAAATGCTAGAGGAACGTTTAAGGGTTGCATAAGGATCTAATATTGGGGAAAGGGATGTGTATGACATGTGTCTCGTCCTTGATATGATTATCCCTCCCAAGTTCAAAGTGGCTGATTTTGACAAATACAATGGAACAACATGTCCAGCTAGCCATTTAACTATGTTCTGCAGAAAAATGGCTGCATTCGCACATGATGATAAACTACTGCTCATCCACTACTTTCAAGACAGTTTAGCTAGGGCAGCTTCAACATACTCATATTCGATGTTTGGAAGATCTGGCTGATGCTTTTCTAAAGCAATACAAATACAACATTGGTATGGCTCTTGATAGAGCACAGCTGCAGAACATGATCAAGAAGAATAATGAGTCATTAAAGGACTACGCTCAACGTTGGCGCAGACTAGCAGCATAAGTAGTTCCCCTTTTGTCTGAAAAAGAAATGGTTTCGTTAGGAAGTACAAGTCATTCATGGGCACCCTTTAAGCACCTTTCTACGACACTAGCGTATCCTCTAACGTTCGTTAGGAAGGATGCCACGGGGTGCTAATACCTTCCCCACGCATAACCAACTCTCGAAGCCATATTTGGTTCGTTAAGACCTTTTTAGGGGATTTCTCAAAGTTTGCCCCTTTAACCTAAATTTTGAGGGTGGCTTCATCTAGAACCTTCAAAGAAACTTTTCCCCGTTTTTTCGATCGCTACAACCGCATTGTAAAGTGTTGGACTACTCCTAGTGCTCCGCCTAATATATATATATATATATATATATATATATACACACACACACACACACACATTTCTTAACAAAACAAAAATACTGGTTGATGATTAATTTAAAAATTAAAATTTAGCAAGTTCTTTATGGGAATATACTTTTAACTTTATTAAAGATAATAATTAACAAAATGTAATATTGGTTATTTTAAAAGTAATCATATTATTGAAAAATCATTTTATGTTAAGCGGAAAAACAAAATAATGTGTTCTACTAAAGAATTATGTGGCAAAAACCTGATAAACATATACAAGATTAATATATATATATATATATATATATATATATAGGAAACGTATATTATGAGAGGACTTTTATAATGAGAGGGTGAGAGGAATCAATCATGACCATAGATCAAATTATAAGCGATTGAGATTAAAACAAAAAGTCAACTTGGTAACACCCACCTTTTAATCATAACCACCCATGTAGTGTTATAGGGCCCATATTTACTCCTCTCATCTCTCACAATAAATTCTCCTCTCACCTTATACATCCCTATATATATATATATATATATATATATATATATATATATATATATATATATATATTATAATAAACCATGGATTGTCCACCTAGGCATCCACCTAGGCATCCATGTCAATAATGACATCAGCACAATTTTAATCAACGTCATCAAATTAGATCCAAATCACCCATAACTGTGTACGTTAGGCAAATCCTACGGACCGAAATAAGCAGGTGACTTAAGGTTACATCTCAACGGTGGAAGTCCCTCAAATTTTTGGCTCCTAATTCTTTGGATTTTTAAATGTAAAAAAGACCAGCACATTATGTAAACAATGGGTGATTATTTCGAATTAATGGGTGAAGAAAACTGTCACATTCTGACAATAATTGAAATTAATTGAAAAAATTCTCTCTCATCTCCTATTCCTCTATTCATTTCCTTCTCTCACACACGCTCCTCTCCATCTTCTTCTCTCTGATCACATACGCTAAACTTGGTGAGTCGATTTCTCTTTCTAATTTTTTTTGACATTGTTTCTCTTTCTAATTTTTTTGTTTGTTTTCATTCAGATTCTTCCTTTCGGCTTTCTGGTGCTGCATCGGGTTTCCTTCCAGAAGGTAATGTTGTTCTTCTCTGCTTTTCCACTTTCGTTTCATTAATTATTTCTACTTTTTGGTTATCCTATGTTTGGTTCCATGGATTCATTTTTTTTTTTTTTTGTATCTTGCTTTCAATTTCTACGAATGTCTGGTAGTTGTTTGTAATTTGTAATGAAAATTTATTTGAACATGGTAGAACTTGTGTGGAGGCTCCTTTAAAAAATTGGTTTCTTCATTAACTACCACGATTTTCACGTTGTCCCTATCTTTTTGTTGTCTTATTGTTTGTAATGGATTTTTGTTTGAGCATTCTGCAACTTTACATGCTCAATAATGGGATGATGCATTAAGCAAGGCAAGATTCCAAATTCTGAAATATACAGAAATGTTGAGCAATATCCAAATGCACATCATGTGCCTAGAACTCTGATTTTGGAGATTCATGCACCAATTTACTTTGCCAATCCAAGCCATTGTAGAGAAAGGTAAGCTACAGACCTACAAAACTTGGACATTTTCTCTAGCATGTGAAAAATTGTGGCATATAATAAGTTGACACTTACCAGAAAGTTTTATTTTGTTCATAGGATTACAAGGTCGGTTGGTGAAGATGAAGACATGATTAAAGGTACATGGGAGAAAAGTGTGCAGTATGGTATAAATAAGTAAAACTTGATTGTTAGACTTTCCTATCTATTTTGCAGTGTGATTTTGTTGGCACCTGTTGGGAACATTGACACAAGTGGAATAATCATGCTTGCAATCTTTATTTTAGTATTTAGCTAAACAATCTTTTATTTTCTTTCCACGTGTCATGACATTCTATGCTAAATTGTATTTTCAACCATTTTATTAGATGTGATTAAGCTAATCCATCGCTTTAATCATTTGTATTTTATGGGGAAAAGGTGTGAAAAAATAGGAATGCAAATGAATGCAACAACATTACTATTCGATACTGGTTTGAAGTCAAATCAGGTCAAAATAGAGTTTCTACAATTTGCATAGTATCAATGGAAAATTTGCTTACCCCTAACTATTCTTTTTCATCTATTTTTTCTAATTGCCATAATTCGTATTTTCTGATGTTGTGCTCAAGTTTATATGTTCAAGTCAATCTTTTTTTTTTTTTTCAATTTTTCACCTTTACTTGATGAATTTTTCGCAGGTTGTGTTGTCTACATATATAGACCCACATGAATTCTTACACCCTTAAAGAATCTTAAAGTTTTTGCAGCATGATCCAATTAGGTAGTAAGGGTGTCATGTAGATAGGCCAATTTGCTCAAATCATAATTATGTTGCTATTTTTGGAGGTTTCACTTGATGTTGTTATTCTCATTTCATAAAGGCAGTGAACTCTCTTAAATTGGTGTAGAATCTTAAAGAATTTTTCAATTTTTTGAATCAATAGCTGAAAATACCACATTTTTTCCTTGCATTTTCTTAAAGGCATATTATGTTATTTCTATCATGAATCATGAATATAATAATATGCTTTCAGTTTTAAGAAAACTTTGTTATATTTTTTGTTTCCCCTTAATCTCCTTTTGATGCATGTAGGTGTTCTTCTAAATTTTAACTATCGGGTAATTTTTTATTCTCTTGATTCTGTTTCTCTCATTTTGACATTCTTAATTATTTTATTTAAGCATTTTTTCAAGGTTTTTGCTCTTTTACTATCATGGATTTATGCTTTTAACAAAGTTCAACATTGAACACTATGAATAAGCCACTTGGCTCTATGTTGTTTCTTTTGAGATGATTAATAAATTAATAAATTGTGCGTCAATTGATACTCAATAACTTATTTGCTCAAAATGACTAAAATAAGCTTTCTTTTTATGTCTTCTAAACATGCAAGTTTTTAAAAGGGTATTAGTGTTGTGTTGAGATTAAGGTTTGAGATTCTGGTTCTCATTTTCTCTTCAGCTTCTTTTCTTCTTTAATTGAACATTTTATATGTTGTTATAATAATGTGTATTGATCATTTCCTAACACTATCAACCTAGGAATTTTGTATTTAGGTCCCACATATGTTGAGCACATTAAATAGCAGTGCAAATAATTATCAAATTTCAGCAAGTTCATGATTCAAAGGATGTTAATAAGTTGGGAGAGATCGGTTTGATAAAGCGTTAGACTCTTGGTTGAATGACATGGTTAATTGACGAGATTGATGCCACTAACAAATTTTCCTCCAGAAATTATGAATTGATCAAAAGGATGTTGGAATGTGAAATGGTATCCATAGTTTACATGTTTGATGATGGTATTAAGATCACATTTACAATTACTTTCAAGTTTTGTTCCTTTCTAGGTCAAACAAATGAATTAGTTTGTTGGTGATGATATTCTTTCAAAGTAAATGTTATTAAAAATATGAATTTATTTATGTTAATGACATGGCTTCACTCTAAATGGCATTGATCATTTATTTGCTTCGAAATCATGAGCAGAGCATATTTGATTTGATTCTCCATGTGCCTCAGAATGCTCTTTATTTGACTTAATTTGCAAAGATTTGAATTTGAATCCACTATTTTGACTTAATGTGCAATCCATATTATCAATCACAAATTTTAATTCCTTTTTGATCATCTAATTCAACGTGGAAGAGGAGCCTACTATCACACATTTCCTTTTGACTGTCAATTAAATAATTATAATTAAATTTTCTTATTTGCATTGCTAATATATTTTTTTCCAATCCATTTAGAATTATTATTTCTGATCCAATACATTATTTATATTATATTGGTTTTTGCAAGATTCCTTTCCGTAGTAGTTTGCATCTGCGAATAAGAGGAGATTTTTTATATTTAAAAAAAAACCTGAATTGTTAGTTTGATTTTTCCCGTTTATAGTTTCTTTGTCGGATTATACTAAATACCATAAAGGTTCTTTCGTATTATGGAATATGCATATATAACCCATCCCCTCCTGATTTCAGTGCAATTCTTAACCAAGTCGGCTACCTAGCTCTGTTGTTTCATAAGCGTAACACATTATTGTTAACCATTCTTCATTGTTATTTTAAATACTCACTATAAAAAAATTCTTTAAGAACCCATATAAAAAAATTCTTTAGGACGAAATTATAAAAAATACTCACAATAAAAAAATACTCACTATATATATAAAAATAAATAAATGTATAAACATATATATTATATATCATAATGAATGGAGGAAAGACGGGTACAAAGAAATCAACGTGTCATATAACCAGTGGCAGACCTACATATATTTGAGGGGGTTCAAGTGAACCCCCTCAAATAATAAAATTAGCACCGATACTTTAGGGAAAAATATTTTTGCATCCCCTGAAAAATATGTTTTGCACCCAAGTTCTTAGTTTTGCACCAAAGTTCCTAATTTTGCACCACTCTAATGCACCACACTCACACAATCACTCACACTCTTACTATATTTTATTTTAAAAAAGTTTTTGTCTCTCTATCTCCTTGGATCCATTCTTGTTCTTATTATCCTAATTTTGAATCTATTAGTATTATTTAGTTTGTGTTTTGTGTTAGTGCTATTTAATTTGAATTTTTTTTACCAACAACAGTTGATTTGAGTGGTAACTTGGATCCCATTGCAATGTCTCAGGTTCGGATTTTGGGTGTGGCAAAAGCTTCGGTTGGAAGAGGGCGCCAATATTGATTTTTAGTGCTATTTAATTTGTTTTTAGGAACTAATTTGTGCTATTTAATTTGTATTGGTCTAGTGCAACACAAGTTGAACCTGATAAAGTCTTCTTTTGAAGCTGACACTAGTTTTGTCTGTTGCAATCGTGCATGTAGAAATAACTTTCTCTGCTATGAATATTGTGAAGAAAGGTTGCGTGATCGGATGTAGGATACATGGATGAGCGATTGTTTGGTGGCGTACATTGAGAGTGATGTATTCAATAAAATTGACTACGAGCTTATTATTCAGCGATTTGAGAATATGAAATCACGTAGAGAGAATTATGAAATGTATAATTTATTTATTTAAATATATTATAGTCGTTTTTAATTATATTTTTAGTAAATTGTGTATTTAAAAAATTTGACACCCCTGACCCGGGGTCTGGATCATACTTGCATATAACACAACAGAGACATTGCTGCATTTTAAAGATGCCAAAAAATAATTTAAAATTTTATGATAAAATGAGATGTATAGCCACGTGTTGCTTATAACAATAAAATCGAATTCCCACGGGTTCACACGCTTAGCGAAAACAAATTATGAAGGATATATTACAAAATAGATGAGACATTCTATTATCGTATATCATTTTCCTTTCGGCATTAGTAATAGTAATGTGTTTTTCTATATACTCATTCAGAATACATTAGATGATAATCATATTTTCATATGTTTCAATTTTCGTTTTAGTACTTTGTTTAAATACTTTTATATTAATTTTCCTTCATTTAATTATTACAAAACATTATAAGACCGTAAACAAAATCCTTTCCTGGACAAAACCCCACACCCCATTTGAAATTATAATATATAATTATATATATATATATATATATATATATATATATATCTAAATTTAATTTTCTATTATTATATAAATATAAATATTTAAAATAGTTGAATTAATTACCTTATGGTGTTTAAACAAATGAATTTCGACCCGTGTTGGCACGAGTAAATTATACTAGTATTATAATAAACCATGGATCATCCATGTAGGTGTCCACCTAGGCAGCCACGTCAATAAATACGTAAGCATCAATTTAATCCACCTCAGCGTGTACATCCACATATATGCCACATCGCGCGATCACAGCTCCACAAGTGGTAATTGTACTTCAATTTTGAAATTAAACACAATTATTTGTATTTCTGTTTTTTGAAATTGAACATTATTTTTTATTGATTAGCACATTTATCCGCATTTATTATACCTTTATTAGTGCATTTATCCACTTTTTTTTTATTAATTTGAGTAAAGAAAATTTTATTCTAAAAACGCTAACAGAAGGATTTGAACCCTACAACAAGGGGTGAAACACCACGCCCTATCGACCCCACCATTTTAAGGTGTTGGTAAATATAGCTTATGTGAAATACATGTAATTTAGGTACAAATGTGAATTTGGAAATATTAAGACCATTGTTATTTAATGGTTGTTTATCTAATTAGGTACATATATTATGGTTATGGACTTATGGTCCTTATGAATTTTAATTTGAACAATTAAATTTGAAGTATTATGTCAATTAAATTTGATGTCTTTCCTTTTGATCTGATCATCATGTGTTTGTATTAAGTTTTATTGTTTCTTCTTTACTTTGTAGACTTTATTCCATTGTAAGTTTTTCCAAATTGATTACCTTTCATTTTCCTAAATTTTCCGCATTTTTTTCAAATTTTTCAGCAATTTGGAAAAAAGCCAAATTTGTGGTGAGTTATTGGTGTGGTGAAATATATGCAAGTATACATAGTCACACAAGTAATAAAGTGATAAGAAAAGTCGAACCCACAGGGATTATGTATTGTAAAGCTTTGTGTATATTCGAGAGTGTACACTTAGTGTGTCTACACTATGCACTATTTTTGGTTTGGGGTTTTCAATGTAAATAAAAACAATATAAGCGATAAAGAGTGTAAGGAATCGAGTTAGATAAAGTAGTTGAGATGTTTTCACCAAGTAATTTACTTCTAATTGTTATAGTGGAGTATGTAGTGTTTCCACACTGGATGCAGCTGCATCAGTATGTGCCTGTCAGCAATTTCTTCAGAGTTTCATTACAAGCTCATATGATCTTTGTTTTTTACAGTAAATAAAAGAGTAGTCAATTCCTCTCTTGCCTCCTAACAATGATCCAATTTGCTAAATAAGTTCACTCTTGTATTTTTAACCTCTCCTTTGTATCATCCTAGGAAGCTGTGTTATCCTATGTCTAGGACTTAACATGGTTTTAACAATCAAGTCTTTATTAAAACAAGTTTAACAAAGAAGTTGTTATAAACTCTCATTCCTATTAATTCTTGAGTTCATAATGTGACCCATATCTGCTGCCACAAGTTTACATATTCCAAAGTGATCAATTCCAGAATAAGTGTTGAAAGAAGTATCGCACAAGAATTAAAATGCATACACTATATAAACCATAATAACCTATTTAGAAGTTCATTACAAGGTTATAACATCTCAACTTAAGGAATTTAGCTCATGTTACTCATAATATAATAGAGAAAATCTGCAAAGAGCATAATCAAATGAGTAATATTGAAAAAGAACTTAAAAGGAGAGAGATTACTCGAATAGAAGATCTTTTGCATGAGTTTCCCAAGTTGAAGTACAATATGAGTTCCTTACACAAGTTTCCTCCGAGTAGAAGTGAAGGGAGTGGTTGTCAAGCACCTCCTTACCTTCCTTCTCTTCAGAAACGTAAAGAAAAACTAAAACTAAACTAAAACTAAGTGATCCTTTCAGTAACAAATGAAGAAATACAATTGAAGGATGAAGGATGGATTTGTTGGTGAAGGTATGGCCTCTATTTATAGGCTTGAAAGCTTTCCTCCTTTGAGGGGTTTCCTTTGGCGCGTAAGATCAACTGAGGGGACCAATCTTGGATAAAATCAGACAACCGATGAAGCAAATAGCTTAGTTGTGGTCGCTTGCATGTAT
This sequence comes from Oxytropis ochrocephala, assembly GCA_020916435.1. Taxonomy (NCBI): domain Eukaryota; kingdom Viridiplantae; phylum Streptophyta; class Magnoliopsida; order Fabales; family Fabaceae; genus Oxytropis; species Oxytropis ochrocephala. The sequence continues at coordinate 29,740,954 of CM037091.1, read as the reverse complement.
AACATAAGGCGAGGTTCATTGGAGAAGTGCCACATGTCCTTTAGATAAGTGAGCCTTGCAACTTGATTTTTATGTTTATCGCCGACTTCTGCAAGTGGCTGTTGTGCGAAAAGGTGATGTGCAAGTGTACACAATCGCAACAAGTAATATATTGATAAGTAGAGTTCGTCTCCACAGGGATTGGTATTAATTTTAGAGTTTAAAAATGAATTACACTTAGTGGAACAAGTAGCAAAGATTTAAGTAACCTTGATTCGATTGAGCAGATTGTTTAAAGTAACAAGTTAAAAAGTAATTTAAAATATGAGAGAAATAAGTTGGATTGCTTTCACTAAGTAACTTCCACTGAAATAAGGCGGCGCTATAACGTCTGCGCTATAGCGTTAAGCGCTATTGCAAGTGTTTTGTGCCTTTCGGTCACTAGCGCCGGGGTTTCATTACAAGATGCCTATGTCTAGGTTCTAAATAAGTTCACCCCTGTATATGCAAGATCCCACGACTTAAGGTTTATGAACTATTGCACTTCTATGTCTAGAGGAAGCAAAAATTGATTAAATGTCTTTAACCAACCTTATCGTTCATATTAATCCTTGAAGTCTCTCTATGGTTCATATGCGAATCCATAGAGGTACTTGTTTACGTGGCCAAATATAAAACAAGTGCGGAAGAATTACAATACAAGGATTAAAACACAAAGCGTGCAAAGTTATATACGTAATATCAAAGGTTCATTACAAGCTCTAGCAACCTGACTCAAGGAGTTTAGCTCATCTTGAGCATCATCAAAATAACACAAATAAACATACTTGCATTCAGTAGGTAAGAAGGAAAACACAAGTGCAAAAGATACAATCTTGATGCCTCCTAATCATTCACGTAGTGATGATACAAGCAATGACTTTACAGTGAGAAAGGGTAGAAAATTACAAAGAAGAAAATAAAATCCAAAAAGCTTCAAAATGTATCAATGGAGAAGGAGAAGATGTCAAGTTCTATCTCTCTACCAATACTCTCTCTAGTTCCCACGCTCTCTTTTCTCTAGAAAATCAGAGGGTAATGTAGTACCTAGCATGTCATGCATGTCCTCTCAAAAGTCAATAAAGTTGATGTTTGCTTTTTCACCAACTCCACTATTCCATACTCATGTGATGCCAAGTGTCCACAAATATCCAATAAAATCCGGGCATGTCAGCAAGCACAGTGGACACAAGATATGGAGTCTAGATTAATGAGCTTGGCGCCAAAATTGCACTTTTACCTTAGATGCTCAGCTGATCTACCTTCTAGACGCTATAACGCTAAACACTGCAATACTCACAAAACACATCAAAACATTCACAAGGGCACCAAATGTGCCAATTTTATAGCAAAGCAGTGTTTACCCCTTTCTTTCCTAATACTAACAGAAATGAAATAAATACTATACTATTATTACTTGAGAACTTACTTAATTTAAATATTAAAGGTATAAATAACTCATATAAATATAAGTTATCAGTGGCTCTGCTCCAGGTTACTAAGCATGACGTCACATTTCAAGTGTGAAAGCATCAAAATGGTCCTTGGAGGTTTTGGTGCAAACTGCTGAATTTTGCAGGTGTAGGCCGTGTTTCCACTCCTAGTGTTGGCAGTGTTTCCACTCCTGGAGTTGGCGGTGTTTCCACTCCTAGTGTTGGCAGTGTTTCCACTCCTCCAGTAGTTGTACTGAACAAAAACATCAAACCTAACAAGAAATGTGTATTTAGTCTAGTTAATTTGTCTTAATCATTTGGATCTCTAAAATGTTGTTTCTTTAATAAATAAGCTATATTTATATATTAATGTACTTGAAAATAAGCAATAACCTAAGTTAAAATAGATGAATAACTATATATAAAATAGAGTTATGACACCCCCAAACTTAACTTGTTGCTTGTCCTCAAGTAACGACACAAGAAATAAACACAAGACTTCCATGATGATGAAATCACCTCAATTCATGTTTTTCTAAATTTTTTTGTTTAAAGTGCGTACCTTGTATGAGCTTTAAATTTTCAGGAATTTTCTAAACCTTTGCTTTCTTTGAAACATTCAAAGCTATAAGGACTCATTTGTGTGAGTGTGTGTCCCATTGAGCTTCAATTGGTTCCATAACTAGATAAAGAGTTTTTCTTTGGCTTTTGAAAGACGTGGAACTCTTTTGGTCACCTTTAGAAAAAATTTCAAAATATGGATGAAACTAACAATTTCTTCAAGATTTAGGGGACTCTTAAGCACAACAAAGGGCTTTTGGTGTTTCAACTTGTTGAGTGAATTGCCTTATTTAGACTTTTGGTGTTTTTGTTGATGTAATGCACTGAGTGCAAATACATCATTTTGAGTGTAGTTTCTTTTTGATGTAGGTGTTGTAGGTACACTTTGTGTAGCTATTTTGGTAACTCTTTGAGTATTTTGTAGCATACACTGCCCTCCTCACTGACCTCCACATGCTTTTTCACTTTTTTTTTGGTTTGTTTTTCTTTTTCTTTTTCTTTTCTTTTTGAACTTTTTTCATTTTTTCAAACCAATTGCACTTAATGGACAAGTTCAGTTTATATGACTCAGGCAAGTGTAGCTTTTTGATATTTGTGACACCTTTGAGAGTTTTGACACCTTTTGGCATTAACCTTTCAAGTTTCCACACTTTTGCCTTTGTATTCATTTGAATTCCCCCCAAACTTATTTCTTTATGCTCTTCTATATTTTTAGTAAAAATCTAAATTTGACCTTAGTTTTCCAAAAATTCCTTGGCTTTAGATAGCTTTTCCATCTAGCATGGTACTTTTCAAAAACTCAATTTTGTTGTGTCAAAGAAATTATAACATTAGCAAGGTTTTTCTTTTCCTTTTAAAAGTTTGCTCATTTGATACACTTACAAAAAATTTAGAAAAGCAATATGAATTGATCATGCTTCATAATCATTTAAGTCTAAAACACACATGATGTACTTAATTTTTCTATTTTTGAAAACAATTTGATCATGCTATTGCAAGCTTTGTTAAGTACATCTAAAAGTACTAAAACATACTAATATTGCATATTCACATACTACTACTTAAATATTTCATATTCACATAATACTATTACTACTAAAACATACATAACATATATTAATATTCACATAGTGCATATTCAAAAGACATACTATTCTCCACTCTCCCCCTGACTTAAATATGAGCGGTGTCCCCACTTCTCTAAGTTGAGTAAACAAGGGATTCAAACATGGGAGATATAATTCAAAAGTACTCAAAACATAACACATAGTATTTGCACACATTATATGTATATAAGCATAATATTATATTGAAACAACATAAAAAGTATCCTTTTACTCTTTCTTCTGATTAGGAATTTGGTTCTAATAGGGACATGTTTGGCCCTTATCTTCTTTGGATTGGCCTTGGTAGCGATGGCATCGGCGATTGGCACACGGGATCCTCTACACTTGCTTGGTATTTACGCATATGCGAGGCACATGCAGTGTAGCCAATGTGGGAACTTTAGGTGTTGCGGTCACGGGAACCAGTGTTGGGACACCAATCTGCATTGGAGTTTGTTGAGCTTCTTGTTCAGGTTCCTCTTGTTGTTCTGCTGCTGCCTCAGTTGCTTTTTCACCTTCAATGGTAGGTTCCTTCTCAGTTCTTTCCTTCTCTCCAAAAATTGCTCCTTCACCCTGTACACCATAGAGGGAACTCATGGTCCACATTTTCTTTGTTGGAGTTGGCTTCATTGTCTTCCTTTTGTAGCCTAGCATCTCCTTCTTCTTATTTAAAGCTTTCATAACTTCATGAATTGTTGCCTCTGGGCTGGTCTCCATCACTTTGTTTTTAGTGTTTTTGCACTTGGTGTAGGAACTTCAGCTGCTTTGGTGACAGTTTCTTGTTGTTCTTCCATGACAGAATCTGTTTGGCCTTCTTCTTTCTCAGGCTCTTCAGTGAGTACCTGCAAATTTTCTTTCTCAAAATCAAAGTTAGTAGGCTCATTAGGTTTTGTTGGAAGGGTGGGAGATTTCTGGGTTGGGTTTGGTGCTATCTCTTCTGTGACTTGTTTTGGATTTTCATATTTGGGAGCATTTTCTGGTGGAGGGGTGGGTGATTTTTGTGGTGAAGTGTGAATGGGTGAAATGTGGGTGGTGGGGGATGGAATGTTGGTTTGTGATGGTGGTGATAGTGTTTGTGGTTCATTGGTAGATTTCTTTCTTATTTCATATTTCTTCCTAGAACTAGCCTCCATGTTTTTGCTGCCATTTTCATCACTTTCAGTTTCCTCCATGGATTCTGATTCATCCTCCTCTACATCCTTTTCAATATCCTTCACAGCCTGTTCTGCCTCTTCATCTACCTCAGTGTCTTCCTCACTCATTATTTCTTGTTCTTCCTCCACTCTTTGTTTCTTTCCCTTCTTGTCTTTCTCAGTGTCTCTCTTTCTCTTTGCTCTCCTTTCTTTCTCAACTACTACCTCTTCCTCTTCTTTCTCTTCCTCTTCCTCTTCATCAATAACCATTCAGGGAATATTGGGGCTTCTATTTCTTCCTCAGGGTCATTTAACTTCACTGTCAACCAATTCTACTGCTCTTTTTGAAATTTCCATACTGCTTGGAGTTTCTGCATCAGGTGTTCCAACACTTCCTGCTCTGCAGTATTTATAACTCTAGCAGCTCTTAATCTTTCTCTTACCTCTGCTGATTAACCACTAGGGGGTGTTTTCTTATAGACTTTTTCTAACTCAGTTGCCACTACCCCTTGTTTTTGACATAACTCAGTGATTAAGCAAGGGAAATACAAAAAGCCAGAAGTTTTGGTTTGACATTCTAAAATTTCATTGGTGATCAATTTTCCTATATCTACATTATCTTCAGTCAAGATTGAATCTATGAGAATCAATCTATCCTTGGACAATGTAGATGTGTGTGAAGTGGGGAGAATAGATGTAGCAATAAAAAGGTGCCAGTTACCTAACTCAGGAACTAAGTCACCAGTTTTAAGCTTAAATTCTGTGTTTGTGAACTTCTCCCATTGAGACCCTTCTACTGTGATTCTTTCTTTAATCCTAGCCATCTGTTTCTTACCATAGGTTTCTAATTTCTCTTCATATTTATCACCTTGGTAGTTCAGATCATAATGCTTATTGATTCTAGTAGGAGCAAAGAAAACTTTCTTACCTCTCACCTTGGAATAGAAGATTGTGCCTCCTCTGGTGTTCTGAATTTCAGAATAGAATTCTCGAACCAATGGCTCCAAATAGTATGCTCTGGTTTGCACAAATCTCTCCCAATGTAAGTTGTTGACTGTAGAGAGGAATGAATGATGTGCCTTTGCAAAGTTGAAGCCTCTTTCTGGTAGAAACTTCATATTCCAGAAGTGCTCGCATCCAGGGATCATATCCATAGTTGCATGTGCTTTTGGCTTCTTTGATGTTGTAGGAGTTCCTGCACTTGATGCTTTCATCGAAGATTTGGAAGCCGATTGTTTCTTCACCATGATGCTTGATTGAAGATTTTGGGATTCTTGAAATGTGATTGAAGATGAAGTTGGTGTTTGAGAAAATAGGGATGATCGGTTTCGCAAGAGAATCAGAGAGTTGATGTTGTGAGAAAGTGAGCGGTTTGTGTGATGAGAATGAGTTAGTGGGAATGGTAGTTGGAAACTAGCCGTTAGGGTTATGTGGATTGACATGCAAGCCAACACGTGTTGAGCTTAGCCCTAACAGCACATTACCCTTTCATTTAAGCTTAATTCCGCACTAAATTGATGAGTTGGCAAGTGGATATTGTCATTCAAGCCTTTTCTTCATTTTGCTAAGATATGAACCTCAGAGTGGGAAGTGTGTCAACATTAGGTGTGGAAACACTAGCAACTCTGTTGTCCTGTTTTCTACAAAACACACAAAACATTAAATTGCACAAAATAATAACATTAACTATTTAAAATGATGGGTTGCCTCCCTCAAGCGCTTGTTTTAAGAGTCTTACAGCCTGACTATCTCCTTGTGTTAGAGATTTTCAAAATGAGTGGTGATCTTATCTCTCTCTACATGTTCTCCATAATACATTTGTACTCTTTGGCCATTGACTTTGAAAGTGGTATCAGTGACTACATCATATAAATCAACTGCACCATGGGGGTAAATTTTGACTAGTTGGAATGGTCCTGACCATCTTGATCTTAATTTTCCAGGGAACAATTTCAACCTGGAATTATACAACAGAACCTTTCCTCCTTCTTTAAGATCTCTTCTTTGGACTTTTTTATCATGCCACTCTTTGGTTTTTGCTTTATAAATTTCTGCATTCTCATAAGAAAAATGCCTAAATTCTTCTAATTCATTAAGCTCAAAAAACCTTTGCTCACCTGCCTTTTTGAGACCAAAATTTAACTTTTGATAGTGATATGACTTGTTCTCTAATTCAACGGGGAGATGACATGCCTTGCCATAAACTAACCTATAGGGGGACATACCTAATGGAGTTTTAAATGCAGTTCTATATGCCCATAATGCTTCATCTAAGTGTAAGGACCAATCTTTTCTATTTGGTCCAACCATTTTCTCAAGCATTCTTTTTATTTCCCTATTTGAAAATTCGGCACTGTCCCACTAGTTTGTGGGTGAGAGCGATAGCAATCTTATGTTTTACTCCATATTTTGCAAGAAGATTTTCAATGAGTTTATTGCAAAAATGTGAGCCTTCATCATTGATGATTGCTCTTGGAGTGCAAACCTTGAAAAATATTTCTTTGAGAAATTTGCTAAGCGATTTGGCATCATTATTTGGAAGTGCTCTGACCTCGACCCACTTGGACACATAGTCTACAACTACTAAGATATATTTATTGCCAAAAGAAGGTGGAAAAGGACCCATGAAATCCATGCCCCAAACATCAAAAGTTCTATTTCTAGAATGTTAGTCCTAGGCATTTCATGTCTATTAGATATATTACCACTTCTTTGACATTTATCACGAGTTTTGACCATATAATATGAATTTTTAAATAGAGTAGGCGAGAAATAACTTTGATTGAAGTACATTTGCTATTGTTCTTTGACTTCAAAGTGACCTCCATATGGTGCGACATGACAATGCGAAGCCTTTGCTTCTTTGTTCTTCTGCCGGGAATGCACTTTCTCATGATTTGATCTGGACACATTTTGAATAGGTGAGGGTCATCCCAATAGTATTGCTTGACTATGTGGAAGAACCTTTTTCTTTGTTGATAGCTCATGTCACTTGGTACAACTTTGCTCACAATGAAGTTTACTATATACGCATACCATGGTTTTGATGCATGAGGTGTGGCCACCTTGAGTGCGAGGAAACCATTTGCATTCATGGTAATTGCTAGTAATTTCTCATCAGGGAAACTTTCCTTGATTTCTTCATTTGTACATGCATTCTCACTTTCAAGTCTAGAGAGATGATCAGCCACTTGGTTCTCCACTCCTTTCTTATCTCTAATCTCAAGATCAAATTCTTGAAGGAGGAGAACCCATCTAATTAGCCTTGGTTTTGCATGTTTTTGGAAATTAGATACTTGATGGCGGAATGATCGGTGTACACAATTACTTTGGTGCCAACCAAGTAGGATCTAAATTTCTCAAGCATAAAAACCACTTTGCTAATAGTTCTTTCTCATTCTGGTGTAGTTCATTTGGGCCTCGATGAGTGTTTTGCTAGCATAATATATAGAATGAAATACTTTGTTATGTCTTTGCCTAGAATTTGCTCCTCTTTGCAAAGTCACTAGCATCACACATGAGCTCAAAAGGCTTACTCGATCTGGAGTTACTACAATTAGTCTTTGTCACCAATGCCTTTTAAGTTTTTAAAGGCTTCCATACAAGATTCATCAAAGTTGAAATGCACATCATGTTGCAAAAGCATACACAATGGTTTTGAGATTTTTGAAAAATCTTTGATAAATCTCCTATAGAACCCTGCATGTCTAAAAACTTCTAATCCCTTTGATTGTTGATGGAGGTGGTAGTTTCTCAATTACCTCAATCTTTTCCTATCAATTCAAGACCTTTTTAGATATTTTATGACCAAGCACAATGCATTCTTTAACCATGAAATGACATTTTTTCCCAATTAAGCACTAAGTTAGTGTCTTCACATCTTTGAAGAATTTTTTTAAGTTTGAAAGACACAAAAGTATGTTTCTCCAAAAAGCAGAAAGTCGTCCATGAAGACTTCCATTGATTGCTCAATGAAGTCGGAGAAAATTGACATCATGCATCTTTGAAAGGTAGCGGGTGCATTACAAAGTCAAAAGGCATCCTTACTAAAGGAGAAAGTGCCATAGACAAGTAAAGGTGGTTTTCTGTTGATCCTCGAGGTTCAATTGCTATTTGATTATATCTGAATAACCATCTAAGAAACAATAGAATTCATTTCTTGCTAACCTATCTAGCATTTGATCTATAAAGGGTAAGGGAAATGATCTTTCTTGAGTGGCCTTATTGAGTTTTACGTAATCCATCTGATTCTCCATCTATTCTGATTCTTGTGGGGATTAGTTCATTATTCTTATTAGCTATTCTTTGTTACTCCACCCTTCTTAGGAACACATTGCAGAGGTAACCCATGCACTTTATATGAAATAGGGTAGATAATACCAGCATCTAGCCATTTTATTATTTCTTTCTTAACAACCTCTTTCATGATGGGATTTAATCTTCTTTGCCCTTCTATGCTGTTTTTAGAATTTTCTTCTAAAATTATCCTATGCATGCATATGGAGGGGCTAATCCCTTTAATATTTGACATTTACCAACCTATAGCTTTTCTATGTCTTTTCAAGGTGTCGTGTTCTAAAGATAGATCAGAAGCTATGATTATAGGAAGTGTTTTATTTTCACCTAGAAAAACATATTTCAAATGTTTTGGCAATTCTTTTAATTCTATTAGGAGGTTGTTCTACAGAAAGTAAATTTTCTTTAAGGTTGGGATCTTCTAAATTAAGAGATTCATAATTTCTAGCCCATACCTTAGGTGTAGCTTGTTTCTTGGGCAATATGCTTTCTTCAATAAATTCCTCTTTTGGCAATGCAGAAACTTCAGGTGTTAGTGCATTGGAAAGATGCTCATACTGCTTGTGGAATTGCTTCTCTACCAAATGATCAAGAGACATTGATGAACACTCTTCACTTTCCTCTGCAGGATATTTCAAAGCATTCAAGACATTGAACTTCTATCAGTGTTTTCCCTGTTGCCAAGAGACATTGAACTTCTTGATCATTCACTCTCATGGTTAGCTCTCCTCTTTGCACATCTATCAGTGTTTTCCCTGTTGCCAAGAATGGTCTTTTGTATATGGTACTTCTTAACTATACGCAATAAAATCAAGTATAACAAAATCTGCAGGAAACACAAATTTGTCAACTTGTACTAATATATCCTCAATAATTCCTTCTGGATACGCTATTGATCTATCTGCCAAAGACAGTGTTAATGTGGTAGGCTTAGCCTTTCCAATCCCTAGCTTTGTGAAAATAGATTTAGGCATCAAATTGATGCTTGCACCTAAATCACACAAGGCTCTTCCTGTATAGAACTTACCTATTGAGAAGGGAATTGTAAAGCTACCTGGATCTTTTAGCTTCCTTGGAATTTTGTTTTGCAAAATCAGACTACATTCTTTTGACATAACAACAGTTTCAAATCCCCTAGTCTTCTTCTTTTAGAAAGCACATCTTTCATGAATTTAGCATAATTTGGCATTTGTTGAAGTGCTTCTATCAAGGGAACATTGATATGCAGTTGTTTTAAGACATCTAAAAACTTACTGAATTGCTTCTCCTCATGTATTTTTTTTCAATCTTTGAGGAAAAGGAGGAGGAGGGTATTCAGGTACTAACCTTGGAGTTGGAGGTGTAGGAACATCAGGTGTTTCTACACCTTGAGAATTTTTTTCATTTTTATTTTTTTCTCCCTTCTCTGTACCTTCAAGCTCATATGGTTCTGCTAAATCCTTACCACTTCTCAAGGAGATGGCTTTGACCTGTTCCTTACCTTGCCTTTGAGGGGTTGAAGCTTCTGTGTTTGATAGCAAAGTACCTGTTGGTCTTTGCTGCAAAGCAGTTGCTAATTGCCCTACTTGATTCTCTAGATTTTTAATTGATACATCATGAGCTTGCCTAGCAGTTCTAGTTGGTTTTGAGGTTGGAATCCAGGAGGAGTACTTGAGTGCGAGTGCACAGCAGTGCGAGTGCACTTGGTGCAGGTGCATTGGAATTGTTCCACCTAAAATTTGGGTGGTTCTTCCATCCTGGATTATAGGTATTAGAGTAAGGGTTGTTATTTTTGTTGTAACCTACATAATTGACAAAGATAGGGTTGCTAGGACACTCTTCATATAGATGGCCTCCCCCACAATAGACACAACTTGTAGTTCCTGGAGGGGCTTGCTCTATAGCTGCTGCAGTGTTTTCTTTAGGTGTGGCTACAATTGATGTAGGTGCACTAGTGCACTGTTTGATCAAGTTGGTTAAGGAGGCTACTTGAGCAGATATGGCTGATATGTCATTAATTTCATGTACCCCAGAAGTTCTCTTTTGGGCACTCACCCTCTCAGTAGGCCAACTAGAAACATTTGTAGCAATTTTATCAATAAGATCACATGCTTCATTATAAGACATATTCAAAAGAACACCACCAGCTGATGCATCAAGCATCACTCTAGTTTGGGGTTCTAGACCATTGTAAAAAGTTTCCATTTGTATAATGATAGGTAAACTATGATGTGGACACTTTCTTAAAAGTTCCTTCCATCTTTCTCATGCTTCAAACTCTTTTTGTCTAAAAGATGTAATATCATGTCTCATCCTAGCATTTTTGATTGGAGGAAAATATTTACTTAAGAATTTTTCAACTAGCTCATTCCATGTATGAATAGAATTGGGCTCCATAGAATTTAGCCATGATTTAGCCCTATCTTTCAATGAATAGGGAAATAACTTAAGTCTAAATGCATCCTCACTAATACCAGGTATGATAAAGTTACTACAAACTTCTATGAATTGCTTTAAATGCTCATGGGGATCCTCATGTGGGGATCCACCAAATTGACCAATTGTTTGTAACATTTGAAACATCATAGGTTTAAATTCAAAATGAGCAACATTAATATAGGCCTAGCAATGCTAGACTTTATATATTCTTGATCATATTGGGCATAGTTAAGTCATAGGCCTATCACTATCATTAATCATACCTATTGGTCCCATTTGAATGAAGTGTTGTATGTGATCTTCCTCACCTCGGGTTGTTGATGTTGAGAATTAGGTCCTCCTCTTACTGAGGCATCTTCACTGTGGTGAGACATACTTCTGCAGTCTTGTTGTCTTTGTCTTTTTTGTCTAAGCAATCTCCTAAATCTTCTCTCAATTTCTGGATCACAATCAAAATCTGGTGGTCTATTCCTAGGCATAAACTAGTGTTTCCACACTGAGTGTATCTGCACTAAAATGTTTCTGCACAGAAAACAAAATACCAGTAGTACTAATATATAATAACACTAAATAAACAATCTAAACAACAAAATTTTACTATAATCCCCGGCAACGGCGCCAAAAACTTGGTGTGGTGAAATTTATGCAAGTACACATAGTCACACAAGTAATAAAGTGATAAGAAAGGTCGAACCCACAGGGATTATGTATTGTAAAGCTTTGTATATTCAGAGTGTACACTTAGTGTGTCTACACTATGCACTATTTTTGGTTTGGGGTTTTTCAATGTAAATAAAAACAATATAAACAGTAAAGAGTGTAAGGAATCAGTTAGATAAAGTAGTTGAGATGTTTTCACCAAGTAATTTACTTCTAATTGTTATAGTGGAGTATGTAGTGTTTCCACACTAGATGCAACTGCATCAGTATGTGCCTGTCAGCAATTTCTTCAGAGTTTCATTACAAGCTCATATGATCTTTGTTTTTTACAGTAAAGAAAAGAGTAGTCAATTCCTCTCTTGCCTCCAAACAATGATCCAATTTGCTAAATAAGTTCACTCTTGTATTTTTAACCTCCCACTGTATCATCGTAGGAACTATGTTATCCTATGTCTAGGACTTAACATGGTTTTAACAATCAAGTCTTTATTAAAACAAGTTTAACAAAGAAGTTGTTATAAACTCTCATTCCTATTAATTCGTGAGTTCATAAATGTGACCCATGTCTGCTGCCACAAGTTTACATATTCCAAAGTGATCAATTCCAGAATAAGTGTTGAAAGAAGTATCACACAAGAATTAAAATGCATACACTATATAAACCATAATAACATATTTAGAAGTTCATTACAAGGTTATAACATCTCAACTTAAAGGAATTTAGCTCATGTTACTCATAATATAATAGAGAAAATCTGCAAAGAGCATAATCAAATGAGTAATATAGCAAAAGAACTTAAAAGGAAAGAGACTACTCGAATAGAAGATCTTTTGCATGAGTTTCCCAAGTTGAAGTACAATATGAGTTCCTTACACAAGTTTCCTCCAAGTAGAAGGGAAGGGAGTGGTTGTCAAGCACCTCCTTACCTTCCTTCTCTTCAGAAACGTAAAGAAAAACTAAAACTAAACTAAACTAAACTAAAACTAAGTGATCCTTTCAGTAACAAATGAAGAAATACAATTGAAGGATGAAGGATGGATTTGTTGGTGAAGATATGGCCTCTATTTATAGGCTTGAGAGCTTTCCTCCCTTGAGGGGTTTCCTTTGGCGCGTAAGATCAACTGAGGGGACCAATCTTGGATAAAATCAAACAACCGATGAAGCAAATAGCTCAGTTGTGGTCGCTTGCATGTATAACATAAGGTGAGGTTCATTGGAGAAGTGCCACATGTCCTTTAGATAAGTGAGCCTTGCAACTTGATTTTTATGTTTATCGCCGACTTCTGCAAGTGGCTCTGCTCCAGGTGACTAGGCATGTTGTCACATTTCAAGTGTGGAAGCATCAAAATGGTCCTTGGATGTTTTGGTGCAAGCGCTGAAATTTTGCGGTGTATGTAGTGTTTCCACTCCTAGTGTTGACAGTGTTTCCACTCACAGAGTTGGCGGTGTTTCCACTCCTAGTGTTGGCGGTGTTTCCACTCCTGCGATGTTTATCTTGAACAAAACATCAAACCTAACAAGAAATGCGTATTTAGCCTAGTTAATTTGTCCTAATCATTTGGATCTCTAAAATGTTGTTTCTTTAATAGATAAGCTATATTTATATATTAATGTACTTGAAAATAAGCAATAACCTAAGTTAAAATAGATGAATAACTCTATATAAAATAGAGTTATCAGTTATTCACCTCCTTCTCCCCCTAATTTCTCTATTAAGCTTTTGTTTTGTTTTAAAATTCTTTGATTTTTCACAATGATGCAAGTATCTTTTATAGATATATTGAAGGAAGAGAAGCAAACATAATATGTTGTAATTATATGTTGTAGTATTTTCACAACATCTTTTGTGATGAGGAGGATAACATGTGTTATTCAATTCTCAATTATGGTCATGATTTTCTCTTTGGGTTACGATTTTCAACATATAATAATCGTTGATATGCTATATTTGACCTATAATAAAGGTACTCACAGGTTTTGATTTGCGAGGATACTTACGAGGTTGAAGCCATTCTTTGTTGAAATGTTCATTAAATAAACAAGCTAGCCAATTTTGTCTTCTTACTACGGGAAGATTAGGTACTAATCATGATGTATTCTGATTCTTATATTTGGTGTTGTCCTCTTAAATTAAGATGCATTTTTTTTGGCTGCAAGGTTCTCTTTTATTTTTATTCATTATCATTTTAAGGACTCTTATATTGTTGTTTAATATATAGGCCATGAATTTTGCATTTACATAACCTACTTCTGAAGAATCTTAGTGCATGGATTTTTGAAGCTTGCAAATTGATCTTATTGTGTCGTGTTTGGTTATAATGACGTTTGACCAGTTATGTGATTTCAATTTCTTTAAGATGTATTGGTCTTGCATGAGTTAAATTCTAGTCTTGCATTGTGCTTTCTTCAATCCATCAATCCATATAACTTTGAAGGTTCCTCCATCTTTCCATGCCCTTCGAAGCAAATTGTTCAGCACCAATTGTTTTGAATCATTGTTGCTTACCTACTCTCCTTCTCATGTTTCTCAATGTTTGTCATCATTAAGATGTTCTCTGAGATGTATAGAATTAGAAACTATTTGAATTTGTTGTGTCCAAATATGGTTCTTTCATCAATCCTTGGGTTATTGAGGCTTTTGATTTTAATGGGCCTTTTTGTCTACAAGGTCTTCACACCATGTATGAATCAATATGGAAAGCCAATGTCATACCATCATTTGGATTAAAAACATTTTCATCAACCGTGTGGGTCACTCTTATCTAATTGCCACATCCAAATTCAATCCTTTTTTCTTCTAATTTATGGGTTGTGTTTCTATGAGAATACTACTATCAATTCATTTTTTTAGTAATGCTTAATATAAGCTATTTTTGCAATTTATTATATTTGAAGTACAGAAATTTGCTATTAGATCGGTTTACATTTGGAATTTCTTTGTAGAGGATTTATACGTAGTGTTTATGAAAATTTGATGATATATGTGTTGTTGATTGTTGTGTCTTTTATAAATTGTTGGATTTGATAGTTTATAGTTCTTTTCCCTTCACAGATGAAAATTGATTTTTACAAAAAACATTTTGCATTTTAAGTGGGTATAGTCAGCCTGAATTTTTTTAGATTTGTCTACTTTCTTACATATATGTTATTGGGTTCCTCTTGAACTTGCTGTACTATTTTCATTTATGTTGCTTTGAGTTGAATTAAAGATGCAACTCTGTCAAATTTAGATTGTTAGTTAAGCATATGGTCTGTGATGATGTTGAGTTGATAAAGTAACACTCCCAAAGTTTGAAGTTCCTTTTTATTCTTTTTTTGTTGTACAGGAAAGTGAATTTGAATTCTACAGAAAATTGATGCTACTGAATAAGGACATTTCCTCATTGCCCTTAGTTTTTCAAGGTCCAGTACCCTAAGAACAAATTCCTATAAGAGTTTCAATTAAGGAAATTGAGTGTAACATTTCTTTCAGCTTAGGATGAAGTATTTTATTTAAATTGAAGATGTGATCACACATTTTAAGTTAATAGAATATGTGTGGGATCACACAGCTTCTATTTTTTAATATCCCACGCAATGCACGTTTTTTTTGAAGCAACACACAATGCATTTAAATATACAGCTTCTGTTTTTTTAATTCTTAAAAAGATTGTCAATTTTTAAGTTACAAATTATGTCAACCGTCTTTGTACGGAGTGAATCACTAGTGAATCATATATACTAGTATATATATATATATATATATATATATATATATATATATATATATATATATATATATATAGTGCTTATCCTTTAAAATGGGAACTCATTAATTTCAAGATCTTGTGTGATCTTAAACTAATAAGGAAACAAACATACGAGATCTTGTAATTAATGACGTAATCTGAACTGTTAATTTTAATCTAAGACTTCTCATTTCTCAGGATAAGCACGACTTCCCACCTTATACGCTCCCTATATTAGGAAATTAAGAATATTCTAATTTTAGAATATAATTATTATTATAAAATTCAGTCATATATTCATCATTATGTATATTCTATTTTTAATTTAAAATACTGATAATATGAATATGGTAGTAAATCTATTAATAATGACAACTAAATGTATTTTGAATTTGACATTTAATGAAATATTAATACTTTATAAGTATATTTACTATTTTGGTAAAAAAAATATATTTACTATGTCAACTTAACATATTTACTCCTTTTGGGCAAACTGTCCCTATCCCACCCTTCGAGGTGCCTCCAATTCAGTGATGGGATTAGTCGGTGCGTTCGACGGTGGATACCCTAACCATGACAAAAAAACATATTTATTCTTTTAATAAATCTCTGAAAAGTAGAATTAAACCAAATAAACTAGTTTTAATTGAAAGTTATTGTAAAGTAGATTAAATAAATAAAAATTATATTAGTGCGGAATTTGCTCATAAGCACAAACAGAGATTAATCTTTCGTTGAAAGCGCCGGAACACTTTGTGGGTAACCAACAATGGTCAGAACAAAAAATACATAATTTTTTTGTAATTTTAAAATTTAAAACAATTTGTTATTCTTTTTTAGACAACGACTATTTGGTATTCCTATGGATTGTTTTACTTCAATATATAAAACTATACAATCTTTAAAACAAATGTAAGTATAATCTAATTTCAAACAAGCCTTTTTATTTACTTGACAACTCATCAAACTAAGGACAACATTGTAATTCAGTATCACACTTTTATCAAATTTATTCTCCAAATGCACTTTCTTCTCACTCCCACTTTTTTCTATTTTCTCCTACCATCTACTATAATCGACTAATCAACTAAAACAATCAATTGAAATTACGAGATGACTGCACTGATATAAAAAAGAACACGGAATAACTGCACTGATATATAAAAAACACGAGATTAATCTCTAAAAAACAAGAAGACTTAATCACCATTTAAACTACGTATTGATTAATATTTAAAACACACGTGACAAATATTTGTCACTAATACCTAAAAAAGGACAAATAATTGTAACGGATATATAATATAGCATGGGATAAACATTTCTTATTGATAATCTACTATCAATCTTTTACTATCTACTATGATCTACTAATCAACTAAAGTAATCAATTGAAACTATGAGATAACTCCACTGATATATAAAAAAACACGGGATAACTGCACTGATATAAAAAAAAACATACGGGATAACTGCAATGATATAAATAAAAACACAGAATAACTGCACTGATATATAAAAAAACACTGCACTGATATATAAAAAACACGGGATAAATGCACAGATTATTTTTAAATGATACTTATATATTTTTAGATTTTAATACTTATCTATTTTTTTATTTGAGACTCCTTTTTTATCTATTTTAAATTTGTTTTTACTTTTACGGGGTAATATTCAGACTAATTAAATTATGTCTAAGTACATTCATAAAAAGAACACGACAGCATACGTGTGTATGCACGAGTATTCTACTAGTAATATAAGATAATTCAATCGTTGGAATATTGCCTTATTTTGCCTTCCATACAAAAATTATTAAAGGCAAGTCATTAAAATTATCAAATATTCATTGTTCAATAATACAAGAATATATAGCATTAAATATAATATAAATGTTTTCCTTTAATTAGTGCAACTAAAAATTTGCAAGTGATATGAATCTATTAGAGTATTTACTTTGCCCTTTTACATTCAAATTTTGGGTAAAACGAGCGTGCGATGTTAGGAAATGTTCCTCACGGAAAGATACCAAACCAAAATCTTATAAATTACCTAGAAGTCCTTTTTTATTTCCATATTTCAATAGTTAAATAGTCCAAGATATGAAAAACCTCTAGGCCTTTTTTATTTTAAAAGAGTAAAGGCCAAATTTAGTCCTTTACAATTTATTTTTGAGACACATTGTTCTCTGACAAATTTTTAAGACACATAAGTCTTTGACATTTTGAAAACGAGGACAAATTAATCCCCCACCCGTTCAATGCCAGGGACTAATTTGTACCCATTTAGAAAATATCAAGGACTAACTTGTCCCAAAAAATTCTCAGGGACTAAAATGGATTTTTACTCTTTTTAAAAAATAAAATAAAATGTCTTTAGGCTTTATTAGTATTTATAGAAGAATTGTAACAAAAGAAAATATTTACAAGGGAATTTATAGAGGATTTACAATTACACCTACAACCTATTAGATATCAGATCTTATCATGTTCCACTGGACAAAAGATGTTATTGGTTTTATTTTTATGACTTGTTTTTCCATACCCCCACCCCTTCCCCATATACCCCCACCCAAAAGTGAAACCCCAAAATGCCCTTTGCAATCTATTTTTTTTTTTAAAAAAAGGTCAATCGTATATTATTATTTTGGACATATATACGATGGTCAAATTTAACCCATCGTATATATGTCCTTAAGACGTATATACGATTAGCCGTGTAAGATGCAATCGTATATACGTCTGAAGGACATATATACGATGTGTTAAAAATAGGCATCGTATATATGTCAAAATGACATATATATACGATTTGTTTTAATTTTTATTACTAAAAAGCTACTAAAAATTCGTTAAATAGTCAAAACTACTCTAAAAAATTATAAAAACACCACTAAAAATCTAACAAAACCAAAATAAGGCTAAACAATTTTTTTTAGATTTTTTGGAGACTATGAAAAATTAAAAAAAAATCGTAAAAAATAATAAACGATGGAATATGGGATTTTGAGTATATTGCCCGAAAACCGATTTTTTAGCCTAAATTATTTGTTCGACGTGTAACATCGTCACGTTTTAACGAACTACACACATAACCTATTTTCAAGGGATCGTATATACACTGAGGGGATATATATAGGATATATATATATATATATATATATATATATATATATATATATATATATATATATATATACGACCTATTTTTGCCATCATCGTATATACACCCCCAATGCGTATATATACGATTATGGTGAAAGTGTATATACGATGGGAAAAAAATAGGGTCGTATATACACCCCCCAGGTGTATATACGATTGGCCAAAAAATTAAAAAAAAATACGTTTTCAGAAGGGCATTTTGGGGTTTTCAGTTTGGGTGGGGGTATATAGGGATTGGGTGGGGGTAAAAAAAACCCTATTTTTATTATTCAACCGTTGGCCCATTGGTTACACCCTCTAATTTATTATTCAACCGTTACACCCTCTAATTTATCATTCAACCTCTCCAATCATAATTTATTCATTCTGGTTTTAGCAATTCACAATTTTATATAAACAAAAGATGTTATTGGTTTTATTTTTATTAATGCATTAGTACTATAACCAACATTGTTGGCCCGTTGGCTTAATTTATTCTAGGACACGGAGGGTCGACCCGGTACTCTCGGGTTTGATTCCCGCAGTGAATAAACTCGGTGTTGGTCAGTGTGAAATTTGATCTTAAGCACGAGTGAATTTTAGTCTTTCATTAAAAATGTATGGACACTCTGTGGGTAGCCAACAATTGTCCAAACCAAAAAAAAATCATTGGTACTATAATTCATCTTCTCTCTACATAAATACGTCTATGCAAGTTTCCCCCAAAATATAATGATAAAACCAACAATTGTAAGTTGCATCTCATTCATTAACAACCACATTTCGGGTGGGCCAAGCCCAACTCTCGGGTGGACCAAGCCCAATCGGCCAGGTCGGGCCGGTTGGTGTCAGCGAAGCGAGAGACGACTTTGCACGACTTAGATAAGAGCAGCTTCATCCAAACGGTCAGCGTCGACTCTGGGGTCTATAAATAGGGCTACACCCCCTCCAGATCAAGCACGTTCTCATTCATACCACACCTCTCCACATCTATTGCTGACTTAAGCATCAGAGTGCTTGCATGTACCATCACCGCAGCAACCTCGACCACAAAGGATCTTTTCAGACTCGAACCACCGTCAACCTAGCCGCGAGCCACGCTTTGATTACCTTGGGCCAGATCTTCAAGCCGACCTAGGTACAAACATCTTCTTTAAATTTTGCACGATCTCTTTATACATTTAGTGACTATGATTGAGGATGACATGATAAAAAAAACAGTGGCCAAAATTGTATATTTGCTCAATTATTTTAATTCATTGTTTTGATTTAGTCCTTATTCATGTATCAACTCAGTTATTTATGTTAGTAAACGTTTAGATTGCTAGACATAACTACACTTTTAAGAAATAACCAAATTGAAAGAAACATCTCTTAGTTTTCTTAATCAAATCATGTAATTATTGAGGGATTTCAATTTTTTCCGTCACTAAATGTGACACTAAAATTAGAGATGGATTTCAATTTTTTCCGTCACTAAATTAGTCACTTTATTAACTTTTTCTAGCGGTGAATGTTAGGTTCAATGGTGTTAATGTTTACAAATATAAAAAATTAACTTGGCAAACAAAGACTAAATCTTAAAAAAATAAATTAAGATAATTAACCAAATTTAAATTTTTGCCAAAATAATGAATATATAGAAATAAAAAAACAAATGATAACAAAAACAAATGCTATATGTTTATTAACATTTTTTCAAGGCGGCACAAATAAGAGCAAGTTATATTCCTCCATCTTTATGCCTAGCACTAACTAAAAGTGAATCTTGTACTATTCTAAAGAAATTGGTGCAACAACTTAGATGGCCTCTACTGTAGTAACTCAAACCCATTTGAGGTATTATTAGTTTAAAAATGGTTTCTAGTTGGAATGAATATATAGTGATGAGTTTGAAGGGAGAAATTGTTATTTGCATTTAAGTGGTCAAATTGTGGTATCATTAGGTCAAGGCCTTAAATGCAAATAAGGTTCAAGGAGAGGTGGTGATTGGAAAACACGATGAAGTTAAGGACTTAAGCGTAAATGTTCTTTTGTTCATCGCAATAGTATAATTTTCAATTATTAATATTTGATGGTTCTTCGAACATACCTCACGGTGAGGCACCTATGATGTTTTCTCATACTATCATTCACAGAACTTGGATATACATGAATCTCAAGTATAGGCATAATACGCCGCGTGTATCTTAAATTTCCATTTTTATTTGGTATGCTTTTTATTTTTTATATTATGCATATTTGTCTATATACGCATTCTAATTTATGTAACCTACCACTTTTGTCTCTAACTTCCATCTACGCGACATACAACCTTTATAAATAACAAAGCGCACCTTAACACTCACACACATTGTACACCAATCACTAGCGTCATTGCTACTGACTCTATTTTTCCTAGTCTTACTCGATTCCTATCGCTACCATGCCTCTCATGCCAAGGTCCCCATGTGTTGTCTGCTTGTTTTTGGCATTTGCTAGCAGAAGAGTTCTACTAAGAAGGATCCAGAGGATCCACGCCTATGTCAAAATGAAGGTTACACCAATCATTTGGTATGTGAACTTTACTCATTCGCTTGGTTGATTTGTCATATTGTTGAACATGATGGGCTCCAAGTCTACATTCATGGATCCAACCTAAGCGAAGCTTGGCATAATATCCAAATTGAGTTAGTTTCTTTCAATCTTATTATTTCAAATTAAATTCATTTAATTGAGTTTGTTTCAATTTAGTCCTTAATAGAAGTTGAAGCCACAACATATCATATGATAATCACATCAATATTATTTGTCATTAGTTTTTATGTTTTGATGACATCGTTAGTTTTGATGATTGACAAAAAAAGGAAAGTCTATACTCTCTTAAAACCCGCCATCTTCTTAACCTGTTCTCTCTTGTTTCTTGCTCACCCATCGGAGAGGGTGGTTTTAGGTCATTTTTGACGCGGAATCACCATTGGTATCATTTTTCTATCTTTTTTATCTAAATAAGCGTGGATTCCACATAGATCTAGTTTTTATTTTGTCTTTTGTTGATTTAAGTAAATGCGAGTGTGGGGTTATTGTTGTTAAATGCGTCTTGAGTGCGACATTTATTATTGTTTTTCGTCTTGTTGCGATGTTCGTTTGATTGATTAATGAAGTCAACTTCGATCCATTGCATATTGGCCGATATTAGGCGCTCAAAGTTACACATCTAGAGGCGTGGAAACTTTGGACTTTTATTTTGTCACATTTGTAGGGTTTTATTCTATTAAACTTGGTTCTTTATGAGTTTGTTTCGCAATTTAAATCGCTTTGTGTTTTTATTAATCTTTGGATTTGTATTATCATCCATGTAATCTATAAATTTGAATGAATCAATATCTTTTTGTTTAGTAATAAAAATAGATTTTATGTTTCATGATAAAAATTAATTGTGTTGTAAGCACATGCGATTGCAATCAACCTTAGAGTTTTATTTTATATTTTATTAAATTAATTGATGTTCTTATTTGTTTTGGTCGCAGGATACTTTCTTTAAGATTTTTGATTGAGGAAATTATGCACAGACCACTACCAGTTGTACAAATCCATGTGGATGGATTTTCTTGGTACCAACCAACAGTCACTACTGGTGATCTCACAAATAGAAATGAAAACCATATGTATGATTCTAACACCCTTTCCAATCCTACTATGCGTAATGAACCACAACCAACACTACTCCCACTCTTTCCAGAGCAAGCTCCTTCCCTTTCTATTCCAACAAATGAAAAACATATGGATGATTCTAACATCCTTTCCAATCCTACTATGCATAATGAACCACTACCAACACTACTCCCACTCTTTCCAGAGCAAGCTCCTCCCCTTTCTATTCCAACGACTGGAATGGGACACGGTGATACTTATGAGTTACAGATACAGGAAAGTATTCAGAGTAATCCAATGAATACTAATGAAGATGAGCTAGATTTGGAGCTAAGATTGGGTTTGGGTTGAGAGTTGTGAGAGTACTCAACATATGGTTTCAGTTGCTAGAGAAACAATTTCCTGTTATTTTTAAGATTACTTAAATTTTCTCAAGAGTATGGTGTTGTTGTACTCTGTTTATGTTATGGTGGTTATTTAGTTGTTGGTTGGTAAATGCATCTTTCTCTATCATGGTGTATCATTGATAACTAGATTTGTGTGTTTTTTCAATCTAAAGGGCTTCAATCCTCTTCCGTTAGAAGGGACCGACTAAATTGTTCAATTCATAGTATGAAAACTGGTTACCAAACCTGCATCAAGCTCAAATTTTTAAAGGCAAGCCAAAAAACCCTAAAATCATGGACAAAAATTTGCTTCCCAAACCCAATCCAACATGAGTTGCTGGCTTTTTGGGCCGACGCGCACATATTTTTGAGGAAATAAAATAGTTTCTTATTATCTCTTACCTTTATTATTTTCAAAGCTTATTATTTATCTATTTTTATTTGTAAAGATTTAAATAATAAATAATGAAAAGAGTAACGTAGTTTTTATATTTTTAACCAAAGAAAAAGAATTTATTAAAAAAAAAAAAGCGAAGACAAAAAGATGCCAAGGGTAGACCAAAAAAGCGAAGCGAGAGAGCAAAATAGCAAAGCGAAAAAAAAAACAAAAACACGGAGAAAAAACAAAACCGGATCAAAAGGATTCAAAAAAAGCGAGTTAGAAACTTTTGATCGAGTATTATAATAACGACCAAATTATTTTTTGTCGTAATTTCTTCTTTTGAGACTTGGACTGTAGGTTCAAAAGCAAATTTCTTTGCATGAAAATAAGAAGTCACAAGATCACCAACATCGTCTGAAGACATCCCCCCAACAGCCCAAACATTTCTTAAAATATTCATGTCAGACTCAACTCTCGGGTTCGATGTAGTAACGGAATCTGAGGCAGCAGGCACATCCTCGTCCCATGAGACATCCTCCCAATTCTTCCCTAAGATTCTCATGTCAGGTGAATCCACTGTGTTAGAAGAGGAGGAATCTAGCCGAGTCGTGGGAGATTGGGTGGAAGAAGAATGAACCTCCTCCAAAGAGTTATTTGATGAAGAGAGGACCACCAACAGCCCTAAAGTGGGGGCAGGCACAAGAGAGCTATGAACAAAGGTAGATTGCTTTGAAGAGATTTCACAACGTGGAACGTAGCTTTTTATATACTTTTGTATGTAAAGTTTTATATATATATATATATATATATATATATATATATATATATATATATATATATATATATATATATATATATATATTGTCCCCAACTTAAGCATAAGAATATTTTTATTACTTAATAATATATACAGACATGGAGTTATTTGAAGCCCACTCTTGCTTTGGAGTTAAGGAGCTTATTTTTAGTGGATCTAGTGTCATTTTTGCGAGAAACTAGTTCAAGGTGGTTATGAGTTTTGGTTTTGAAAATCGATTTCAAAACCAAAACATGTTCAGTAATATGAGGTTGAGTTGGTTTTTCTTTAATTTCAAAACTATTTTCCTTCAAAACTCAATCAAAAAGATAGGTTTTACAATTTCTATTTTTATTTTTAGCACTAACACGTCAATGCCAATGGTTGTCGATCACTTCTCTAACCACCACTTTCACCACTACCGGCCAACACCCTGACCACCATCAACCACCACTTTGGCCACCACCAATCGTTACTTCAACCAATGTAGACCGCCACTTTGACCACTTATGATCACCACCTCATCAACTCTAATCATCAATCCGACCACTACCAACTATCGGCCACCACTTTGACATCGTCGATCACCATTCCATCAAACTGTGATCACCAATCTGTGCACCATTGACTACCACTCGACCACTGCTGATCACCTTCTATCACTACACCAACCACTGTCGACCACTATTCGACCACCACTAACCACCACTCTATTCACCTATGATCACCAATCCGACCACCACCTACTATCAATCTTACTACCACTCGACCACCAGAAACCACCAGATTAAACAATATCGGTTACTACCAACGACTACTTCTCTAACCACTACTTTGACCATTAGAAATCACCACACTGACCACAACTTGTCACCACCACTAATCACCCATATGAGTATATGACCACCACTGGTCACACCATTGACTACCACTACCACCACCACCACCACCACTCTGACCAAACATATTACCACTCTGAAAGGTGTCTATCGGCAACTACTACCTTTAACCATTATTATTAAATAAATACTACTTGTAATATTGTAATTCTTTTTGAAATCTTATTTTATATATTGTTTGATTAAAATAAGATTATGATGAATATTTATTTTTATGTTTAAAACTGATTTTGAATTATGATAATTTTTTAACTCAAAATTGAATTTGATTTTGATTTTTGAAAATTTTAAACTCAAAAGCAAGCCTAGTTTTAGTTTTGAAATTTCAAAAAAAACCACCCCGAACAAGACCTTTTCTCTTTATTTTTTGGTTTTCCCCTTTTTGCATTTATAAGCCTTGTATAACACAATATCCGTCTTATATTTTCTAAGCCTTGTAATTTTTGTCTAATAGCTAACTTTACATTTAATGGTTAATAAGACAACGATGTGCCCGTTAATGTAGGTACGATGTGGAAGTGGTCATTACCGCCAACATTTATTTTGACAAATTCATTATCGCAAGTGTTAAAAAGATTTGTTATATCTAACTTCATACTAGCTAGCGCTGGATAAATAGTCAGATAGGCCGATTTTGGGCTGTAAACCTTCAATCCAAACTAAACTATGAAATGTAAAGGGAACACGTGCTCAGAAGTTTTTCATTCTTGAAGGGACAAAAGATGCAACAAAGAACTGTGCATAAAAGCTTATCAATATTTTGACAGCTCATTTCTTCAGAAGATGAATATCTACATGTATGATGTGTTCAGAAGATATAAGTCATCAAAGATGAAATCATTGGAACACCTATAATGAACTCACAGTGTCATGTGTTAAAGACACACTTGAAGAAAAAGGAGTAAACAACAAGATCAAGCTTTTTATAAAGGCATGAGTAACTCCAAAGTATATATGTGATATATCAAAGGCTCAGATGATTGGCATTCAAGCTTTAGAAGATGTCATCAAAGCAGGTAAATAAAACTACAAAAAAAACGTCATTTAGCGACGCAGGATTCCCTCGCTAAAGCACAAATCCCTCGCTAAAATGCACCTCGCTAAATTTAGCGAGGGAATTAACAAGGATTTTAGCGAGGGAATTAGCGAGGACCCAAATCCCTCGCTAAAACGCACCTCGCTAAATTTAGCGAGGGAATTAGCGAGGGATTTTAGCGATGGATTTAGCGAGGGATTTTAGCGAGGGATTTAGCGACGGAAAAATCCCTCGCTAACTAGTTTTTTTTAAAAAAAATAAAAAAATGCACTCCATATAAGACTGTTTTTACCACCCTGTCAGTCCACCAATATGGATATGAAAAAAAAAAAACCATTATAGTGACTCCATACATTTATCATTTTATCACACACAATCATTTGAAAATATTCTGGGACCGAAGGAACTCCAAACTCTCTTACGGATACGGCTCGATTACAAGTATCAATCAAATTTCAATCAAATTCCTAAACTATTATTACTTTCTAAATAAAAATCATTCTTAAACACTAATACTAATCAAATCAATTTCTAAACATTCAAAAATCGTTCCTAAACACAAATGTCAATATCAATCCTAATCAATCCTAAATACACTAAAATCAAATCAATTTCTAAACATTCTAAAAACAAATCCTATACACTAAAATCAAAGATAAAGAAAAACTAACCGTTTTGAGTCAAGAATCCAACGGTCTTTTGGAGTTTCGGTGCACTCCGGTGCAGTGGTGAGTAGCAAATTGTGGTTGTAGGTGAGGAAAACAATAACCATTAGAGAGAACTAGATAGGAATTTCGGAGAAGAGAGAAAGAGAGAGAGAGAGAGAGAAGAGTGAGAAAAAACAAACCTTAGTGATGGTGGTGGTGGCGTGGACGGTGGTGGAGGAGAAAATGAGGAGATATGGGTGGTGGTGGTGTTGGAGCCGTAGAGGAAGAGGAGAGGAGAGAAGGGAAATGAGATTGAAGAGGAAAGACTTCGGTTATTAGGGTAATTAAATTTAGCGAGGGAATTGAGGATTTAGCGAGGGAAATAATTAGCGAGGGATTTGTCAGAATTAGCGAGGGAAACTGTGCCAAAAGTCATTTCTATCATAAATTTCAGAATTAGCGAGGGAATTGTGGATTTAGCGAGGGAAATAATTAGCAAGGGATTTGTCAGAATTAGCGAGGGAACTTGTGCCAAAAGTCATTTATGTTGGGGAGAGATATTTCAAGTCAGAAAACAACAATCATAACTCGTTCTTAGACAAAACCGTCTATATATTGCAAACCATGGTGAAATCTTTTACAACATTTTGTGTACAAGAAAAATATTTAGAAAATACTCCACATCTACCTAAAAATATCTTCAAAAATGTCACTAACCAATTCAACCTCATCTTTACCTATACCTACTTATGTCAAGTCTCATAACCATGAAAATTCTCTCAAAAGGACATTTGACGCAAATGATGAAGAATTCTAAAGAATATCAAATTTAACCAAGAGTTCTTCTTAAGCAGATTAGTAGAAGCCCCTACAAATGTCTTTGTCAAAGAAGAAAAAATTCTTCCAACCAAGACTATAAAAAATGGGTGGCATTTATAGTGGGAAAGCATAAAAACTTTCTCACTATCAGAAAGTCTATCCTTTACTTACAACAGACGGTGTTTAGGTCTATCAAATTATTGAATTTCTGACCCCAAATATATGCATATTTACACCTTTTACCAAAAGGTTATTTATCTTTTACGTTTTTGATCTCTCAGCTAGCTTTCCCTAACACTCACGTTGCTCTCTCTCTCTCTCTCTCTGCACTGGACACACATCTTGTTCCAACAGCTTCTCCAACACCGATAATCCGGCGCAAAGCTGGCATCTAAAGCTTGATGAAGATGTACATAGACTTTAACAGTGGCTGGATAAGTATCACACTTTTTTTGATAGTTTTCTCCGTCTCTGACTCTCCATTCATCTCTGAGATAAAAAAATAGTGAAGCTGAAGAGCTTTTGCAGAGCACGGGAGTTGGAGGTTCTAGTAAGGACTTGAAAAACTTTCTTCAACCCTCTTGGTTTTGGTAATGATGTGAAATTATTGAAGGATTAAAAGCTCAAGCAAGTGAAGAATGGGAGTCTGGCCATGTTTGCAACCTTTTTTGGGTTACTTGAAGTAACTTACTTTGTTCAAGGTCTTGTCACATGAGTTTGGCCATACCAAAACCTCCTAGATCTATTATCTCCCTGACTCCATCAACAAAAAGATCCAGACCAGTTGGCCTGTTTGGCATTAGGTAGGTGGATATAATATGAGATGATGATGAGGCTTTGTGTAGGTGGTGCGCTATTGTTAAAAAACTCAATAATAATAACTTAAAAGTATGTATTAAACCCAAATTATCCTACCATTCTTTACAAGTTATATATCACTTTATTTATTTCCATATATTATATAATTACAGAAATACAAAAATTTGACTGGATAGTGTAATTTAAACATTAAGTGAACCCTTTTTTACAAATATATAGCTAATAAATAATGTACAAATAGTTTTGTTAAGTGAGCAAGCAAGTTGCCAATGAGCCATCTCTACCATCCAATATTATAGTGATTATATCAATGACTAGAAATGCACTTTCTCATCATACCCAACCTAAAAAATGAACCACTGTCTACTCCTCTAGAAGAATTTTTCCATCCTAGTCTATTACGGAATACTCCAATTTCAGCTATTCCTGTATCCACTCTCTCTCCTTTAGAACCCTCAAGAGTCACCACAATTGAAAGGCACCCCTCTATACTCACCAAGCTGGTAAAACCGATGGTTAAAACTCAATTCAATTCAAGCTTAGTTGACTAGTCTTGCTAATCAACCTGCAGTCTTCATAGAGTTCCTCCTCTAACATGTCTCACTAAAGCTGGAATCCCTCTTTTTGAGTAATGTCGACAAAAGGGAGAGAAGTTTAGTTTGAGAAAGTTAAACATTGAGAAAGCTTTTAGAAGGTCCAAAAGAAGAGTGAGAGAGAGAGAGAGTATAAGAAGAAATTGGTCTAGGGTAGACTAGAGAAAGAAATAAACAACTTTCTACTTGTTTCAGTTGTTTTACATATATGCCTTAATACCAAAAGCAATATGTTAGATATAACATTAATTGTTTGGTTTAACCAAATTCTCCCACATCAAAAGAATGCACAAATTTTGGGGGAGCATAATTATTTCCTAAAGGGGAGCATATATTAAAACATGTATAAAAACAACTGACACATCACACAATTTAAAAACTTTTCAAAATATTTTTCATTATAAAAAAGAGGAAGATTGTTGAGGCAAAATCTCTTGCACTAGTTTTGATGAAAACAAACCATTCTGATAAGTGGTTAAGTTATCTGATCCATTATGGATCTAATGTGTTTTTTTGAGTATTCTAAAGAACATGGCAAAATCAATCATATAACTCAAGAAAATATCTGCTAAGCAAGAGCATTATTTGAAGAAAGGCTTTGAGCGTATATCAAAATACATCATACATGTCAACTGAAGTGACCATGATTCTACATGAGAAAAAGAATCTCATAAGCACGCGTTGTTGCGAAAAAAAACACAGCGATAGTGCAAGTATACACTGTCTAACAAGTAATATAGAGTAAGTGAGATCGTTCCCACGAGGATTTAAGCTTAATCTTGAGAGTTTAATGTGATTAGCAATTTAGTGATGAAAGTAAATGACACACAAGTTTTTGGTAACATAAGCGAGTAGTAAAAGTAAGCAGGTGTCTGAAAACAATGATGAGAACAAGTGAGATGCATTCACTTCAAAAGTAGCTTCATTAATATGCAATTAAGTGTATGTTCAATCTTTGCGGCATTAGGTGGTGCGACAATAAGGCGTTATTCTCTCGAATACTTCACACTAGGTTTCCTTGCAAGAGTTTATCTCTAAACCCTAAAGAAGTACCTCTAAGGTTTGCTTGAGCACCTAGCGGTATTCACCTTATGGGTTATGCTCTCCTATCTCAGGGTTAAGCAAGGAACATCAAGATCTCTCGTTAATGTCCACTACCCATATTACCTTGTGAGATTAATTTACATACCATCTCCGAATTTATAAATGCTATTTAGAATAGGCGGCCAATCCTACTCTAAAATGGAAATATTATCACACACAAGGTAAAATGCACAACATTAAACACACTTCATTAATTGCATAATAAATCTAACTACATCGGATCCAAACATCTCAACTATGAGTATTTAGCTCATATTGAGCTTACAAAACATAGAAAATAACTTAAACAAAAGAGTAGAAGTCATATTACAAATTTCAAGGTAAGAAATGATACTATAACGAAGAAAGCAGAGAGGAGCTCCAATGGTGACAATGGAGGTGCGATCCACTCTTCTCTAAGTAGAAATCCGACCAAGAAAAATGCATTCCGGTGTTGCTAACGCAATAGTCTCAAACAATGTATCAAATTTGGTAATGGAAAGGTGAGCTAAGCACGCTATGAGGAGATATATATCTCTAAACTTCCTCTTGACGGCAGAGCAGTGGCTATCTTCTGAATGGGAAATGGAGGCTAGCTTATATAGTGTATCCTTGCACGCAACCCTAGAAAATATCTTCTTTGGAATGCGTCCTAGGTTTAAGGACAATTGAGAGAAATCCACATGAGGTCATATCTTTCCGTGCCATCCAGCTCTGACAGCTGTCCTTGCCTCATTTTCCGTGTTTTCTGCCTCCTCTTCAAGCTTTCTCTCTCATCTTCCGCATTTTTGCTATTTGCACACACACATTCTTTGGAGCACTTACACCAAATGCAATTAAAAACATAAAGGGCATAAATATGTCCAATTCAAACCAATTCATTCCTGCACCATTAATTCTATCCTAAACACTTATTTACAAGCTAAATCACACAACAAACTAGTGAATTCACTTAAGAACAAGCTTAGAAAGCAAGTAATAACCATCATAAATGAGGGTTATCACATGTATACAAGAGACATAATTAATTTCTCAATCAAGGAATGAATGTTGATCAGAAGAAATAGAAATAGATCAAGTGCTTCTCAAGCATGAAAAGATATGGTCTTCAATACGGAAGGAACCTTAAATGCATTTTCCTCATTACTATGGTATTCAACAAGAAAAGTGTTATGGACTTCAAGTGAGTTTATCAAGCTGAGAAACTCTATTTATTTAGAAGACAACCTTCATTAGCTCTTCAAAGCTCAAATGAGGATCTTTCTATGAAAATAGGAGTTTTAGCCAAAAGCTTCTCAATGTGAGAAGAGGAAATCTTATGCCTAAGGTGAGAAAGGAAAAGGACTCTCAAACTACAGTGAGATATCCCCTGAAGCATCTTAAGTTAAGGCAACACGTGCTCAGAAGTTTTTCATTCTTGAAGTTACAAAAGATGCAATAAATAACTGTGCATAAAAGCTTATCAATATCTTGACAGTTCGTTTCTTTAGAAGATAAATATCTACATGTATGATGTGTTCAGAAGATATAAGTCATCGAAGATGAAATCAGTGGCACACCTACATTGAACTAACAACGTCATGTGTTCAAGACAGACTTGAAGAAAAATGAGTAAACTACAAGATCAAGCTTGTTATAAAGGCATGAGTAACTCAGAAGAATGTTTGTAAGCTATTCAGATGACTCTTCAAAGAGTTCAGAAAGACATGATTAGAAGATATGTTTAGAAGGCACATCACGTGCTTTCGAGTACAACTTAGTCACCAAATCAATTTCTTCACTTAAACAGTATATATGTGGTATATCAAAGGCTCAGAAGATTGGTATTCAAGCTTTAGAAGATGTCATCAAAGAACTTGAAAAAGTTCAGAAACTACAAGCGTTCAGAAGGTTCACTGCTCGGAAGCTCCCAAAAGAAACCGGATGTAATAGTGTGCGGCTCTGCAACAAGCACACAAAGTCAACCCGGTTAACTTGAGAAGCTCTCAACAACTAGTTCAAGCCACAGGAAAGGAATTGTAACGGATCTATTGGATGGAAACTCTATGAATAGACAATAGATGGTCACATTCAAGGTATGAGAGTATCTTGCATCCCACGACAATTCTTCCCTTCATATGGCTTCACATATAGCTTTTGAAGCTCCTCAACAAAGCTTTTGAATGTCTATAATCTCTCTCAACCATACTCAGTGAGCCTGAGTATGGAATAACTAAGGAAATTATAGATTGGTATACATCATGTAATCACCCTAGCTAAGTGATTCCCCAAACAAAACACAGTAATATATGTTGTCCTTCTTAACAAGGCATGAGTTTCCAAATTGTTAATGAAGAAGCATAAGTAGGTCTTAGGGGTTAGATACCTTCCAAAAAATAAGCATGGGTTGCTATATTGTGAGGGAAGAGGGCTATGGAGGTTCCTTGGAGGTTTAAGTTGCTAGAGTTTAAACAACTAGTGTGGCAGTTGATAGAGTTGTGGAAGAAAACTATCAAATGTAGCCTGTCATGGCTTGTGAACTATTTGGGTAATAGTGGAAATTCTCACTAGGTGTGAGGACTGGACATAGCCCTTGGAATGCTTGGGTTAACCAATATAACTCTCATGTGTCATTTACTGCTTTCCTTTATAGTTTGCTACAATTAACACTCTATGGTTAAAAATGAACTCACTTCCACTCAATTGTAGAAGTTATTCAACAATCTCGCATCAATCTAAAGTGAGTTATCTTCCACACATCTAACAGTCACTTAACTTCAAACATCCCCACATTAAAATACATCATCACATGTGTGAGAAGCCTTATCTTCTGTGTAAGAATAACAACTCATGATTGTCCAAATACATTCTCCTTCTTACACATCCTTAGTGCTAAAAAGATGCTCAAACACTTATATACATCCTCATTATCTTCTTAGATACTTGACCTACATTATTAACCTTCACCAATATGCATTCATTTGAATGATAGACTCAGAAGATACAAACTATCTTCTGACCATGATCACCATTTACTCTTAAGTGCAACCTCACTTAAGAAGATTAGTTTATCAGGGTCTAAAGTTTTAAAAGGATCACAATTCAAACCCCCCATTTCTTGTGACTCTAGTTGACTTTTATTCACTTCAGCTTGATCCTCTATCCTACACTTGAACCTCCACGTCTTGCCACATGGGCTAGATATTACTATCCTTATACCTGCCCTTGTTTGAGTGCTTGAGCCATCAAACATGAGTACCCACAGCTTCAAATCGATGTAGCCAGTGGGCTCAACTGGGGGATTGTGGTTCCACACACAAGTGCTAGGCAAGAAAATCGGCCAAGGCTTGTCCCTTGATAGTCAGCCCTCAAAGGTACATACGTTTGCACAAATTTTTTTTAGTTTAATGACCCACTTTACAAGTCTATCTTGCATACAACTAGAACTTCTCTGGGCAAGAAATAATAGTCCAGTTTGGTACATGCGTTAAACAATGACAAACAAATTTTTCCAATAGAAGAATATCTATTCTCTGCATCATTGAGAATCCTACTCGAATAATAAATATCTCACTCAGCGCCAATGTCGTCGTCCTGCGCTAGAAGACAACCAATAGCTTGATCCTCATACACAATGTAGAGCTTCAGGGGCTTCACATGCAACGACCAGACTAGGACTGGAGGGTTAGCCATGGCAGCCTTGATTTGGTCAAAGGTCTCCTATTTTTTGGCTCCCTAAACCATTTCTTCTGAGTTCTTCAATCTCAGCAATGGTGAAAATGCTTTCATCTTCCTAGCCAAGTTAGCATTGAATCTTCTCAAGAAGTTGATTTTTCAAAGGAGACTTTGCAACTCCTTCTTAGTCCTGTGCGGTCTCGCTTCCAAGATGGCTCGGGCTTTATTCTTGTTCATCTCAATGCCTTGGTTGTGTACCAAGAATCTCAAGAAGTTCCCTGTGGATACACCAAATGCACATTTAGCAGGATTCATTTTGAGACTGTAGAGTCTCATCCGCCGCAAGGCCTGCTCGAGCTCAACCAGGTATGCCTTGAATATTTTGGATTTGACTACCATGTCATTAATGTAAACTTCCATGCTCTTGACGATTAGATCATGAAAGATTGCATTCATTCCCCTTTGATAAGTAGCTCCCGCAATCTTGAGTCCAAAAGGCATGACCAACCACTCATAGATACATAAGGCGCCAAGGAACCTAAAGGCAATCTTATGGGTGTCCGCCTTGGCCACATAAATCTGCTTGTACCTAGAGTAGCCATGCATAAAGGTTAGAATGACATTGTTTGCCACAACGTCAACTAGCATGTCGGACACCGGCGTACCATACTAACCTTTTGGCATGGCCAAGTTCAGGTTCCTATAATCAATGCAGACCCTCACTTGACCATTCTTTTAATTACTGGCACTATGTTAGATAACCACTCCACATGCTTGGCAGTTCTTGTGAAACCATCCTTCAATAACCTTCCACCTCGGCCTTGATCTCCGGCATGAGTTGAGGGATGGTTGCTTGTGACGCCTGACATCTCATGGTAATCCCAAGAAAAGCAGACGCAGTACTCCTTTATTAACTCGACTACTTGGTTTCTCTACTACAAGCTTAATACCCCACTGATTTTAGTCATCCTCGGCTCTGTCTCGGTTCCCAATTTGACTTCTACCAACAGGTCTTGAGCCTCAAAGCAGAGGATCCTTTGTTGAATACGCTCGAGGTGAGGAGGACCAACCAGCCTTCCTGTGTTGGCGTCAGTCGATGCCACTGTGTGAAGATTCTCATGGAGCTCATTCTCCTCATACACCTTTGCCAGCAGCGAAAAGGTGATGTGCAAGTATACACAATTGCAACCAGTAATACAATGATAAGTAAAGATCGTTCCCACGAGGATTGTTGAGTTTACTTCGATAGTTAAATTAGTAATTTAGCTAGTGAGTATCACAAATAACAATAACAAGTTTTCAACAAGTATTGTGAATAACATAAATGTAAATAAGCGAGTAAAGATAGATGATAATTAGAATTTCAGAATAAGAGTAGTTGAAATGTCTTTCACTATGTAAATTCACTAAAAACAGTTTAATTTTCTGTTTGACGTTATAGTGTTGGGTGCTGTAGCGTTTGATGTGTGCCTTTCAGTCACTAACGTCAAGGTTTCGTTATAAGACTCTTATTCTAAGTTCTAAATAAGTTCACCCCTGTATATTAAACTCCCACAGTATTCACCCTATGGACTATGTTTTCCTATGTCTAGGTTTAAGTATGGGTTGTTCTAAGTGTCCTTAAAACAACCACTCACCCACATTAATCCTTGAGTTCGATTTATAGACTATGTCTGAACCTATAAATGTACTTATATTTAGCTAATCAATTCTAAAATAAGCATTGGAAGAAGTTTCGAGCAAGGGTTAAAATGCTAACATCAAACATTACATTAAAACTATTAAAAAGTCATTACAAAGCTTTAAGCATCCAACTACAACAGAATCAGCTCATGATGAGCAACAACACAAGAAATAAAGCATAAAGGTGTTACCTAAAGCCATAAAACCGAAATCACAAAGAGATGGAAAATATTCCAAATGATGACAACTCCTGTGACGTTACAGCATCACTCACAGAATCGCCTGACATTATAACGTCACTCACAGCACTGCAGAATTTCTACTTTTTATTGTGAAAATGGAGCTTGAACAAAAATGGAGTGCAAGAGGATTATTTCTAACTCTCCTCACTTAAGACTAGTAACTCCAATATGATGAAGAAGAAGGTTTAGACTTCTATATAAATAAAATATCTTCTAAAAAGGTTGACAAACCATCCCACCAACTATTTTATCCTCCATTACAAACTAGACAAGTGTCCCATAAAGTAAAAGGTGGGTGACTGCTGCAGGAAATGTTCTGTACTGCTCTGCAGTGATTTGACACGCCGAAGCGACTTTTCATTTTCTCTCATCATCTTGAGTAAGCGCTATAACGTCTGATGCTATAGCATACTGAACAAACACATTAAAACACAAGATGGGGCACCAAGTGCCAAATGATCACAAATCAGTTCCTAATCCTCTTTTACATTAAACAACATATATTTACTTAATTAAACAACAATATTACTTAATAACTTGCATTATTTTAAGTAATAAGAGCATAAATAACTCATATAAATATGAGTTATCAACTGCACCAAACATAGCTCCCTCAATGTTGGACTCTTCCTGGAAAACATGTAGCCTGTCCGGTAGGCTCTGTACCTCGGGTGGATTATCAACCATCGACTCGTTGCTAGGTGGTGGACCAGGCAACATTTTAAGTCTGAACTTGTCCTTGGTCCATTCACAAGACTCCACCCCTCCTTCCTCATATTCCCCTTGTATTGCAATAGGACGCATATGAGGAGAGTAAAGATGGCATCAAACAAATCAAATTCCATAACCATAAAATTAAGAGGTAAATCAAATTGCATAACCATAAAATAAATTAGATAAAATACCAGTTTATAGTGGTTTTTCCGAAATGTGTCACTTGGTTAGTCCATGTCGTAAAAAATCTATCCTTATAAGGAGTCAACCTTATATCATGCAAGTGCTTCAGAAAGTTGGGTAGATCACTTCATGACTGCTCTAAAAGTTCAAAACACCTTGAGTACTCAACCTCAGTTCTAGGACTCCTCAAGGACGACTAGTACATAGTACGCTACCTATATAGTTGGCTTATAGAAGTCACATTACCAACAAATTTCTTCTTCAAGGCAGTCATATATACTGTCTCTTGCAGCAACCTTCAATGCAGTGTGTTCATTCACCATATCCTTTTCCTTTTTCTCCTTCGTTAACCGCCCAAAGAATGAGGTGTCGGTTAACGTTGTAAGCAGCTCATGTGAGTGGCGTCCAGAAATAACCTTCAAGCTCCAACCCCCATCACGAATTGTATGTGCAGCTCTCAACTTAAATGGACAATTGTGCTGCTTTGAGGATCTGACTCTAGCCAAATTGTTGAAATTCACATGCTTCTCACAATAAAAAATTACATTATCTCTCATCCCAGTTTTACCTCCGGTGCTACACGATCTACGCATGATAACCACAAACCTGTTGGCTTTCTCAACCTCTCTAGCCCAACGGATGACATCATCACGTGTTTGAAATATCTACAAAAATAAAAAATAACTGTTACATACTAAATTAAGTTAAATATGTATGTACAAGTCAAATATGTAAAGAAGTAAATATACCTCCGCCATAGTGAATGCCTCCAACACATCAACTGATAACTGGTTGCCCGTAACCATATATGCCTAATTTTAAAAAAATGAATTTTTAATGCAAACAACTGAAAAACGGATTTATGTATTTAATACATAAATCCGATGTGAAAAATTTAACAATGGATTTACCTATCAAATACACGAATCCGTTGCTTTTTTTTTTCTAAAACAGAATTATTTAAAGGCTTAAATATATGTTACCCCCTGCAAATATTGTCATTATCCATTTACCCCCCTGCAAAATAAAAATGTTTAAAAAATACCTTGCAAAATGTAATATTATCCAATTACCCCCCTACCGTTAGTTTTGGTCAACGGTGTTAGTTGATTGCTGATGTGGATGCCTAGTTGGATCAGATACGTGTTATATATTAGTTGTTTTTTTAATCAAGTTGATTGCTGATGTGGATGCCTAGTTGGATCAGTTACCCCCTGGAAGATGAAGATCTGCTTTTTTTTTTTTGTTTTTTAATCAAGTTATGTGTTATATCACTACAAGAAAAGCTTGTTTTAGCCACAAAGAATTGCCACGGAGCTTATTAAAGTCGATAATTTGCCGCAGTTTGCGACGGCATGAGTAAAAAATAAGGGCGCGAAGTTTCCCGCTGGTGTTTGCCACGGGTTTGCCATGGACATGTGAAAGGACAGACATTTGCCACGGAGATGCCATGGCAAATCCGTGGCAACCCATTGATCAAAATAAAAAGAGCCCGATCCCTAAAATCAGAACGTCTCTTCCTTATACAATCAAACGCTCTCTCCTCCTCAGTCTCCTCTCCGACCTTCTCCCTCCGCCCTACTTCGATCGTTCTCACGCTCACTCTCACTCTCCACCTTTCACTCTCCTCACCTCCGCCCTCCCTCAACCTCCACTGCACTCTCCTAACTCTCACTTCTCTCTCTCTCTCTCTCTCTCGTCTTTCACCCTCCATCTGCCTCCGTCATTGCTCAGCCGGTCCTCCGTCGCTCACCACCACCATTTCGTCCCCCCCCCCTCTTCAAGCGCCGTTCATCTCCACCACTGAGAAGAAGATTCGCTCCACTCCACCGCCAATCTGAACCATCATTATAGACAACGACTTCTTCTTCCTCAAGGGTATGTTTTATTCTTCTATTACACTTCTATTAAACTTCTATTGAACATAAAGCCCCTAATTTTTGATTAATAACTTGAAACCCTAACCCCCTTTTCCTAATTTGTTAGCTTATATCTGAACCCTAAGTTTCCTTTGTCCCTATATCATGCCTGTAAGAAGCATTCAGTGATTGTTCCTCTATTTTCGAAGCTTCTAGGTAAGCATATTTGCATTTGATTTTTGAATTTTAATTTGTTGAATTCTGAAACTGATGTTTGTTGTTGCTCCTGCTCCTATTTGTCTGAAACTTGGTTATGAAACTTAAAGTTTTTAATCACTTGTCTAGGTTTCTAGAATGCATAGTTTATTTTTGTTTTTTGCCTTTTTGTTTGCGTTATTGCTTGGTGTTGTTATTGGATAATTACCGTATTTCTTGTTAGGTATCAATGTGAAAAGAAATTTTGGATTGACGTTTATGTTTCTATTTTTTCATTTGTGTTTTTTGTTTATGCGTCTACTTGTGTCTGATTAGATCTATTGCTTTTTTTTTTGTTATTTTGGGGAAAGGGGGTTATAAATGTGAAGTAGCGATTTAAGTGATGATTTATGATTGTACATTAGTGATATTGCTTCTGTGAGATTGTTTTTGATTGTTTGATGTATTCAATGTGCGTTGAATGTATACCAGGATTTTATTGGGGTGCCTTATGTTGTTGACCTTGCTTGTATGCAAGATGCAATGAACAAGCTAAGTGATGGTTCTAAGAAACTTAACCCCTTGGTAAGCTACAACCTACATGCCTGTGCACATTGATGGATTTAGATTGATGTTGAGTTTTTAATATTTAATTTAATTACTTATGCCATTAGATTATTGCATTATTCAAAAACCAATGAAGTGTTTGTTGTGTGTTTATATGTATATGTAGTATTTGACTTGCTTTTGTAATATTAATTTCCAAATAATTTTTAGTTTTACATGTGAAAAAACACTGCTTTTTCAACCAAGATAATTCAGTTTGTCTTCTAAATCAAGTTTTGCATTTAAATTTCTGCAGGTCAAGTTAGGGAAATCGATTCTGAAGTTAGGGAAATCGATTCTGAAGTCAGGTTCTTGGTATTTCTGTTTCCTTCTTCATATCATGCTATTTCTGTTTCCTACTTTGCTTAGGGTTTTTCATTTCTAGTTTTGCTTAAAGAAGGGAATCTTGTGGCTGCTATTTGTTTTGTTTTGGTGTATTTTGTTCGGACAAAAGTTTTCTCATTTCTAATTTTGTTCTGGCAGATACAATTAGCCTTTAGTCTAAGTATTCACCCAAGTCCTTTTAGCATTCAACAGAAAATCATTTGTTATTGATAACTGAAATCTTTTTTTGGTGTATTTTTGAGTCTATGCGAAGTTATTCTTTCATCAATTAGCTATACTATTTTTTGTGAAATTTTTGCTATGTTGTTCTTTGGCATCTAATCCTACTAGCTTCGGAGTGAAATCTCACAATACGATTTATGTTACTTATTTTTGTTTACATATCTTTCTATTTGTTCCTTATCTCTTATCTATTTTTGTTACATATTCATAAGTTTTGTGAATGTGGGTGCAAAGGAAAGGGATAGTGACAACTTTTGAATGTGAAAGCACCACACATTGTAGGTATTAGTTATTTTTGAGATTGAGAGATTGATATAGTGATAATAGCTTTCTAACTCCCTATGACTACAATGTGTATCTCAACCTATTATTCTATGTATATGGTCTCGACTTACGAGTTAGAAAGATATTTGTTCGATATAGTGATATTTGAGATTGAGTATCGACCATTCTCAAAACTAACTACATGACTACAATGTGTGGTGCTTTCACATTCAAAAGCTATCATTATCCTATATGGTCTTTTGACGAGTGTGTATTTTCTAATATACTAAAAATAACTTGATTTAAGAAAAATTAAATAATCCTACTAGCTTTCACATTGACAAGATCAGCTTGTATCCTTTGTTTACTTATTTTTTAGAAAGAGTAGCTTGGATCGTTTTTTTCCCGATTGCAGTCTGCTATATTTGTCCTATTTTGTACTTTTGCCTACAATTGAATGTGGTTGATGGACTAAAGCTGTATGAAAGTTTATTTGATGATACTGAAGTTTCAAAACTTGTTTCGTTGGAAAAAGAGGACAATTTCAAGGTAAGTGTGATGCACATGTTATATCTTCATGCTGGAATTTCATCACTGCTTTCCTTTTTAGTGTTGCTTGATTGATAGCAAGTGTGTGTGGCCATATACACGAAATGCTCTATAAGTCATGAGTCATGAGTTCTAACATAAGTTTGCTCATTATAAGTTGTACGTATTTTGATATTCTCAGACTTGTAATTCAGTACTATTTGATTGCCATAGAGGTCTGTATACAATTCTGGACCTATAAACAGCGTTTTTTTGTAGTGGTTTTATGAACTTACATGTTGCTTTGGTTTAGTTTTCATCTTTGTATTATTATTCATAAAAAAGAGTATGTCAATTCCCATTCAATTTAAATCCTGCAAGCATTGACCAATCAATTATCTTTTTTTCATGAGTCATGTTTTAATTGAAGTGCATATTCTTGAATGCTTGTGTAGGGAAAAAAATATTTACTTGGCATGTAAAATAATGTTTATTTAACTAATTGCTTAGGTGGGTTCTTCTAAAATTGATGTTGTTTGGGTTTATGCTCTCAATTTTGGAGATGGAATTGTATCTGTAAGTTTACTTCTCTTTTGTGGTTTTCCCCCCTTCAAACTGCCTTGGTTTAGTGTTTTTATTTGCATATGAATATGATATGATTTTGGACTTGTGGTTGCCTTGTGAGGTATAGGGTGATCAAATTTCATGCATATTTACTGTTGGAGATGCTTGCACCATGGTGTTAACTACCCAAGGTTCCACAAAGGTTGACTAATTCCCCTTCAAGTGATTTATTTTGAATTGTTCTGGTTTCTGTATCAGCCTATAAGATGCTCATGAATATCACATTATCTTTATGTCATTGATAAATTTTTAGTCTCATTTTAGGTCTATAAAGCTGTGGGATCTAAGTGTTCTCAACAAATAATGGAGGTAACAATAATACTGTATATTTCTCTCAAGTTTCTCACATTTATGCTTGTCATTATTAACTTAACGACTAGTTGGTTTGCATGATAAGAAAAAGTGAGTCTCTCTTGGGGACTAATCACTTTTACTTGAGGACTATCATGGTTTATGTTTGTGGCATGAGTATTATGATTTTGGTGGGATTCTAATAATTTGAATTTATTATTTTTTATGGCATAACATGAGTCTACTTTTCAAGAGAGTTCTATTACATTTCTTTTGTTATGGTTAACATATAAAGTTGTTTGATCCATGTAATTGACTCTAATCGGTGGGAAAAAGTCTTTGGTTTTCGTTGTTGAAAGATTTGACTTTCGATTTCATTATTGATTTCAAGTGACAACTGACAATAGTTAATTCATCCTGTGTAGTAGGCTAGAGTTGGAAGCAATGCGCTTGTAGCCATCATTCCAGATCCAGTAACATGTTTTTCCATCGCAAGATACCATCAAAAACAAATCTTCACTGTGTCTTTAGACTCAAATTTGGTCGTTGTTGATTGGATTACTAGTGGGCGTCATGAAAGTGGAGAAAAGTGGGATTTTGATCTTTACAGAAGCACCAATAACATATTTTTAGATGATGGTCAACCTTTGTTTCTGGATACGGTAATAGATTTACTACTGTCCTTGTTATGGTTGTATTAATTGTACTTTCAAATTTCTTGAGCTTGTAAGATTTATACTTTGTTTAAATTTACTTGTAAAATGAAAGCATTCAAATCTTTCAGCATGTGATGCTTTTGCATCTCTCACTCTTATCAAATGTGGTGCACAGATAGCATGTGATGCTTTTGCATCTTTCACTCTTATCAAAGTTATGCAATTAACTCATGTTAGCGTGATTTAGACTAGCATCTCCATAGTGACCTATATAGTCGTTAATGTGAATATCTAATTGGTGTGTATTTATGTTGTTTGGGATCTGTCTAATTTGAAAGTATGATTTAGTCGTTAATGTGAATACTAACAAATTGCTGGATTTAATTTATTTTTTTTAATTTTTTTTTAAAAAATTTGCGACGGATTTGCGACGGAAGGTGTCAGAGTTTTCCACGACTTTGCGACGAAAATTTGCGATGGATTTGCCACGGGTTTGCGACGGAAAATTTGCCACGGAAAAGTCCGTGGCAAACGATTTGCGACGAGCGTTTTTGCCACCATTTTTGGTCCGTGGCTAATCCATGGCAAATGTTGTTTTGCCATGGAAATTTGTACATTTGCGACGGAAATGTTTGTGGCAAATCAACGATTTTCTTGTAGTGTATATTAGTTGTTGGCTTAATAAACACAACAAGTCAGGTGGTGTAGTGGTAAGGATGTTTATTGGTAAGTTATAAGTCAAGGGTTCAAACCCCAAAGGCTCCAAAATATTTATTTTTTAATAAGCAAGGATGTTTATCGGTAAGTTAGAAGTCAAGGGTTCAAACCCCATAGGCTCCAAAATATTTATTTTTAATAAGCAAGCGCCCCACCCCACATTGCCAAGTGAGTGCCACGTGGCAGCCATTCATTGGTTGTTGACGTGGCAGACACTGGATAATATTACATTTTGCAAGGTGTTTTTTAAACATTTTTATTTTGCAGTGGGGTAAATGGATAATGACAATATTTGCAGGTGAAAAATCATCCTTTGTTCGACGAAGAAAAAAGAAAGCGTGAGAAGGGAAACGAAAGAGAGAGTCGAGACGAGAAGAGAGTGTAGAAGAGAAACAAAGAAATGGAAAGATAGAAAGAAGATAAAGAAGAGATCAGCCATAAACCTTGAAACCCACCTCATATTAATCTTTCTAGTACCAAACCTTACACTCATTCACTCACAAATTTTCTTAATACAAAACAGAACCAAACACCCAATATTCATCTTCTAAAAGCCCATTTTTGTTCAGTTTATTTGGAGTCCAAATTAAGTTCTTGCATGCTTAGTTTAGGAGAGGATTTTTGTCTTGAGAGCTTGAGGATATTAGAAGAAGTGAGAAGCTTGAAGATTGGAGCTTAATACAACTATTTGGGAGTCAAACTTGTGACTATTGAAGGGCTAGAAGTGGGTAGAACATTGCTGCAATTCTTCCCAAAAACAGTGTTGGGGAAGCCATCTTTGGAGGTTGCATGTGAGGTTTGAAGGTTGGAATGAAGCTCTAGGTGTTTCATGTGGGAGTACCAATTGTCAAGCTATGTTTTGGTGTTGGACTTAGCCAATGGAAGTTGCTTGAAGTTCATTCAAGCTTAGAGGAAACAAAGGGGTGTCAAAGGAAAGAGTTGTAGCGAAGAGTATCCATGTGAGTTCTTTTCCCCCAAATTCTTAATTTTTGAGGTTTTGAGTACTTTGGCACTAAGAATCTATTTGAGTGTGAATCTTGAATTTGTTGACAAGTTTAAACTCAGTTATTTCCATTCCTTTGAGCTAAGATGATATGTGTTGAAATGGATTGATGATTTTGCATGTTTGTATTGACAATGAATGTTGAATGGTTGGAAACATGTTTATTGTGGAACATGATTTTGCTGAGTTTTGATGCTTAATCATAGGGTATTTAATGTATTTTACGATGAGAGAGGTTTTAAGACATGATTGGTACCATTGGGAGACTAATAGCATTAAAAACGTGAAAGAAAATTTGTTTCTTGCCACAGGACACACGATGCAATGCGTCCCAGAGCACGACCCGTGCGCCTGCTTCACACTAGGCAATTTTGGGATCAGTGGCAT
The DNA here is from genome assembly GCA_020916435.1 of Oxytropis ochrocephala. Taxonomy (NCBI): domain Eukaryota; kingdom Viridiplantae; phylum Streptophyta; class Magnoliopsida; order Fabales; family Fabaceae; genus Oxytropis; species Oxytropis ochrocephala. The sequence continues at coordinate 29,697,185 of CM037091.1, read as the reverse complement.
GCACGGCCCGTGCGTCCCAGTGCACAGTCCGTGCGTCCAAGCGCTTCTAGTACCTTAAAAACTTATTTTTCTCACTTCTTTGGCTACCAATTTTATTTCAAGTCCATCCCAACTCAAGTAACATTATTCACCATGGGATTAGACCCTTGTATGACTTGTTTATGACATGTTCAATTGTCGGAAACACCATTTCATGAGATGAGTAAAAATAACTATCTAGTACCATGATTTTATGATCATATGATTGTCATTAGGTCATGAGTTAAGTTATGTAAATATAATTTCAATGATTGTTCTTTGGCAATATAATGAGATACCCTGATATGTCAATCAAGTTAGAAAACCAATGTGTCTAAGTAAATACATAAGACGCCATGGGGATGGCGATCGAGTTAATAACATACTTGGTGACACTACAAGAAATTCGTGTATTCTGTGATTTTTTTTCCGGTAGATTTACGGCGGATTTTTCCGTCGAAAAAAATAGTATTTCTGGCGGATTTTTTCAGCCGGTAGTTTTACCGGCTGATTTCAAAAAAAAAAATTCAAAATCTGCAGGTAAATTTTTTTGAAAATCCATGATAATATTTTTTTGAAAATCCACCCAGTAATGTTCAAAAATCCGCCAGAAAAACGCTGAGCAGTTCAAAAATGTCTATAAATAAAACTTTCTCTACACACTTCTCATTCTCTCATTTCATTCTTTAACTCCTCATTCTCTCCTTCATTATCTTATCTTTCTTCTTCTTTCTCATACTCTTCAATCTTCATAAATTTCCCTACATATCTCTCTTCTACATTTCCTCTTTCTTCTTCCTTCTCCTTCATTCATATTTCTTCTTTACTTCTTCATCTTCATTCTCATTCTCTCCTATATTCTTACTTCTCATTCTCCTCTTCATTCTTATTCATTCTCAATTCTTATTTTCTCCTATATAATTTCTTCCCATACTCTCTTTAAATCTTATTCCTTCTTACTTCTTCATTCTTCATTCTCACTCTCTCCTATATTATTTATGTTCATATTCTACTATATTTTTTTACTCACTTCTAAATAAATAAATAATTCGAATAATTTTAAAAAATTAAAATTAAAAAAATTAATTTGAAAATACTTTATTTATTGAATTAAATTAATGAATTGAAATATCTTTTATAGTAAAATAATTTAAATTTTTCATATTAAAAATAAACTAATTGAAATATATGCTTTAAAAAATAATTTTAAAAAAAAAACAAATACTATTATTATTAAATTAAACAAATTTAATTTTTTTTTAAAAAAAACATTGTCGCCGGATTTAGGGTCACTACCGGCGGATTTTCTTTTTTTTAAAAAAAATTAATTAATTACTGGCGGATTTTTATTAAAAAAAAAAAAATTACCGGCGGATTTTTTTAAAAAAAATAAAAATTTACCGGCGGATTCAGTGGTGTTTAGCGGCGGATTTTCCGCCTGTAACCATTACCTACGATCGATTAACCGGCGGACGACCGGCGAAAAAAATCCGCCGGTAATGGCCAATTTCCGGCTGATTTTGTCCGTCGGTATTCCCCGAATTTCTTGTAGTGTGAAAGGAAGTCATGAGCCCGAAGCCAAGGCCCGATACTGTTTACTCAGCAATAGCTATTGTTAGGTTGGGTTCTCCGTTGAAATTGAGTAGTGATTTCTCGAGTTATGCTAAGAGAAAGTGAAAATATAAATAAAACACCGAGAGTTATATGGCGAGGGGTCTTGAGACCGTAACCTTTGATCTTTGTAATCAAAGCTAATGTACCATGTAAATCGTCTTTTAGATTTCGATTATGATTAGTTTTTTGACTCGTGTACACTGAATTCAGTTATTACTGGATATATATCAGATGTGTTTTTATGCCTTTTGGAAGTTTAAAGGGATAGATTAATTACGTTTACTTAAGCGATTTCAAATCCATAAGCGGTCATGTCACTACAAAAAACATTGAGTTTAGCGAGGGAAATATCGGTGGCTAAAACGGTCAATTCCGTCGCTAATTGCCATTAGCGAGGGACTTAGCGAGGGACCAGTTCGGTCGCTAATTACCTCCTCGCTAATGGCAATTAGCGAGAGAAATAAAGTTCCGTCGCTAATTACCCACGGCCAGTTCCCTCGCTAATTCCCTTGCTAATTAGCGAGGGACACATATTCCGTCGCTAAATTCCACGGCTGCACATCCCATTGGTGACTGCCACGTGTCTGCACGTCCCTCGCTAATTCCCTTACTAATTCCCTCGCTAAAGTCCAAAAAATAATAATTTTTTTAAAAAAAACTGCTTATTTATTAATAAATAATAAAACATCAAATACCTAAATCAATATAAATCAAACATTTCTAAAATGTTCCGTCAGAACAAAATACTGAAATGTTAGAATCCGAATCAACACAACGTAAAATCAAATGTCAGTACAACACAAAATACTGAAATGTCATAACAAAATACTCAAATGTAAAACAAATAATACAAACAGTACTAAAAGGACCCATCATCAGACTCCTCAGACCCCTCAAAAAATCGATACTCTGACGAGTCAGACTCCCCAAGTTTCTGCGCAGGCTGAGACATACTCTCCTTAGACTGAAGAAGCTCTATCACCCTCTTCATGTCATTCTCCATCTTTTGCTTCCACTCTTGCTTTTGCATCTCCATCATTTGCTGCCACTCCAGCTTTTGCATCTCACTCTCTCGCAGCTTCTGCTGCGTAGCATGCAGCTCCTCCTCCTCCATCTTCCTAAACCGCTCTCTCTCCGAATTTGATTGAGTAGGAAATGGTCTTCGTCTTCTAGAAGCTCTACTGGGGTCAACACCAGACGGGGTCATTAATGGAGCCAAGGGCACCGTACCATACAGGCGACCCTTGTTCCAACCCGCTACTTTCTCCCAATGTGCATTCGACAAAGCTATCAACTCAAGAGTAAGTTGACCAAGTGATTCAGATTTCCAGGTCCCCTGAGTCGCCGGACCCATCTCCTGAGTATGTGCCTCCTGTTTTGTATAACCACAAAACATAGCATAATTAATGCTATTTTAACAAAGCAACATATGTATATATAATACAATTCAAGTTGTATTTACCTGAGTAACCCTCGTGCAGTTCAGTTTGATATTGGCGCCTTGCCTTTAGCGACTGATTTTCCGTCGCTAATTGGCTAATTTTCGTCGCTAATTGTCAGGTTTGCAAGGGCCTCTTTTCCCTAGCTAATTCTGTCGCTAATTCCTGGATTTGCGAGGGACCTAAGTTCCCTCACAAATTCCTGGTTTTTTTGTAGTGTCTATTTTTTTTTTTGATGGAATGTTTCTGACTTTTATTAAAATGGTTAACATTCTAGACTTTATGACATCTAAAATTTAGGATGTTACATGCTAACAATGGGTATTTATAGCAATGGTCATTGATTATGTGTTCTTGATCAATATGGTCAGTTGGATCTACACCATTAAAAATCTATCTACTGCGGCACAATTACCAAGATGAAAATCACCCGTTAAAAATTGTCGGTGGGATCTTGGCTGTCAAAATTATTTCAGTTAAAATTAAATAAATAAATCAATAATTTTTAACAAAACGAATTTATCTATTTATTAGATAAATCCGTTATTAAATGTTGAATAACGTATTTATATATTCGCTAAGAAAAAAATCAAAAATACAATTATCTAATAAACAGATAAGTACGTTATTCAACATAAAATAACAGATTTGTCTTTTTTATTATATAAATCTGTTTTGCAATATTATATTAAACAGATTTATCTAATAAAGGCATAAACTCGTTTGCCACTTTTTAAAAAACAGATTTATCTTTTAATTTGATAAATCTGTTGAACAAATTTCACATGGGTAAATTGGGAGTATAAAAATTAAAACCATTAGTTTTTTGGTATTATGGCTTATCTAAAAAAAACTTTTTTGGTATTATGAAGCGGCTCAATTAGCGATTTCCTTTTGACCAAAAACAAAATTAGCGATTTTCACATACACCCCAAATTTCCTACCCTGTATACCCAAAAACTAATTAAACCACTCAAAATATCCAAACAACCTTTTTTAACCCACACACCTCCAATCCCACTTTATCATGTGCAACTCATCACTCTCAAAAACCCAAATCACCACCGCAAACCCCACCGCCACCGGACCTCCACTGTCATAACTGCCAGTGTGATACCACCACCACCTGCCTACGGTGCCACCACCTCTCCCCCTGCCCAACCCCGCCCCCATAGTTAAATAACCCCACCCCTCTCAAAGCATTAACACCGTCCACCACCTCACCACTACAGTTCAATTTTGCCTCACCTAAACACCATCGCGCCACCATCTCTCCCCTCACAACCCCATGCGTGTACGACTACCCACCAGAGCTTCAAAATAAAAGGTATCGTTGTTTTTGAAAACCGTTTGGAACAAGCGATGGTTGTGTTTATTAACTCTGTGATGACTCGGGTCCCTTAATATATACACTTCTAAAATTAAGTTTCTGGATGAGTATGAGAGTTAACATTTAAAAATCATTATTAGAAGTTTAAACAATAAAGCAATTCAAACACAATAAATTCTCGGAAGTGTAGAGTATGTGGACTTCCATAATCATAATTTTTGGACCATGAATCTGGTAAACAATAAAGCAATTCAAGTTAATGCAATAAATTTTTGGTTGTGTAATCGATTTACAATTTCAGAATCTTAATTTTTGGATGTTGAATATGGAAAATAATAAGACAATTCAAACACAGTTCGAAAACATAGTTTCCGCACATTCAGTCTAACAAAAAAGAAACGTAAACGAAAGTCATTTCAGAAACTTAATTTCAGACGACGGTTACGGCAATTGTTTCTCCTCGGTGGTGCTTTATATTTGGTTGCACGATGGAAGTGCGGTGGTGGCAGCGGTGGAGGTCAGATGGAGGTGGAGTTGGGGTTGACTTGGGGTTTTGAGGGTGATGATTTGTAAATGATGAAGTGGGGTTGAGGGTGTGTGGGTTAGAAATGGTAGTTTAGGTGTTTTGGGGTGGTTTAGTGAGTTTTGGAGTGTATGGGATATGAAAGTAGGGTGTAAGGTGGAAATCCCTTCAATTTAATTGACAATGCTTCCTATATTCCTCTATTCGAACACACCTTGACATTAAATTGATGTAGAGGTTGTTATTAAACTTTTTAATTTTTATTTTGGAAGCTTATTTATGAAAATATATATAGATGGGCAAAATATGTTTTTGGTCCCTATAAAATTGGGATCTTCTAAGTTTAGTCCCTACATTATGGAAATAGGTGTTTTGGTGCCCAACTTATTTTTCTACTTCCATTATTAGTCTATGGCGGCATTAAACCTTTACGACTAGGCTAACAAAAAGCGAGTTGGCTTTTACACGTGTATTTTTAATCAATGTGGAAAATCAACAAATACATTCACTTTTTAACTAAGCGTTTCTGGGTGTATTAGCAAATACGAGCGCCAGCAGCAATTGGGCTGCGGCCCGACCCATCATGGCCAAGCCCAAACACGCGCTTGAGCGCAATTCTTTGCCGGTGAAAACTTCGCAAAGCGGTCGGACCTCGCGGTATATATCGTCATTCACACATGGCATCAGTGCACGTTCTCTTACCTTCTCTTTCTCGGCCGAGCCCCGCAAGCAAGAAGCGATGGATTGTTAGTCGGTCGAACAAAGGCGAAATCAGCGGGCTAGGAAAATATAAAGGAAATACCTTTAACCGCCCACCGGCTCTTCCATGACTTTGTCTACTCCCATGCGAGAGGAAGCCACAGACCGCCATGGGTTTCTTCTGAACCACTCCAACTCGACTGTCCTAAACCCTCGGCGAGAGAATAGGAATCTCCTCCTTAGCGAGTCCACGCTCGAGATCATCGAGCTTGGCCCGCTTTTGGGAGCGATCGTCTTGGCGAGGCGGCGGACGGTGACAGTTGGCCTTTTCCCTTTTTACTCTTGGGAGTAGGGGCACCTTTGAGACCGCTTCCGGATCGCCCTTTGGCCGAGGTCCTTCAAATCTCTTGGCCCCTGGAATTGCAGCGGGGTTCAGAACCGACTCAATCACGGCCCACGACTTTCCGGCCATTCTTTCTGCAACACAACAACTTAAGAGTTAGAAGAGAATATTGACAACGAAATATAAAGGCAAAGTTCAGAAGCAAACCAATCTCGGCTTCCAGAGCTCGGCCATCGAGCAAGACAAAAGGACGGCAAGATATGTCGCCCTTAGGGTCTGGGGGTAGCATGCCCGCCAAAGCTTTAATCATCTCCAAAGATTTCAAGTCGGCCTCGCCCAGATCTTTGGCAGAGCAGATGTAATCGCCCGGCCTCCTGAAGAAGTGTGCTTCATTCCACATAATTGGAAAGTAAGGGGGACCGAGCATCCCGTCCGGTTGGACCTCAGATATGGCCTTACCGGCCTCCTTGGTGGGAACGATCCAAAAATAGTGGCCTCTCCAGGCCGCGCCCAGCGACTCTTGATAAGCTTTGAAATATCGATGCTGAGTCTTCTGCATCTTGAATGAAACCTGTTCCCTCTTCTCCTTGTTCGCTTTCTCCCTGAGCCAGCTTAGCTCAAAGAGGGCGAAGAACAGCATGATCGACACCGGCCGGCCAAGTTTAGTTAACAGAACTTCAAAAGTCTTCAAGAACGCCCAAGCATTGGGATGGAGTTGAGAGGGGCGACCGATATGGCGTGAGCGCCACGTTGGAACTCAGTGAAAGGTGGGAGGATATTCATCCTCTCGAGCACGATCCGATACATCGTGAACTTAAGATTGTTGGAGTAAGTGGCAATGTCTTCTCCATCTTTCATTCCTCTCACCCTCCAGCCCGATGATTCGTCGAAGCAGCGCTGAAGGTCGGGCAAGGCGAGGTGGCCGACCGAAAGTATACTCGGTGTGGCGAAGAGTCTCGACACCAAGACATGTCGAGATGGGTCTCGGGCTACATCGATTTGAACGTCGGCCGCCTCTTCGTTTGACCCTCCTTCGTTATTAGCCTATCGACCAGAAGAGCTAGCCGCGGGCTGAACTACCGCCTCCTCGTTGGCTTCTTCAGCTCGGCCAACCGCCTCCTCGTTGGCTTCCTCAGCTCGGCCACTTTCGACTTCCACCATCCCCTCGTCCGCGGCTTGGATGGTACTTTGCACTTCGTCGTCATCAATAATCACCACCTCTACATCTTCCTCTACTCCCGCTCGAGACACGCACCGTCTCGGTGGTGGGGTGTTACTGCGGCCGAGCGTCATAATGGGCGGACTTAGAGCTAGAACTCTTCAAGCTAGCCGACCCTCGGCGGAAGAGTGGGAACTCGAGCTCGCACTACTCAAGAACCGTTGCTCGAAGAACCAGAATTGTTGTCGCCCGAAGACGACTTAGACTCCTCTTCGTAGGGATTGGGCTCGGACGGCCTCGTCATGTAAGTAGCAAAAGATTGAAGCGGTCTGCGGGAAGACGCGGCGGTCGGTTTCGTCAGTGGCATGCAAAAGCACACTGTGATAGAGGATCGAGTCGGTCGATCGAGCGAGAATACTCACGAGAGGCGACATGGCCGCCCCGGACACGATACCCCTACCACGAGGCATGGAAAAGCGCGAAGTACATTCAACAAAAACTCAAGTTAAAAAGCAAAAGAGATCGACCCATACCTTAAGCGGATGTAGTAGATCGGTCGCGAAAAGACAAAAGTAGCTACGGATGCAAGTCGGCGGGGCGAGTCGGTCATTGGCGAGCAATTTGTGAAAGTGTGAGAAATGATCTCAATCGACGGGGTATTTATAGTGAGGACCTATGGCGCGAAAGGGACCGGGGAGGCGAAGCATCGCAACGCTTCACCTTCCCACCAATAGCGTCTTGGACAACCTCGGAAACATCAAGCGCCACGTCTTAAATGTCGGGAAAGACCAACCGAAAATCGCGTCGATCGGCCGCGGACGGTTGGCGGCGGCACGAGAGCGTTCGACGAAGAGAACCAACGGCGCGTCCGTCTCGGCGAAGTAACATTACTCCACGGGGCATCGATTCAAGCCTCGGCCCCGCTCTTGGCGCGACCTAGGCTTGGGGGCAATTGTCTCGGGTGTATCGGCAAATACGAAGCGCCAGCGGCAATTGGGCTGCGGCCCGGCCCATCATGACCAAGCCCGAACACGCGGCGCTTGGAGCGCAATTCTCGCCGCCGAAAACTTCGCAAAGCGGTCGGACCTCGAAGATATATATCGCCATTCACACATGGCATCAGTGCGTTCTCTTACCTTGTGTTATCGCCCGGCGACCTCTCACTAGATCGTCGAGTGTCTTTGCGAGTACCACCCGAGGTGCTCGGCGTGAAGCCGGGACCGATCCTTTCACTCATTCAACGGCCGCCCAATCAACGAAACAACAACTACTTCAACACTTCATTGGTCAAGGTACGATCACTAACCATGTGGCTTTTTGTTTTGTTTTACCAAAATTTTCTATTTTATTAAATTTGTTTTTTTTTCAAAAAAGTTATCTTCTTCTTCCTCTCCTCCGGCAGCAGAGGCACAGTGGAGATGACCTCCGGCACGGCGGTCGCCGGTGGAGGGTACTCTGATGACAACAAATTTTGAGGCCTTTGCGAGATGACGTGAAGGTCCATGATTGCTAGAAAATAAGGAAGAAGGTGTCGATTGAAGCCATAGTCGACATTCGAGTCTGAGGGTGAAGTGTGGTCAATGTCCCCACGGTGGAAAAGAGACTGAAAGGAACTACGGTAGCAAACGGTGGTGGTTGGTCGTGCCTAGGAAAAGAAGTGGTCTGGTTGTAGTCAGACATGATTGCAGTTGAAAAATGGGTCACGAAGGAGAAGTTAAAAAGAGGAACATTTGAATTCGCAAAGAAATGGAGGTAAGAGAAACGTTTGGTAATTAGATACCTATTCGCATAGAAACGTTTGGTAAGATACCTATTTATAGCTATAGACTGCAATGAGTATCGCCTGGGGAACCATCTCTTTGTCACATCGATTTGCGGGAAACGAGCCGACACGCATCTAATCAATAACGTAATGGCTAGTCACCGTAACTGACACCTCATGTCGTTTCATTTTTGCGCCGTCAGTCCCATCCACTCGGCTAGACAACATCACTAAAAGAGGGACATCTGTTAACACCCAAAATAAATTAAGTTGTTGGTCGAAGGATAATGAGGGGACGAGTTGAACATAGGAGGCTTAGGTGAGCTATGAAGACATTGGAGAATTGGGTAGTGTTGCGCCCGAAAAAGTCCCTGAGGGGATCTTTCTTCGTTTACAACTTTTTAAAACAATGAAGTCGCCACCAATATTTTTTTATAAGGAAAATATTGAAGAAAACCTTTTTGGAAAGCAATGGCCTTTTAGAAACCGGAAAATTTGGGTTCGGGGGTCGGTTAGGCATGGGGAGGTATTAGCACCCCACATCTCCTTTCTATCGAAAGGAAACCTTTAATTAAATGTGTGGTTTTAAGTGTTGATTTGGAAAATACTTAAATTTGCTTCTTTATAGAAAAAGGAATGAAAAGACTTAATGAAAATTTTTTATTTTTGGCGCTTGACGAGAGTTAGCCTCTCGCTCCTACGTATCTCCCGTGCGATGGAGAATTCAAAGCTACGTAGTTCTTGTTTGTCTGAAAAAGGTTTTTGTTTTTATCTTTTTAGAGTTTTTTCGCAAAAGGGGTTGGCGTTCGCGGTGACCAAACAACAACGGTTTAGAGTGGCCGCGCTACTAACTCTTTTTGAAAATGGGATCATCACTAACAATCAAGCGGCAGCGGCGCGAGTGACTATTGATGACAACCGGTTTTTATTTCAATTATTGAAAAGGTTTTCGCGATTGAAGGGAGCGTTTGTGAAGACCAAACAACAACGGTTTAGAGTGGCCACACTATTAGCTCCCACGGGAATGAAATCATCACTCACAATCAAGCGGCAGCAGCGCGCGAGTGATCATTAGTGATAATTAGTTTTGATTTTGATGTTTGAAAATATTTGTTTTTGAAAAGTGTTTCGTTGGTTTGAATTGGAAGAACGTCGTGATAAAAGGAATTCGCAATGGGATTGGCGTTCGCGATGACCAAACAACAACGGTTTAGAGTGGTCATACTACTAACTCTTTTGAAAATGAAATTATCATTAACGACCAAGCGGCAGCGGCGCGGTGATCATTAATGATGATTGGTTTTGTTTTAGGTTCAAGTGTTCGAATGAGGTAACTTGGAATGACTATTTTGAAAATGAATATTGAACATGATATGAGCAAAAGTGGATTTAGGTAGCCATGTTTATACCTTAAGTGTTTATTCCTAGTTTAAAAATTACACAAATCATCATAATAGTGATAACAAATAATAAGCAAAAAGAGATGCTATTAGATGACAACATGAGGTAAATAGTAACGATTATAATAGTAACAACAATAAGTAATAATAAAACTAAAAAGAAATAAGCAAATAAAAGCAAGAAGGGTGGGTGCTGAACAGAGATAAATGGAGTGTGGCTAGCATTTTTAGAAAAAGCGTGGGGTTTGGGTTAGTAATCTTTGGGGGTGTTATTAGCAACTAGAAGTTTAAAAGACTTAACAAACAAAAGGCCCAATCAGATGCTGGACCAACAAAAAAAAACAAGAAAAACCTACTAATCCATTATTCTCCCCTGCGCCGTTTCTACTTTCAGAAGAACGAAGGGGAAAGAAATCGAAGAAAGAGAGAAGGTCTGCGAGGGAACGGAGGGAGGAAGAGGAAGACGCCGGCGGTGACGGTGGTGGTGACGCCGCGACGGAGAGAGAGGCGAAAGCGGTGATTTCGGTTACGTGTTTGGTGGTGGTTCACGGTGGTTCCGACGCGACGCGGCGGAGAGAGAGAAATGAGCGGTGGCCGACGCGAGATAGAGGAAAGGAAGTAGCGAGCGGAGGTGTGGTGGTGACGGGGAGAGTGCGGCGGCGATAATAACCGCCGCGGCGGCGCCGACTTCACAAAAAGAACGAGTTCGCACCTTTTGGTTGGTTACGTATTTTAACGAAGCTTCAAGTTTTTTGAACAGTAAAGAACTCAAATCTGTGTATTCTGGTTGTCTCTGTGTGTGTATTTTCTGTGACTGAGCTTTTGTAAAAAAACTCAGTGTGTTTATCTGGGTGTTTTGGTTGCTGTGTTTGTGTTTTGGTTCTCTGTTCTGTTTTGGTTCTCTGTGTGTGTTTGTGTTTTGGTTCTCTGTTCTGTTTTGTTTTGGTTCTCTGCGTGTGTTTGTGTTTGCTGTTATTTTTTGCTTCAGTGTATCAGTTTTTCTCCCTTACCTGTTCTGAGTTTTTAACTTTGTTTATAGATGAATTTGCATATGTGATTGTGTTGTAATGTCAATTTTCTCTGATTTGTATTTGTTCAAAAGCTTCACGTTTTGGTGTATAAGGGATTCTGCCAACACTTTCCTTCTCCCATTTCTTTGCTACATTCACAAATATAACTCTGTTTGACCATATTTCAGTTGTCTAAAACTTTCCTTTCCTTTGTATTTGTGCAGAGAGATAAATTGCAAAGGGAGAAGAACCTTCCATTTGAAGCATTGGAGCTTTGACATAGGCTGTGAAGTCTAGCTGCTGCTTTGTCTTCTTTCTCTTGTCCTGCTAATGATGCTTGCTGTCTTTTGACTCTTTACATGTATTTTTTGGTCTAATATGTATCATTATATTGTCACCTTTGTAAAAAGTGCATTGCAAAAACCTTTTGTTATTGTTGTATATTTTTCCAATTGTTTTTGGTTTTGTGATTCTTAAACAAAGAGTTTGAAGTAAAACTCAACAGCAACAGCAACCACGTATCCCCCACCCACAATTCCCTTTATTTATTTATTTTAGTTTAACATAATGGTGGCATCAATAATAATAATTAAAAAAAGGATGGCTAACGACTATCAAATGACACGAGTACATGATTAGAAGTTTAATACACACGAAAATAAACACGTGTACCCAATTAGAAAAAATGCACACGCAATTAATAATAATGCGTGTACCCGGTTAAAATAACACGTGTACCTAGCTAAAAATAATGCGTGTGTGCATCGACATATATTTTTGAGTCTCTTTTCAATTACGAGAAAAATACTGTTAGAACCTCGCGTTCGCAAAAAGACAATTTTTATTTTTGAATTAGTCGGACAAAATTGGGGTATTACAGCTGCCCGCCCCTCTTTATTTCACATTTTGCCAAGAAATATGAATTGGCCTTTTCATATTTGCTGGTAAAATGGAAATAAAGATATAGAAATAATACTAATTTTGTCCGCTTCAGAAAATTTTGAATTCTCTTTTTGTTATTTTCCTTTTGAGAAAGGGGGTTAACGGTCGTCGCATTAACGGGAAAGCAGTAAATTGGGAAAGACGGTAGATTGGAAAAAGCGGTAAATTGGGAATTCAGAGGTTGCCTAAAAACCTTCTAACGGACTCTTGTCGAGTCCAAGCTTTGGGGGTGGCCTTTTCGAGCGGCCGATCAATACTAGGTCCGGAGCTGATTTGATCAAAGGATTTACGCTATGCCTTAGGCTGACACAACTAATCCGAAGGACTTAACGAAGTCTGATGGATCCATCGCGTGCTCGTACACGATGTTGTGATCTGTGGAAGGAGTTCACTAACTCTGTGGGAGTTCACTAACTCTGGGTTGATGGAGTTCACTAACTCTGGGTTGATGGAATTTACTAACTCTGGGTTGATGGAGTTCACTAACTCTGGGCTGATGGAGTTCACTAAAAATGAGATTTTTTTTTTTTGGACTCTCTGGTCCGAAGTAACTTTTCTCTTGGATGGTGCATGAAATGCATGCACTTGGGTATTTGGATGCACATGAATGCCATGATCGATTTATGCGAATTTGAAAGTGTAATGCACTACTGTTTGATGCCATGGAGTGACGAATGGTATGGATGATATGAGAATGATAATATGAAGATGTTGTGTTCTTTTTATGTTCCGTCTTCTGTAACTTTCTTCTTTTTTGCTTCTGTTTGTTTTCTTTAAGCAGCTTTCTTTTTTCTGCTTATTTGTTGTTTTTCTTTTTGTTTATTCTGTTTATTTTCTTTAAGCAGCTTTCTTTTTTCTGCTTATTTGCTTTTCTTCGGCGTTCTTTTTTTTGTTGGTTAAATCGATCTGTCGGACGGAAGCTATTCCAGGACGATGATCACGCGAGGATTGCGTACTGGTTCGTCATGACTGCCTTTTCGCAATTTTATTCACTTGCGTACTGTAATGCTCTGAATGTGCACATGTTTTGCAATTCAATTTCATCAATCATAAAAGTTATTATTTTGAAAGAAACTGAATAGATGAAAGCAAAGACACGAAAGGCACACATATGAAAGAAAAGTTGGACTTTTATTGATATAGAAATTGGACGTGTAGAAAGTCACGCCAATTGAAAGTACATTGCAATCTTTCTTTTAAACTAAAAAATACAAGAAAAAGGAGCAGATCTCGTGATTTTATCTACGAAACAGCGGTGCCCACCGTCCATACTCATAACCACTGATCAACCTTTATCCAGAACCTTTGGGAATTACGATTGCCTTTTCTTTTCTCGAGCCCAAGTTTTTCGACCTAATTTTTGCTGGATCGCCGCTGCGGGTTTTCAATCCACCGGGTCGCTCTGATTTTGCCTAGGCCGCCACTGCGGGTTTTCAACCTAGCGAGCTGATTTTTCCTTGGCTTATCTTTTCTTTTTTTCGTCTATTTTTCTAGGCGTAATACTTCTTGACCACATCCGAGTTCTTTGGATTTGGGATCTCATCTCCGTCCATGTTCGCGAATTAAAGCTCCTCCACGAGAATGCCTTCTTCACCACATAAGGTCCTTCATATTTGGGAGCCCATTTTCCCCAAGTGCATGCGGATTGGCAAGATCTCGCTTGAGCACAAGATCTCCTTCTTGGAATTCACGAGGCGGACTTTCTTGTCAAAAGCCCTCCTCGTCCTCTGTTGGTACCTTTGTCCATGACACATTGCGGCCACCGCTTTTCATCAATGAGGTTCAAGCTGGTCAAGGCGAGGTGAACCCATTACGCTTCATCAAGTTTTGTCTCCATTAACACCCGCGAGGATGGTATTTCAACCTCAATGGGGAGGGCGCCTCGACCCATAAACCGAGGGAGTAAGGGGTTGCCCTGTTGAGGTGCGTCTTGAGGTTTTGTAACCATGCGAGGGCAAAAGGAGCATTTCATGCCGATCCTTGTATGTTACCACCATCTTTTGCACAATCTTCTTGATGTTCTTGTTATTGCCTCATTGCCCCATTCATCTTTGGGTGGTAAGGAGAAGAATTGTGATCTTTGTATTTTGAAGTCTTCACACAAGTCCTTCATCATTTCTTTGTTCAAATTACTGCGGGTTATGCGTGATAATCTTATTTGGAAGGCCGTGGCGGCAAACCAAATCTTTCTTGATGAACTTAGCAATCATCGAGCTTGTTACATTGGGATAAGAAGCGGCCTCCACCCACTTAGTGAAGTAGTCAATAGCAACGAGAATGAAAGCGGTGACCATTGGAAGCTTTGGGTTCAATGGGACCAATGATGTCCATGCCCCACATTGAGAATGGCCATGGTGCACTCAAGACATTCAGAGAAGTTGGGGTATATGGGTGTGATCTGCATAGATTTGACATTTATGGCATCTTCTCACAAAAGCTAATGATGCGATTCCATCTCAGTAACCGGTGAGTATCCGGCTCTCGAGATTTTTCTAGCCATTGTGTGCCATTGCCTGGAATGAACCCCAAATGAGCCTTCATGAACATCTCGCATAATTTTCTTGATTCTTCTTACATTTACACACGAGGAGTACCAAGTCATGGTTTCTCTTGTAGAGGGCGTCTCCACTCAAGAAGAAACCTGCTGACAGCCTCTGAGGGTTCTCTTGTCATTCTCTGTAGCTCCGGGAGGATACTCTCTGTTTGTTATATACTGCTTGATGTCATGGTACCAAGGCTTACTATCTGATCCCTCTTTGACTGCCATACAGTAGTGGTAGGCAGGCCATCCTCTGTCTTTGGATTCGGCGATCGTCAAACTTTTGTCACGGTGGCGTTGAACATAGAAGACAAAGTTGCAAGGCATCTCGCCAACCGATTTCGCCCGCGGGGTATGTCTTTGGAAAGTGATTTCCTCAAAGGGCTTGATTAATTCTCGAATGTAGTCACAGTAAGGAACCAAATCAGGATTTCTTGTTTCCCAGTCTCCTTTTACTTGATGGACAACTAGAGCTGAATCTCCGTACACGTCGAGCCTCTTGACTTTCCAATCGAGAAAGCTGCTGGATACCAGGATACACGCCATACTCTGCAATATTGTTTGTGACATAGAAGCTTAGTCTGGCGTTGAATGGTATGAAGCGGTTATGCGGAGAGATCAACAACTTGCTCCGACCAGTGCCCCCACATGTTAGAGGCACCGTCAAACAACACTCTCCACCTTTCATCATCTTGAGATTTCCGCCCGTCAAATAATGCCATAATGTCCTCATCCGGGAATTCACATTGCATTGATTGGTAATCCTCAAGCGGTTGATGTGCGGAGTAATCTGCCCGATGTGCTACCTTTAATTGCCTTACGGGTTACACACGCAGGTCATACTCTCGTGAAGCATTTGCCAACGAGCAATTCTACGTGAGTCGCGGGTTTCTCAAATATGTACTTGATTGGGTCCATTTTGGACACCAACGAGATAGTGTGACTCGGTATATCTTGTCTCGGTCGATGTGCGGCCAGGCTAGAAAGCACAACAAGTCTTCTCAATGGTGAATACCGTGTCTCACGATCTGTGAACTTCTTGCTCGGGTAGTAGATCGCGTGTTCTTTCTTTCACGACTCATCGTGTTGCCCAACCACGCAACCCATAGAATTGTCTGAAATGCACGGTGAGGTATAGGATGAGAGGCCTACCGGACACGGGTGGCATCGGGGCGGGTGGATTTTGGAGGTACACCTTGATTTTCTCAAATGCTTCTTGACATTTATCATTCCACTTCATCTCTTGGTTTTACTGTGGTTTGAAAATTGGTTCGCAAGTTGCGATCAATTGGAAGATGAATCGAGAAATGTAATTTAGTCTTCCCAGAAACCACGAACTTCTTTCTCTGTTTTAGGTCTTTGGCATCTCGGGATTGCTCGTACTTTGTCCGGGTCTACCTCAATTCCTTACGGCTAACAATGAAACCCAACAACTTCCACGACCTAACCCCAAAGGTGCACTTGGCGGGGTTCAACACGAGTTTGTATTTTACGAGGCGCTCGAGCGACCTGCGGAGTTAACCACATGCTCTTCATCGATCTTTGATTTGGCGATCATGTCATCCACATAGACTTCAATCTCCTTATGCATCATGTCATGGAATAGGGTTACCATCGCTCTTTGGTAGGTTGCCCGGCATTCCTCAACCGAAAGGCATGACCTTGTATGTGAGAAGGTTCCCCGAAGGGTTATGAAGGTGGTTTCTCCATATCCTCTGGAGCCATTTTGATCACGGTTATAGCTGAATATCCATCCATGAAGGAGAACATCGAATCTTTGGCGATCTTGTCCACCAAGGCGTCAATATGGGGTAGAGGAAATCATCTTTAGGGCTTGCTCTGTTCAAGTCACGATGATCGACACACATTCGGACCTTTCCATCTTTCTTAGGGGCCAGGAACAATGTTTGCTACCCACTCGGGATATTTTGCCACTGACTAAGAACCCGCATCAAAGTTGTTTCTTGACTTCATCCACGATTTTCAAAGACATTTGAGTTTCATCCGCCTTAAACACTGTTTTCACAGGGGACATTACGATTTCGCGGCAATCTATGCTCAACAATATACGTGCTCAACCACGGCATGTCACGATAAGTCCATGCGAATACATCAGCGTAGTCGAACAGGAGTTGAATCAACTTTTTGCGCTCTTTATCCTCCATCGCGGTACCAACCTTGACCTCTTTTCTGTCTTTCTCAGTACCCAGATTGATCATTTCTGTAGACTCCTCATGGGGTTCAATGACCTTTTCTTCTTGTTCTACCATTCTCATGATTTCTGGAGGAGCATCCCGATCATTTTCAACATCTTCCTCGGCTTGATTAAGCGGGTAATCAAAGTCACGATATGAGTTATGGGCATTATTATTTTGAGTTTATTTTTGATCTGCATTAGAATGGAGCGGCGAATAAAAACAAAGAAAAGACACACAAATAAGAGATGAAGACAAAAATTTTATTGAAAATTCAAAATAACACTTTATTGATTGATGAGTTTTGACGAAAACATGCGTGCCCGAATGAAATATCCCAAGGCCTTGGGCAGAGCCGAGGGATTTGCATTACAACGATAATTACTTTAAATTGAAAAATACGGGGAAATCCATGATCTCCCAGTTTTGCAGCTTCTCTCAAAAAAAGACGGCTGGCGCACTGGACCTACAAGACGGCCACTTGAGCTTGATCCTTCTTCAACCACATTAACCTGGTCAGGGTTCAGCATACCGGCAGGGTTGGAATTGCAGAGAATTTCAATCGGTCTCCTGAAGCCTCCATTGCCTGATTGCAAGGTAGATACACTTTCTTCTTTCTCCTGGATTCCCACTTGGACCAAGTGTCTGTCTAGGAGATCTTGGAGGATTGGTTTAAAGCCTTCACATGCCCCGATGCAGCGAGGATTATCACAGGCATCTTTCCTAGCACACCCTTCTTGGATGACACCAAAACGGCATAATTCAGCATGGACAAAATTCAAAGGCATCTGAATGCAATCAACTTTTCTAACCAAACACCGACCCCACGATGGTCAGCGGCATTGCTGCAGATCCTCCATGCCACGACAGCGGATTGGTGGCTACATTGGGTTGTTGAAATGATATGCTCTTCGTATCAAGTAATTCTTGCACCACATACTTGAGCGCTTTACAATCCTCCACCACATGACCCCTCGCTTTGGAATGAAAGGCGCGGGTAGCATTTGCGTTGTACCCTGCGGGATAGGGAGGCGATATGGCTTCATTTGACGAGTATTGATTATGTTGTTGGTGATGAGATAATTAAACAAGTCCGTGTAGGACATGGGAATGGGATCAAAGGCAACAGGTTTCCTTTCATTATAGTTAAGTCGCGATAGTTTGATTGGAATGGTTGTGCTTGTGGTGTCTGAGAAGGAACCTGAATAGCTTGCGGTGGATTCTTTGTCTGACGGACCATTGGCTCAGATGATTTGCATTAGTTTCATCTTCTTTCTTCTTATGAGACCCAAAAAATGGCTTTTCGGTGGCGGGGAGGTGTCGGGCCATGAGCTATTCTTAGTTGCGCATACCATTCTCTACTCTTTCCCTGTGGCGACCATCTCGAGAGAAATTTGAGGCCCGCGCCGACCAACCTATCATAATACACCATTTGGAAGGGTGTCCATAAACATGTGGACCATTTCTTTGTCTAGCGAGAGGGTTTTACTTGAGCCGCGAGGTTCCTCCATCTCTCGAGCATACTCCTTGAGCGACTCATTATCCCTCTTGGACATGCATTGCAGTTGAGTCCTATCCGGAGCCAAATCATTGTTATCTTGGTATTGGCGCATGAAGGCTTACGCCATGTCTTTCCAAAGCGGATATTAGTTGGCTCCAAGCTGCATGTACCGATCGAGGAGCTCGGCTAAACTTTCTGAAAGCAATGCGACATCGAGTTGTCATCACGGGCATAAGCGATCATCTTTCGCGATACATTGTCACATGGTAGTGGGCAAGTTGTCCTCTGTATTTGTCAAAAGTTGGTGCTTTGAACTTGGCGGCGAGGACTAGATCGGGAACCAGACACAACTCATGGGCATTTACGGCTCAGAAACACGCCCTTCAGCGACTCTTAGTCTTTCTTCCGGCGCTCGTCATCGACTTCTAAGCGGCGGGAGGTAATTGCGTGGGAAACCGCGGCACCATAGTGAGGTTATTCATTGATACCACGGCCGAGTCATGTGTGGGTGAGCAATATTACGAGGATTGGGCCTTATGCGTGTGGATGAACCATTATTGGTGAGTTGAAACCCGCCGGAGTTCACGGAGCCATAGCGAGGGTGGGATCGAATTTGGGCTTGATGCGCGTCCCGTCCGACTTCATTCGCAATTGTGTCGGTGGCGTGCCCCGCAGTTCTGAAGGATCTCTTCCGGGGTTTGCATCGTGGCGGGAGGCGTATAGCCTAGCGGGAGACCATAGAGAGCCATTGCCACGGCTTGAAGGGTTTGAGAGATCCCGGACCGGGGAAGGGAATAGGATTGTTCACCCAGCGATGTAACAACCGGTTGTGCCAACATCTTTTAAGGCACTTAGCACTCTTATGACCTCCGCCATTTGAGCCTTTAGGACTTCCATCTCAGCTTGAATGACTTGATTCCCCTGATTCTGACCATGCGACACGGCCATTAGGATTGGACCTCCCGGAATTCCGTCATCCGATGTGGGCTGCAGATTGTCACGATCAGCGTTGGCTTGATTGTTTTCCATGTTTCTTGCTTGCGACGCGTCAATAGCGATGATTAACGGCTTGCACGACTGCATTGTGGAACACGCTTATGAACACAAGGACGAATAAATGAATGTAATGCGAATGAATGCATGTTTGGTTTGTTTTATGCAATGATGTGTGCAAGAGCTTGTAAAAACTTATGGTAGATGCAATGCGAGGATGCATGCAACATGATGATGATGTTTCATGCATATGCCGATTAGGGCAAAAATCTTTATGGGCATTAATTCAAGTTGTTTTTTTTTTTTTTTTTTGGAAAATGCGGGCGTGCACGTGGCTTCATATGGACCTAGTAAGAGAAAGGCTACAACGGCCGCTCTTTCTCTTTTTTTTTTTAAAAATAATGGGCCACATGCTACCTCGTACGGACCGACAAAAGAAAGGCTACAACGGCAACTCTTTCTCTATTTTCTCTCTCTTTTTTTTTTTGAAAAATCTCCTTTTCTTTTTGAAAAGCGTGCCTAGTTTACAATGCAACACACAATTTGGTATGCCCCTTGTGTCCCTACGAGAGGCGGGGACCTAAGTTCTAGGACATCTCAAATGTTCCTCCCATGTGGGTTCTAGTCACTTCCTCACTTTGAGTTACGAGCTAATTCTCTCTCATGATAGCACCCACAACGATGGGGCGCCATCGGTGTGAGGCATCATGAAAGAGCATACTCTGTTTTGAAACTTTCGTGAGAGTCGGAAGGACGACGGTCCAATTGCCAGTCACTACTCGTTTCCACTCTCCTAAGTTTTGTCAGACCTTGAGTTTTAGGCCCCTCTCAAAGCACAATAAGCATAAGGTGTGAGTGTGTGTAGCGAGGACATACCGCCTAAAACTAACCACATATATCCCCACATGCGAAGGAAAACCCAGAACAGTCCAGACAATAGCAAGCAATAATATGTTGTCTACACTAGGGTTCAATATCAAATAAGCTAGCCTAGGGTTTCAACAACAATCAAGTGCATTGCTTACCTCGAAAGGAGCCAAGAAGAGGGGAACATAACAAGATGGGGGAGAGGCATGCAACATGATAAGAAAAGGAAGCGAAAAGGGATAGAAGCAAATAAAGTGTCCAAATCAAATCGATAGCAAATTAAACCACACATTTAATTAATTAGGCTTGACCCACTTAAAAGAAAAGTCCCGGTGGAGTCGCGGTATTGCGCTAGAAAAAGTCTGAGGATCTTTCTTCGTTTACAACTTTTTAAAACAATGAAGTCGCCACCAATATTTTTATAAGGAAAATATTGAAGAAAACCTTTTGGAAAGCAATGGCCTTTTAGAAACCAGGAAAATTTGGGTTGAGAAATTCGGTTAGGCATGGGAAGGTATTAGCACCCACATCTCCTTTCTATCGAAAGGAACCTTTAATTAAATGTGTGGTTTTAAGTGTTGATTTGGAAAATACTTAAATTTGCTTCTTTATTGAAAAAGGAATGAAAAGACTTAATGAAAATTTTTATTTTTGGCGCTTGGCGAGAGTTAGCCTCTCGCTCCTACGTATCTCGGTCGATGGAGAATTCAAAGCTACGTAGTTCTTGTTTGTCTGAAAAGGTTTTTGTTTTTATCTTTTTAGAGTTTTTCGCAAAAAGGGTTGAAGCGTTCGCGGTGACCAAACAACAAGCGGTTTAGAGTGGCGCGCTACTAACTCTTTTTGAAAATGGGATCATCACTAACAATCAAGCGGCTTAGCGGCGAGTGACTATTGATGACAACCGGTTTTTAGTTCAATTATTGAAAAGGTTTTCGTGATTGAAGGGGGCGTTGTGAAGACCAAACAACAGCGGTTTAGAGTGGCCACACTATTAGCTCCCCACGGAATGAAATCATCACTCACAATCAAAGCAAGCAGCGCGGTGATCATTAGTGATAATTAGTTTTGATTTTGATGTTTGAAAATATTTGTTTTTGAAAAGTGTTTTCGTTGGTTTGAATTGGAGAGAACCGTGATAAAAGGAATTCGCAATGGGATTGGCGTTAGCGATGACCAAACAACAACGGTTTAGAGTGGTCATACTACTAACTCTTTTGAAAATGAAATTATCATTAACGACCAAGCGGCAGCAGCGCGGTGATCATTAATGATGATTGGTTTTGTTTTAGGTTCAAGTGTTGAATGAGGTAACTTGGAATGACTATTTTGAAAATGAATATTGAACATGATATGAGCAAAAGTGGATTTAGGTAGCCATGTTTATACCTTAAGTGTTTATTCCTAGTTTAAAAATTACACAAACCATCATAATAGTGATAATAAATAATAAGCAAAAAGAGATGCTATTAGATGACAACATGAGGTAAATAGTAACTATTATAATAGTAACAACAATAAGTAATAATAAAACTAAAAGAAATAAGAAAATAAAAGCAAGAAGGGTGGGTCTTTGAGCAGAGATAAATGGAGTGTGTCTAGCATTTTTAGAAAAAACGTGGGGTTTTGGGTTAGTAATCTTTGGGGTGTTATTAGCAACTAGAAGTTTAAAAGACTTAACAAACAAAAGGCCCAATCAGATCTTTGGACCAACAAAAAAACAAGAAAAACCTACTAATCCATTATTCTCCCTCTTGTAGTTTCTACTTTGAGAAGAGAGAGAGAACTTTCAAGAGGAGAAAGAGAGAGAGAGAGAAAAAAGAGCGAAGGGAAGGAAATCGAAGAGAGAGCGAGATGGTGCCGTGAGAAAAAAAGAGAAGGTCTGCGAGAGCGGAGGGGAGGAAGAGAGAAGGCAGCGGCGGTGGCGGTGGTAGTGGACGCGACGGAGAGAGAGCGAAAGCGGTGATTTGGTTACGTGTTTGGTGGTGGTTCACGGTGGTTCCGAACGGCACGCGACGAGAGAGAGAAATGAATGGTGAGCCGAGCGAGATAGAGGAAAGGAAGTAGCGGCGGAGGTGTGGTGGTGACGGGGAGAGTGCGGCGGCGATAACAACTGCGCCGCGACGCCGACTTCAAAAAAAAACGAGTTCGCACCTTTTGGTTGGTTACGTATTTTAACGAAGCTTCAAGTTTTTGAGCGATAAAGAACTCAAATCTGTGTATTACAGTTTGTCTCTGTGTGTGTATTTTTACGTGGTGAGCTTTTGTAAAAAAACTTCAGTGTGTTTATCTGGGTGTTTTGGTTGCTGTGTTTGTGTTTTGGTTCTCTGTTCTGTTTTGGTTCTCTGTGTGTGTTTGTGTTTTGGTTTCTGCATTACATTTTGTTTTGGTTCTCTGCGTGTGTTTGTGTTTCTTTGTTATTTTTGCTTGATGTATCAGTTTTCTCCTTCCCACATTACGAGTTTTTAACTTTGTTTATAGATGAATTTGCATATGTGATTGTGTTGTAATGTCAATTTTCTCTGATTTGTATTTGTTCAAAAGCTTCACGTTTTGGTGTATAAGGGATTCTGCCAACACTTTCCTTCTCCCCATTTCTTGCTACATTCACAAATATAACTCTGTTTGACCATATTTGATTGTCTAAAACTTTCCTTTCCTTTGTATTTGTGCAGAGAGATAAATTGCAAAGGGAGAAGAACCTTCCATTTGAAGCATTGGAGCTTTGACATAGGCTGTGAAGTCTAGCTGCTGCTTTGTCTTCTTTCTCTGCTTGCTGTCTTTTGACTCTTTACATGTATTTTTTGGTCTAATATGTATCATTATATTGTCACCTTTGTAAAAAGTGCATTGCAGAAACCTTTTGTTATTGTTGTATATTTTTCCAATTGTTTTTGGTTTTGTGATTCTTAAACAAAGAGTTTGAAGTAAAACTCAACAGCAACAGCAACCACGTATCCCCCACTCACAATTCCCTTTATTTATTTATTTTAGTTTAACATAATGATGGCATCAATAATAATAATTAAAAAAAGGATGGCTAACGACTATCAAATGACACGAGTACATGATTAGAAGTTTAATACACACGAAAATAAACACGTGTACCCAATTAGAAAAAATGCACACGCAATTAATAATAATGCGTGTACCCGGTTAAAATAACACGCGTACCTAGCTAAAAATAATGCGTGTGTGCATCGACATATATTTTTGAGTCTCTTTTCAATTACGAGAAAAATACTGTTAAAACCTCGCGTTCGCAAAAAGACAATTTTTATTTTTGAATTAGTCGGACAAAATTGGGGTATTACAGGTAGCACAGGTGCTTGCCATGAAAATAGCATTAATGCCAAGCTTAGTTCAAGAGTATGGAAAATACACTAAGAATGGCCTAGGCACCGAGGAGGAAATAGAGTGTACTGAGGAAGGATGAAACTTGGTCGGAGGGAGCCTGCATTACGGGAAGCTCGACAAAGAGCACCAACGTAGAAAGTAGAAGAAGCAACATGGCCGAGGGAGATTGTAGCGAGGCAAGGAATACTGCTTGGAGCGCAAGTATTAAATGCATGTGGACACAACATTGAAAGCGGCTAAGGTCAATGAGCGTCGTAACGCCGTGGAGATATAGGTTTTACCCCACTAACTTTGTGCTAGTGTGATCGTGGAGAAATGGCTCCAAGTTTCTAGGGACTAGGAATAATCATAGGCGTTGATCTAAGTTGATCTAAGTTGATCCAACGGTGAGAAATTGTAGGCTGGAATAGTGGCCAATGAGGACTCGTGTATATATAGTAGAACTGTACATTTGTAAAAGACACATAAATCAATCAAATCTACTATATAGTAGAACTGCTTTCATTCATGTTTTTCGCCATTAGATAATCCAAACCACACTTATCCTAACACTCTTTGAGGAGTTAGGGAACCCATAGTCGAGGAACAAAGTTACTTCCTCTCGCGCAATCGCTGAAGAAACGAGTGGAATTGTGATTGTTCAAACCTCTGGCCAATCTCGAGGCTAGAAACAAAGTGTTTGACAACAACATTTTCCAAGTAAGGTTCTCCACAGTAACTTCAATGGCATGAAAAAGGCGCTCAATGCAGAGAACAAACAGGTAATGGGGTCCCCAAAATTGGTGCCAGATTCTGAAAGAACCTGTGAAACAATTACAGCTCCTGGATTGTTAGGAGGATGAAGGCAATAAGGATCTGAATTGTGATCAGCCATTGCTAGCAAGCGATGCTGCAAATTGAAGATGGCAGAGAAAATGCGAGATGGAAACTCAAATGAAAGAATTCGAGATGAAAACTCGAAAGAAAGAAGGTTGTGGATTGAAATTCAACCTAGAATACGTTGCGGAAGCGAATTGCGAATGATACCATATTGAATCTGTGATTGGCCATGGACATGAGCAAGAACAACCAACTGAATGAAGAATAAGTAACAGAAACGAGAGGGAAATGGTGAGAAGCTTCAATTCTTTTGTGTTAATCAGTTACTGTACATTGATGATTAAACCAATTTTATATATCAACTGTGATATACTAACTAATCTGAGTTTAATTAAGCTAAAACTTAACCAAACAATTGTTACTTAACAGAATAACCAACTCTTAACTCTTCAACTAACAACTAAGTCTACAACTAACAAAGTGAAATACAATTTGTTTATCAAGCAAACTTGCTTGTATCAATTCGAGCCAAGTTAATATTATAGTGTAAAAATCTACCTTGAGAAAGCATCAGATTATATTTTTGCATTTTTTTCTTGTCTTCATCAAGTTTATAAAACGTAGAGAGTCAAGGTTTTGAGTTAAGGCTTAAGAAAGCATTAAGACAGTACACAAGAACTAAAACATTCCTAGCATTAAGAAAGGTTCCGTTTAAGGTACCAACATCATAAAGTTTGTGTAATGCCCACAAAATGTATTGTGAGCCTTGATCTACAATTTAAAAGTCCAACGGCATGTAAATTTCATTTCTGGACGATGGTTATCAGATCGGTTTATGTATTGTATTTGGAAGACTTATTTTATGAATCGTATATTGTATCGTTTTGTAAGATACATGACAAAAATATATACATTTTTTAAGTATAACTAAGTAACATAAGTAAAAACAAAACACATGAACTTCAAAATAAATCAAGTCATAAATAAACATAACATGTGTTTGATTCAACTTCCATAAATCAAGGCTCGAAGTTTAAAAAAATCGCATTTCAAGGAGTGCAGACCAAAAACATAGTGTGCTAAGTTCGTTTCTTGGTGAGTCTAACTTGAGAGATTTAGAAGGATTGCTTATGGCATATTATATATCATTTAAGGAACATTTCCAAAAAAATCCACTTGAACCGGCATTTTAGCAGTGCAAATTCGTATCGTAAGATTCAACAAAATGTATTAGGATTCATGATGGGATACTGGTGCAAAAAAGATATACACACAAAGATACGTATTGTTTTTGTTTTATTTTTAAATTGAATCAGGATACAAATTATATGTATCGTAACATATTGATAAACCATGTTTTTCACTTCAAAAATATTTAAATTACAAAAGATAATTATATATATATATATATATAATTTATAATTTATAATACATACCCAGATTGAAGTTATTTCCATATGGATGAATAATAGGTGTACTTATTTCATTTATTTAATTAATCTCTTCGTGTGCCATTCAAATGACCTTTTATATGGAAGTAGAGAAGTCACATAAGGATAGGTAAAAAGTAAAAAGGCTTGCAAAATATATTAAAAAAATAAATCCTACTAAAATGTTTATAAATTTTAAAAATACCCTGAAGAGACTATGAATCGATAAATTTTAAAAATATGAAAGAAGAGTTACAATTTGTAAGAAGGAGGTTCGGAGGTTCAAAGGTTAAAACTAACATTCTCCCCGCCCCACTAACATTTGCTTATCAAAAAAATACCTTGAGTTTTCCTAGGACTATTCATGTATACTTTTTCTTCTAAATCTATCCAAATCAAGTTGGTTAAAGGCTAGTCTAATTCAGCAAGGGATAAAACAACTCTGGCGTTATTAAAATTTGTTACTGGAGAAGGCCTGATTAACCAATACCATAGATCTAAGTAAATTCCATTTCTACAAAGAGACCCTTGACCCTTGTACCTTTCCACTTAGGTATTGGTACAGCAGTGACACCCTATCCAAGTTTCAATAATCAAACTACACTTAAGACATGAAAGTAGTTACTTCGTAACTTGAATTAACAACATTACAATACAGTAAATCATAATGTTACAATTAACTATTAACTATACATTACTAATAAGTTGAAAATTGAGTTAGGTCCCACATTGATCTTCCTAAGCATCCACATCAACTACTCTTCTGAAATCAATAGCAAATGACGCGAGATATAAATCTCAGTGAGTCCTTCTCGGACCCCTTAGCTACATTATTTCTAGCGATCAGCACATATTCAATCTTACCTTAATAACATACAAGCATAGGCTAATAAATTCATGTATACTTAATAACTTTGAACAACATGCTCCTTATCTTTAAAACCATTCGTTTAGGGTCTTTTGCGTTTCGAATCAAGAAACTACGTCGCCAAATTCAGTCACACATTATTTCACAAGACCCCGAACCGACCTTCTGTTTAATTAGCAATTGGGCCACAGTCCCAAAATAAGTGTCCTTTGTACTTGTTATATTCAAAAACCAGATTCACATATTAACAAAGCATTTGGTAGTGTTACAAACTCTTACAAGCATTAGGAAGTTCCAATCCAATATCTATCCTAAACGCATCACAGAAGCTTGCTTCCTATTTATCATATGAAACCTTACTAAAACATATGCACAAACAAGACTCTAGTCATGAAGGTATCAAGGTAAGTAAAGAACATACTAACTTAATGAATGGGTATAGGTTTTCAAGTTTGCTGATAAATACAGGGGACCCTATAGGAATGACTTGAAGCCACCACCCTATGCCCCTTCTATTACTCTCACTAAGTGTGGAATACTGAAATATTTTGTGGGTCATTGGAAAAACTAAAGCATTTCTTAACTGGAAAAACAAATAGATTCCATTGCAAATAAAGCTGGTTAACTGTAGCTTATTATCATTGCATTCATATGTTCTAACACATCATCTTCTTAGTTGTGAAGAAAGGCACTTGGGGCAAAATTGCAGATGCACCAATTTAAAAGGTAAATTCAGGGGATCTATAAAAACATAATCAGTTATTATTTACATTAAAGCCAAATTGTATACTGGAAAATCTTAATGATATAGAGAACAAAGTGAAACAAAGTTCAGTCTTTCAAACCATGAAATCCTTCTATTGCATATATAGAATCTAATATAAAAGGTGTACCTATAAGAACTATTGCAGATATGCCATTAACGAAATACCAGCTTACAAGTTACACAACCCTTTGTCCATGAAGATGATTCCACTAACATAAAGTCCCTTATAATTATATCGATGGTGCGGCTGCCAGTCTTCATAGTCATGGTCTTTAAAACTTTAGAATTCTGCACAATATATTTTTCAAATAGTAGCCGGTCATCTATGGCTTCCCAGCTTCTAAGAGAACATGTTCTAAGCTCCGATGAAAGACATTCAGGAACAACGGGTGGATCCTCCCAACTTTTGTCCCAAACGCGGATTTGATCCACAAAATCCTGTCAACGATCACATGATTTTGGCATTTAAAATATAAAATATGTGATAGCAGCAGAGTTAAAAAGGAGGAAAAAAATTAGTGAACATCAACAAAACCTCATGAATGATAAGATGTTGAAGTTTGGGGCAATGTTCGAGCACTTGTATCAACCAGTTCCACTTCTTCTTATAAGCACAACAAGTTGTATAATTAAAGAAAAGCTCCATGTGAGTTAGATTGTGAAACATTGGAAATTGAACGAGGGGAAGCTTCTAATTGTCTGCATCATGATTCATGAGTAACAAAAAAACACAACATTAGAAATGTATGGTGAGTGATACCCAAATATCTTTGAAATTCATCATATACATTCTGAATAAACACTCAATTTAGTCTCTAAAGTTCAAGTCAGTAAACTATTTGATCAGCAAAATTAAACTCTAATGACTACTCAACTGATTTTTCTAATTTAGGAACTAAATAAGAGAAAATTATACTAATTTCAGGGATTAGGGTTTACAGTTTATATTCGTACCAGATTTGCCTGCAGAAACTTTTGCCTCACGAACCAAAGCAATTGGAACATACTGATCAGAAATCCTTGCTTTCACCAAATTAGGTAAAGCTTGAAACTTTTCCATGGAAACAAGTATATTGGGATCAATCACACTTAAAACTTTTGTCTGCAAATCCTCTAGAATGGGGCAACCAGAGAGAAACTTGGTAACATCTTGATAACGTTGAAAACAGACTCGATCCAAATGAAGAGTTTTAAGTTTAGGGAAATCAACTTGAGAAACATCAAACACTGTTACCTTCTTCAACTTGAGAACCACAAGGGTTTTGCAACTCAGAACATTGTAAGGTAAATTGATTCTCGAGAAAATAGCAGAATAATCGAGATTGAGATTCTCAATACTTCGTTGAGAAACATGGTAAATATATCGATTGATACCGTTACGGAAGAGATCAGATTTGCGACATTTGAGACTAAGCGATAAGATTGGTGTGGTGACATGTCGCGAGAGTATTGCTGAGCTGATGTAATCGCGAAAGCGAAGAATGCCTAGATCAGTGTCTGTGAAGGTTTCGTCATCGAAGTCGAGAGACAGGACTGAAAGCCATAGTGGTTTCCATCTCTTAGAGAGGATGGTAGTGGAAGCGGCGAGTTTTGTTGGGAGAAAAGAGAGAATGTGACATAGAATTCCGTCTGGTAGATAGCTTATCCTATCTTCTTCTGCCATTGAAATTGATCGGATTCACGGCGTACTGGAGGACATCTTTCAAGTCAGAATGAGAATCAAAGAAATGAAGAGGAATCGGTGCTGTTTCCAGTTATTTGCGACGATCGTGAAATGGTTCTCGCGGTGGCTTGTTGACGGAGCGGTGTCTGGCGGAATCTAGCGTGGCGGAGGCGATGGGTTTGAATGGGGGGTTGCGTTTTTTTTTTGTTTTTTTTATCAACAGGGGGGGGTTGCGTTTCGCTAGTTATTGTTGCATCACGAAAATTGAAGCTGAATCTTAGGGCTGGACAAAAACCCTTGACTCGCCCGAACCCGCAAAAACCGAGTCAAAAATAAAGGCGGGTGCTTTCCCCACACCCCCTCCTATTTTAACACATCCCATCAATTTCTAAATTTCCAAAATACCCCCATTTTAAAAATTAAAAAAGTCACACATCCCTCCCCTCCCTCTCACTCACCCCCTCGTCTCCTTCTCTCACTCTCCCTCAACCGAACCCTATTTCTCACTCTCCCTCTCACTCACTTTCTCCCAACTCACTCAATCTCACTCAATCTCTCACTCAATCTTCTCCACAAACAATCTCAAGAGCACCTGGGTTATTTTCGCCTCCTCTCACTCTCTCTATTCGTTCCATTTTCTTCAAGGTATGCCTCTCCCCCTACGCTGCATTTGGGTTTTTTTTTTCTGAAACGCTGTATTGTTCGAACGATGTCCCTCGAACACGTGAAAACGAAGGTGTTCGAATGAGGTTGTGCGAACACCGTTCGAACGACCTCATTCGAACCGTTGTAATTTGGAAACTGAAGGTGACTTGTTCGAACGGGGTTGTGCGAATATGTTCGCATGTGGCCATTCGAATACCGTTTAGCGCATAGCTTTCTCACTTTTTGTGTTTGGTTCTCGTAAATTTGGTTTAATTGGTTCTCGTTAATTGTTGTTTTGATATATGGTGAGGAGCAGAGGTGGTCATGTCGCTGAACCATCCGAGCGAAAGCCGGCCGGCCACCTCCTACGGTTTCAAACCGCAGTGCGAGGAAGAAGCGGTGAACCCTCCCGAGCTAGAGTCGTGCTAGGGGGCAGGCGGTGGTCGATGTTCCTCCTC
The DNA here is from genome assembly GCA_020916435.1 of Oxytropis ochrocephala. Lineage (NCBI taxonomy): Eukaryota > Viridiplantae > Streptophyta > Magnoliopsida > Fabales > Fabaceae > Oxytropis > Oxytropis ochrocephala. Next base: position 29,666,848 of record CM037091.1, on the reverse strand, counting down.
CCCACTTCCCGAGGATATGGGCGGTGATATCGAGCGTGATGCTCAATTTCCGCCTATGAGTCGCCGACCCTTCATCCGCTAGGCCTTCATCCGCTAGGGCCTTCATCCGCCAGGCCTTCATCTTCTAGGCCTTCATCATCTAGGCATCATGAGGAGGAGGTCACGAGCCTCGTGAGGAGGAGGTTCTTTGAGCCTCGTGAGGTCGTTAGCAGGCAACATTCCAATTTCTGGTGGACCGAAGATGGTTCTCGTGTTGCCCACATACGGGCACATATCCTTACCGATTTTTTGTATAATTTAACTACTTTGTTTCATTTGGTTTTTAATTTGAAATTCCTTTACGTTGGCGCAAATTTATTGGCATTACGATAATAATTACGGTAAAATTAAAAGTCGAAGCAGATTTGTCGCCCCATGACTTCTTTCTCGAGTGCGCATCGTGTCCACATACAAATTCTAAGATTTGTCGCCCCATCGGAACGTTAGCTAGATGTTCCATCATTGCCCTGACGCCGCCGCCGCTTGGATCTCCATGACTAAATATCGGATACCCCATCATCTCTACAATTGAACTTTTTGAAACGATACGCCCACGCCTTTACGCCACGCTCCTCCGGACGAATCTTCCTCTCACCTTTTCCTTCGATTCTGCGAAGGTGATGTCCTTACTCATCCCGCAGAAGACATGGTTAGGACAACGAAACACAAAGACCATGTTCGCTTCGGTGGTGACAATCCCATCAGGTGAAGCGGTCGTTAGGAATTTGTCGCTTGAGTAATCGGGTCGAGCACAATTGCCATTCCATTTCAAATTGGGTCAAAGAAGGAGAGAAGGTTTTGGTGAAGAAGCACTGGTCAAAGAAGGAGAGAAGGTTTTGGTGAAGAAGCGATTAGGGTTTGGTGAAGAAGGTCCGAGGATGTGAACCCCTTTTATAATAGGCGTGGTGAAATGTCACCGTTGATTTCATTTTTAGATCACAAATCGAGTCGTTTAAATTCTATCTGCTCGTGCACAATTTGCAAAGCGGATTGACATCCACTCCTTTATCCGACACATTTGATCGATTGTAAACCGCTGATTAAAATCGCTTGGTGGAATCGAGGCGCCCAATACCGCAGCAGAATTTCAGAAGATCGTTCGAACAACATCATTCGCACATGTTCGAATGACCTAATTCAACGTGTTCGCATGACCCTATTCGAACAGCTTGAAAAACGCCTAAGGGTGTCCTCCATATTTAACACACTCGAACGGCCTCGTTCGAACCTGTTCGAAGCCCCGTGTTCGAACAGGTGAAAATTTCGTACAAAAAATAGGTCTTTTGGTCTTTTCACACCCTTGTGGGGTGTGTTTAGAGTAGGAGGGGGTGTGGGAAAAGCAACAGCCAAAATAAATGCTACGAATCTGTCTTTGGCACCCGAACCCGCAGAGCAGAGGTAAAACGGATTTTCACGGTTTTAGAAGGGCGGGTCCGGATTTCCATATTAAAACCAATGAATAACCGAACCCGCCCGACCATTGGGTTGTAATAATGATGCATACCACATTCGTGGACAGAGAGGCACAGACCATCGATAATAGTGAGAAAAAAAAGCAGGCCGATGGGAATAAATTGTTGTTACAGAATAAGTTTGAAACCACTACCTTTTCTTGAAACCACTAACTTTTTCCTTGAAACCACTCTCTTTAATTGGAATTGAAAGTCTTGAAACCATACACTTCACACAAAAACCAACCACTACTTTATTGCACTGTTCCACGCTTTGAATCTCTCTCACCATATATCTTCCCTGCTATGACTATTTTCCTCTTCATCTTCTTTCAAACCATCTTCAATACACTCACCATTTCTCTATTATTTTCTAACCAAGTTTCCTCTTCTTTTTGTTCATACTAGCAACTTCAACACACATCTTCATTTCTTTCGGATCAACATATACTGTGTAACGGCCTATTTTGTTTAGTAAAATGAGAGCTAAATATGTTTATAGAAATAAATTTAATATGTTTATAGAAATAAATTTAACAGATTCACTCTCTGCCTTATTTTTTTCTTTTAGCTTTCTTTGTTGAAAATGTCTTTTAAGATACTCGTTTCTCTCAGCCTCATTTTCATGAACGCTTTTCTTCTTCCTTCACAGACGTCCCATGGCTCCAACCCGATTCTACCCAACCGACCCACCCGTTGAAACCGAAAACCGAAACCCGCCCAAATCGAGTCAAGCAATGGGCGGATTTGGGCTTGATATTGTCAACCGCGGGTTAGACTGGGTGAGTTGTTTTGGGCCCGAACCCGCCCGCCGTTGTCCAAATTTCATGAATCGATTGTTATTCTCTTCACTTATACCCATTGAAAGGACCCAAGTACCCCTGAAACATTACAAAATCCATAAATATTTACCATTTCTCACACATATATATATATATATATGTTTGACGACGTATATTCGAGCGACTCAATTTCCAGCCAATCATATATACGTTTCACCTTACATATATACGATCCAAACAAATTAAGTCATCGTGTTTACCTATTTCAGGACGTATATATGAGAGAGGAGTTTTGTGCCAATCGTATTTACGTTAACTACATCGTATATACGATCTTACAAAAAGTAAGAATCAGATATACCTATATTTTATGCATATACGAGGTGTTTTTTTTATTAATTGTGTTTTTTTTCTTTGTGGTGTCCGGTAGGTACCGCGGTCAAAGGGACCCTGGTCAGAGAGGGAGAGGGGAGGCATCTCCTAGCGGAGGGAGAGGGGAGGCATTCACTTTGTCGGCTGCTCCCAGTACGAGGACTCAGAGGCATAATCAGCTGCATGCTTCAGCTAGGCATGTCGGGGACTTGGATAGAGACAGTCGACCAATTACCGAGTATCGATGCAAGCCAAACCAAGATCCGGCGCGGCCACCACCAAGATTACCGCAGCCTCCTCGTGATCGGGATGGTGGAGACTAATATCACAGGGATTTTCTGCAGCAGGCTCAGTATGAGGAGCACTATCGGGGGAGGCACCCTCAGCAACATGCCTGTCAGCAGCATGACTATCAGCAGGATGACAATCAGGAGGATGATGAGTCTCAGACGGATATGTCATCAGATGCGTCTATATCTGAGCATCAGGAGCAGCAACCTCAAGAGGATTAGGGGCATCATGAGGAGCCTTAGCCTCAACACTCTCTCTTCACTGATCTGGCAGATCATGTCTGCACTTCTATACGTGCTGACCTGGTAAGTGAATTTATTACTTAGTTTATTAGTTAACGCACATAGTCTGCACTTCTTGCTTACATAATTCATTTTTAATTTAGGATTATCATCGTTTTGTGAAAGTCTGGGCTCATGGAAACAAAATCCTGAGCAAGCTGTATGGACCCTACCAAGAGCTAGTTCTACGTTCCCCCACAAACTGAGACTCTGCATCGACCCCACTTGTCTACACTGGCCACAACACAGTAGACCATGAGTTGCTGTCAGCTTTTATTGAGAGATGACACTCAAATACATCATCATTTCACTTATCATTTGGTGAAATGACGATCACTCTGGATGATGTCTCTTGTTTGCTGCATCTTCCCATCCAGGGGACTAATGCCAGAGCTGCAGGTCTTCCTGTCACTTCGGAGTATGCCGATACCGCACATGCACGCGTTGTCCGGGTGTTTCACAAATCGAGGCTAGTAACAACACTCGTGGGGGTCCGTATTACAGTTTCACTTGGCTGCTAGAGATTTTTAGGCGTAATATGGCGGAGGGGGTGTGACCTGACTGTTGCTGTGAGAGCTTTTCTCTTTCTACTTCTGACCTACAACATCTTCACTTCGAAGACTGGAGACAGGGCTGAGGCTAAGTGGCTGCTTTGCCTTGATGATCTCAGTGCAGATGTTCTTGGGACAAGATGCAAGTGTGCAGTGCACTAGCGACCATGTATGAGTTCTTGAACACCGCCTCTTTGAGGACACAAGCCACGCTTAGGAGAGTATGCCACCTATTCGTGTACAAATTTTAACTTAATTTTTTCTTAATTCGACTTTGGTCAAATAGTTTTTAATTAATCATGTCGTTTATTTTGCATTGCCTTGGATTATGTGATACTTCCTCGGATGGCGAGAGGATGCTGGTCATATAAAGATCATGAGCCACCGGCCGGGCGCTTTAGGGAGAAGAAGAAAATGACCTCAGCCGAGCCATTATAGGAGGATGATTGGTGAGCCGAGATCGAGAGGATGTACGCCGCGACCATTTGAGGAGCACCGGCCGCTAGCACTTTCGAGCGCATCTCCCCGCATGTGGGCTTCACCGATTAGTGGCGACTTCGCAGTTCGCTACATGCCCGATAGGTGCTCGCGGCGGTTTGGGTATTGTCCGGCTCATCCCACGTGACCCTCTTGCAGGTCGTCCAAGCCATGCCGACTGCATCTTTCAGATCGCCACCTTCATGGTTAGTGTGAGAGACGCTCGCGCTCACTACTCGTGAAGCTCGGCCGCCGATGAGGTGGACCTCAAGATTTAGGATCGCACGCGTCGCAGATCTATCCCTAGATTGTTATCGGCTCTAGCACCACCACCAAGATGTACCCACCAAAGACAGCCGATGAGCCAACACCACCACAACAAAGATGATGAGGCCCCGGTGCAGGAGAGTGGTGGGCATTTGTCGCTAATGGCGCTTCAGAGAGGCGAGATCCGGATGGGCGCTGAGACGTTTCAGAGACTCTATGAGATGGTGGGGATGGCACCACCCGACTTTCTGTTACCACCACCACGTAGGCGAAGTTAGGGCATTTTGCATTCGCATTTTTATGTATTCGTGACTTTATTATTAGTTATTGCACTCATTATTATTAGTTTCGATTGTTATATTTTCCAAGTTTTCATTAATTTTCGATTTCGTTGATTCAATAAAACAAGCTTACACAAGCGATAAAACATAAACAACTAGAATAAAAATAAAATACAATAGAAACTACTGATCTCGTGGAGTTAATCGACAAAGGATCTCAACGACGGTCCTTCTGGTTTCGACGTACAGATGAATATAACTCTTCCATTTAAACGTAATATGATTGGACATCATGTCTTGGAGGTCATCCTCGTTGTTGACATCCATTGTAGACCAGTAAAGACCTCCATCAGTCCATTCCGGTTTCCGATAGACGATACGAATTATCTCATGCTTGTCGTTTTCAGGTTGAACCATCCGCGGTAGTTTCTACTTAAGAGCAGCAAATGATATGCAGTGTTTTAACCTACACTGCATAACATCTCTCCCATCGAAACCTACACCATCATCTTGCAAGAAGATGCTCTGATGATCAGCAAACCCCGGATTAGAATGAACGATAGTGAGGGAAGAAGGCTCGTAGTATGACATTAGTGAAGTCTGCATCATCTTGACTTGTATTGTGTGAGAGAAGGAAGTTGAATTTTTGGTGTGAAAATAGTGAGGGTGGGAGTGGGTATTTATAATTGTCGTAAAAGATTATCAACCGTTGATTTTGTTGGTGCATTTTACACCGCTGATCAACATTGAAAGTGAAATCCTAACCGTTAAAATTTAAAAAAAAAATTAAAAAAATTAATAATTCAGCCATCGTATATATCATATACTCAAGATATATACGATGCCTTAATATAAACCATCGTATATATGTCCTAAAAACGTATATACGATTGAACATTTGAAGCCAATCGTATATACGTTTTAAGGGGTATATACGATGCCCATAATTATACCATCGTATATATGTTCCAAAAACATATATACGATTGATTTTTGTTTTAAAAAAAAAAGGGTTTTTGACAGGGGTATTTTGGGGTTATCATATTTATGTGGGGGTAGGGGTAAACAGTGGGGGTACAAAAAAAAGAACCCTTTGAATTTATTAGTGAATTAATGGGTATTTTGGGGTTTACTTGTCAAACACTCACACCAAACCAACCCAACTTCTAGCTGAACCCAACATAGTTAAGATACATTCATTAAGTTCAAAACACAAGGAAAAACATAACTTAAAAACAAGAAAACAGAAAACTAGAGAGAGGGGAGAAAGAGAGGGAGCCACGAGAGTGAGAAGAAGAAGAAGATGGGAGAAGTCTCGCATTCCTTGATGTGCATGATTCCACCACCATTCTTCTCCATTTCCCTCCCTCTATCCATTGATACCAAAACCACCAGGTGAAACAAACTCAAACACCATTTCCTTTTCTCCATAGAAATCGTGCTTGAGGGGAGAGAGTGGAGCTTCAACTTTAATCTTTGCAATTTGGGTCATTTTGAGTTGAAAGGAGGTTCTAAGGTCCATCAAACTAGTACGTTTCAGTTGGCAAGGGATTCAAAGGAAGTAGCTCGGTTAGTGGAGGTGTTAGGAGCTCAATTCGTGAGTTACGACTCTCGGTTCGCCAAAGTCTCGAGTAGTTCATCAACCGGGTGAGTGTTCTCACCACATCATGTGTTTGCATAGGTGTATGTACTGTGATAGAATGTTAACTTCGGAAAAAATTGCAAATTTTATGAAATTGATGATTTTATGTTTTTTTGAAAATGTCTCGATTTGGAATTTAATTACTCGAATGTGCTTTGGTGAATTCATGAAAATATGCCATGAATTGATGCTAGATATCCGTTAGAATGTCCGCTGGATGCTTTGGGACGGTTGGAATTAGGTTTGTCTTGGCTTGGACGCTACATTATTAAACGGAAACTAGAAAAATCAGTTTTCCAGTTACTACTAGAGTAACAAGGACCGTGTTGAAACAACACGGGCACCCGTGTTACGCACGCAAAGCCACTGCAGATTTTCAAATTTTATGACACGGTCCGTGTGACTTTCAACACGGTCTGTGTCCCCTGCACAGATCCCGTTTCGCGTACCATTTGCAACCCGAATCTAAATTGCAATTCCTCCATGACTATAATTGATATGATTACATGATTATGGCTTATTTAGTGATTGATTATGGCTTATATTATGGTTGGATATGTGAATTTTGTTGGTTATTCTAAATGCCAATTATCGAGTGAGAACTCCTAAAAATGTTTTACAATGAATTCTGAAATTATGTAAGCTTAATTTATGATACATAAGTGATGAAGGAATGACGATCCCGCTTATTTAGCATACTTGGTGAGAGGATCGTGGAAGTCATGAGCCCGAAGCCAAGGTCCCCGCATTATCCCTCATTGGTATGTTGGATTGGAGTTTCGGTGATCTCGTGAGATTTCGCTTCACCTGATTGAGCTAAGCCAAAGAAAATGATAAAATGATTTATTGATATAACCGAATTGGAGTTTCCTGATTAAATGGGAGCTCTCGCATTATTCGAATGGAAAGATAATGAATCCTAAAAGGAACGAATGAGAGGAACCGTAAAGGGTCTCAGAGGCGCTCATTGAGATTTGTAATCTCACCGTTGTTGTTTTTGTGATTTACTGTGTACCAACCATAAGTGAAGATGCATTCGAAATGAAGTTCTATCTAGTGGGGTCCGAGTGTTGGACTTTCATGTTTAGTCTATGGATCATGACTTTGAGGATGTGTTGCTATTATGGATTCTGTATTTGTTGTATCTCGAGTTTGTATTATTACTGACTTGTATTTTAGCATGTTATGGTCCTCTGATCAAGACTTTTATGCTAGTAGTGGGTCGATCCCATTATTTTTATTAGTTGTCCTGCTTGAATTCATAGTAGTGAGTTATACTCTGATTGTTATTGCCTATGTGTTGACTAACAATTTAAGTATAAATGCGGGGTACCACTACGCCGCATTTGTTAAAAAAGGCGCCCTATGAGCAACGTTTTGTCATAAAACGCTACTTTTGGCCAAAACAAGTAAGCAATACCCAATAGCTTTTGAAGAAACGCCACCCATTGCCTAGTAATGGATTCTGAACGAGAGAGAAGAGAGAAGAAAGAGAAATTCAGAAATGTGTAATTTGTATTATGATTGAATCTGATACAATCAAGGTATTTATACAAGCTAAGCTTTAGAGTATTTCAATTGTAACTAATCGATATGCGTAATAACAAACAGTAATAACAAATAGAAACTTCTAGAACTAACACACCATAAGTAGCATTAACTAACTACTTATGTGTACTCTCTAATACCTAGAACGCGCGTGAGACAATACCCCGCTTTTTAAAAACACCACCCATTACCTAGAACGCATGGGACAATACCCGCCGCTTTTTAGAAACGCCACCCATTGCCTAGAACGTGGGCCAATACCAAAGATTTTTAAAAACGCCACCCATTGCCTAGAACGCGTGAGCATACCCAAAGCCGCTTTTTAAAAACACCACCCATTGCCTAGAATGCGCTATTTAATACCCAAAGATTTTTAAAAACGCCACCTATTGCCTAGAACGCGCTATTTATACCCAGCCGTTTTTAAAAAAACACCACCTATTGCCTAGAACGCGCTACTTAATACCCAGTGTTTTTTAAAAACGCCACCTATTGCCTTTAACTTTATCACCTACTTCATTAATCGCTCAACGCCTCTCTCTCTCCGATGTTGTTCCTAGCTCTCGGTTCCTCCGGGTTTGTGGCAATGAAGACTCACTCGCGCTCTCTCTCACCGTGGTTCTACTCTCACTGCACTTCGGTTTCTTCCTCTCTCGCGCTCTCTCTCAAATTGGTTCTCTTCCTCTCGGTTCTCTTCTCTCCTCATCTCGTTCTCTCTAGCACCACCTCAAAGGACCCTCATTGCTTGCCTTCATCATCTTCTCTCAAAGGTTAGTTTTCTAATTTTCATTGTTTTTTAGGTTTTTTGTTATGTTAGAGATGAATGTAGTTTGATAGGAGTTGAGATATATGTTTTTCCTAGGAGTTGAAAATAGATAAAATTAGTTGAAAAAAACCAAAGTGAAGTTAGTTGACATGAATGTTTTTTGATAGGAGTTTGATATAGGAGTTGAGATATATATTTGAAGTTAGTGTGCATACAAGGTGTTTGAGAAAAAACCTAAGTGAAATTGATATGATTTTTTTGGAACTCTTTTTGCATTGATTTTGTGGTATGTGGTATGTGTTCTTTGCTACATATATTTTAAGTGTTATTGGTGATGCTTTTTTGAAAAATAAAAAAGATTGTTGTTGTTGTTGATGCTTCAATAAAATTGTAAATTGTGTGTTTTTCACCTATATATAAATAATAGGTTTAAGTTCTCTTATCAAGAATTTATTATAGATATTGGGACATTATGGATAGAAAGTGGATGTCTGCCAATCGTCTATCCAAGGAATATAGAGATGGAGTGGATTATTTTGTGAACTGTGTTGTTAAGCGTTTAGGACATCTAGTAATATGATATGTCCCCGCTTAAGTTGTTGCTATGTAAAATCGCTTAATGCGCAGACGAGTTGACAGGACATTTAAAGGGTAATGGAATTGATCAAACTTACACTTGTTGGACAATGCATGGTGAGGAAAGAGTTGAATCTTCGAATATGGGTAATAGTACTGAGAGATGTGCACTGGTTGACACCGAAATACCTACATTTGTTGGGGACGACGTTGAAGAGATGACAAAGGCTTTTGAAGACGATCTTAATGATCGTCCTCAAATGTTTGAGAAGTTGATAACGGATGCAGAGACGCCGTTGTATGAGGGTTGTACTGAATTCACAAAATTATTTGCTGTGATAAAGTTGTATAACTTGAAAACTTGCCACGGATGGACAGATAAGAGTTTTACTGAATTACTCACACTATTGAAAGAAATGTTTCCAAAGGATAATTTGCTCCCTTCTCGGGCGTATGATGCAAAACAAATGTTAGGGTCCATTGGCTTGAACTATGAGAAGATACACGCTTGTCGCAATGATTGCATTCTATTTCGTAATGAACATGCATTGTTAAAGTCGTGGTCCTAAATGTAATGCACCGCAGTATAAAAAGAAAGAATCGCTCCGTAAAAGGTGTTGTGATATTTTCCCATAATTCCTCGATTTAGGCGTATGTACCGTAGTTCAGAAGATGCAAAACACTTGACATGGCATGAGGATGAAAGGATTAAAGATGGCATGCTACGACACCTGGCGGATTCTCCGCAATGGAAAAAAATTGATATTGATTATCCCGATTCAAAGTTGGATCCAAGAAACCTACGACTTGCATTGTCACGATGGTTTTAACCCACACAAGATTCGTGAGTAGCTCCCACAAAGATATGGCTCGTGATTTTGGCGATTTATAACTTACCTCCATGGCTTTGCATGAAACGCAAATATATGATGTTGTCTTTGTTAATTTCTCGCCCAAGCAACCAGAAATGATATTGATGTATACTTGGCTCCTTTAATTGAAGACTTGAAGCTAATGTGGGAGAATGGAGTAGAGGTGTATGATGGGTTCAGAGAAGAAAGTTTCAACTTGAGGGCTATGATTTTTGGCACAATTAATGTCTTTCCAAAGATACGGCAATCTATCCGAGTACAGCATCAAAGGTCGCAGTGCATGCCCTATATGTGAAGATAACACCGATTGGATGTGGTTGGAACATGGTAGGAAGAATATCTACCCCGGTCATCGAGATTTTTGCCATCTACTCATCAAGATCGATCGTTGAAAAAGCATTCAATGGGAATACCAAACCCGTAAAGCTCCCATGGCTTTGACGAGTGAACAACTGTTTGAAAAGGTGAAAGATTTGAACATTAAATTTGGGAAGCCTTTTGCAGGAGAGCTTTCCAAACGGGGGTGGAAGAAAAAGTCGATTTTCTTTGAGTTTCCATACTGGAAGTCTTTATATGTAAGACACTTCATTGATGTGATGCATGTTGAAAAAAATGTCTTTGAAAGTGTCATTGGTACCTTACTCAATATGCCAGGAAAGACTAAAAATACCATCAACTCGAGGTTGGACTTGCTTAGTATGGGGTTGAGACCAGAATTGGGTTCGATAAAGAAGGGTACACGTACATATCTACCTCCGGCAGCTCATACTCTATCTAAAAAGGAGAAGACCGTGTTCTGTAAGTTTCTTCATGGAGTTAAAGTTCCAGAGGGTTATTCTTCAAATGTTACAAACCTTGTATCGATGAAAGACCTCAAGTTAAAGTCTTTAAAGTCCCATGATTGTCATGTTCTAATGGAGAATTTGCTCCCCATTGGTATACGATCCATTTTGCCTAAGAAAGTGCGCCAGACGCTAACCAAACTTTGTTTCTTCTTTAAGGCTATTTGTAGTAGGGTGATTGACCCTAGAAAGTTGCCATCATTGCAAAGAGAAATAATGATTCATCTAATAGTTCATCTGATTAGAGAGACACAATTGTGTGGCCCATGTTACATGATATGGATGTATCCGTTTGAGCGTTACATGAAGATATTAAAAGGATATGTGAAAAATCGATCGCGACCCGACGGTTGTATTGTTGAGTGCTACATAGTTGAAGAAGTTGTTGAGTTCTGCACCGGCTATCTATCTAGTCTTGAATATTCTGTGGGACTTCCAAGGTCTCATAACTTAGGAATAATTAATAAAGGGATGTCAGGATCGAAAATAGTGATGGCGTCAAGGGAAGAACTAGATAAAGCACACTTATATGTTTTGCGCAATGATAGTGAAGTTGATTCATATGTTGCCAAGCACATGGACATACTTAGGAGTGATTACCCATATAAGAGTGAAGTTTGGTTAACAAAAGAACACAATCGGAGTTTCATAGTGTGGTTCAAAGAGCACATTGATTTCGAGTTTGCTATGAATCGTACCTCGATTTCAGAAAGATTGAGATGGTTAGCAAAAGGTCCAAATCTACATGTTTTCTCTTACACCAACTATCTAATTAACGGGTACACGTTCTATACAAAACCCATGATGATCGTGAGTAAAAATGCAAAATAGTGGGGTGACTCTTGTTGCTCAAGCTATACATACATCAAGTGCCAAAGATGTAAATCCCGTGATACGCAAATATGTCATACTTTCGGGTCATTGAACACATATGGGAGTTGGATTACACCATGTTTCAGTGAGTCCTGTGTTCCAATGTAAGTGGGTTGACAATAATAATGGTTTACGATTGATGAGCCTCGGGTTCATGCGGGTGAATTTCAACAAGTTGGGATATAAAGATGAACTTTTATTTTATTTTAGTTTGTCATTTAATTACAAGGTTTCCATTAATGAAAATCTACACACTTTTCCGTGTTTTTGTAGTTTTAAAATTGAAAACTTAAAACCAAAACATCTATATGTTGTTTTCATTTTTCAGCTTTTAAGAACAGAGAATTGAAATTGTTTTCAAAAACAATTTTTAAAAATAATCTAAACAAACAAGTTTTTGCATTTTAAAAACTAAAAAAATTAAAAAAAGAGTAAAAATGAAAGAAACGTGTAGATAAAATTAAATTAAATATATTGTTACAAATAGAGAAATAAGAGAATTAGAGAAAATTAGGAGGAATAATTTTGGTAGTGAATAATATATATATATATATATATATATATATATATATATATATATATATATATATATATATATATATATATAAAGTACAAAGAGGACATTAATACCAAGATCGAAGGGTTAGTCTTAGTGATGAATTCACACTAGGGTCTCGTGTTTGAGGTTTCAAAAGGAAAAATCTCTATTGAGATGAGAAAACCACATAGATCAACAAGGACAATGTTAGGTCCATGTGGCCAATCTGTGTTCCCAACGTTGATTAGCCATTGACAAAATTGGTGGCTAATGTGTGTATCACTTCCCAAATAATTTAATTATTTATTTAATTAAATTATTTAGGTATTATATTAGTGTAGTTATATTAAAATAATAATATGGCGTTTCGTTGAATTAGGGGGTGGTGCTTAGCAATTAAATAAGTAGTAAAAGAGGCCCATGACCCAATAGCGCAGGATATAAGCACTAGGGTTAGAGCCAATTGCTCATTTAGAGAGCAAAAGAGAAAAAAAGAGAAAAGAAAGAGGAAACGTGAGGAGAGAAGAGGAAGAAACGGTGCAAGGAGGAGAGAAAGAAGTGAGGCGCACCAAAGGAGGAAGAAGAAGGCTAGGGTTTGCAATCTTCCAAGGTTAGGATTTGTGATCATCTAAGGCTAAGGTAAGGGTGGGGTTCTATCTCTATAATAGGGTGTAGGATGGGTTTTATGTGGGAGATTAGGACCTTTGATGTTTCTTGACTTTGTTTGGTTCCTATGTGATGTTTGATAAAATGTATTTGGTAGCATGTACAAATTATTTGATGATTGATGATTATGCCCTATGTTGGCGCTACCTAGGCGCCGTTTTCATGTCTTCTTGGGCGGCGCCACCAGCGCCATGTTGCTAAGTGTTGTGTTCTCAGATTGGTCAGAATTGCATGTTGTTGTAATTGTTGTGTTGTTTGAATTGGCCGTGAATTACTATATGTTGTCAGAATTGCATGTTGTTGTATCTTTGTATTCTTTGAGACGGCCGTGGTTGTCGTGAATTGTTGTGTTACCGTGAATTGCATGTTGTCAGATTTACCGTGGTTGTCGCATTGTTGTAATTGTTGTGTTGTTTGTAATTGCATGTCTTTGCGTTGTCGTGATTTGGTCGTGGTTCTTTGTCAGAATTGCATGTTGCTATAATTGTTGTGTTGCCAGAATTGGCCGTAATTGTTGTGTCTTTGTAATTGCACGTCGTCAGATATTCGTGGTTGTTGGATTTGTTGTGTCACGCAATTGCATGTTCTTCGTAATTGCCGTATTTGTTGTGTTGTTGTAATTGCATGTTCTGTCGTAATTGATGTGTTGTCGAAATTGTTGTGTTGCGCTTTTGCGCCGCCACCGGGCACCCGCTTTGTGTGTTGTTTGGCGCCTATCTCGCCGCGTGTTGCCCCGGGCGCCAGGTTTGTGTGTTGTTTGGCACCCCGTCTTTCTTTGTGTTGCCTTTGGGCGCCATTTCATCGTTTGGGGCGCCCATGTGGTCGTCCCATAGTTGTGGTGTGTTTTCGTGTGGTAGTGGTCGAGGGCATCGTTGAATGATAGACTAACTCATAGGTGTGGTGGGTTGGGTGTTTTGGTGTGGTGGGAATGCCACAACCGGTGATGTGGCTATTATGGTAATTAAGGTGATGAGTCTATGACCAATTGATGATGTTAGTGTTGTTGTGTGTTGTTGTTGTTGGTGTGATTGTATAAATCGTGGTTGTTGTTGTTGTTGATTGGTGTTTCGTGCATGGTTCATGGTGTCACATGCATGTCATGCCTCCGGTGATGGTGTGGGCTTCGCCTAGAGCTATAGGTGATGATATTGATGCTCAAAATTGGTGATGAACAGACAAAGATGCATATACCCGCTGGTGTGGGTTGCATCTCATTCATTCTCGCATGTCATAGTGATGTCCCCTCGTGGTTGTATGTTGATGATTCCATGTATTAACGATGTTCCTTGGTAGTTATAATTTGCGTTTTCCTTGGTCGTATGCCGATGTCGTTATTGTAGTTAGTTGTCGTAACTCCAGCATATTTCCTATCGCATGTGCCATTATATTGATTGATATCTCACCCTTCGCTTTGAATGTTACCCTATGTTGGTAACGCGCGTGTGATAATGAGTGAAGGCTTGTCTACCTTCGCCAGTTGAGTCGGTGTCGTTGCTCTAATCCGTAGCACCTGGGAAACGAACACTACTTTATTTAGTTTGGTTTAATTACTTAATTGTTGGATTTTATTTGTTGAGGTTATGATTTCATTATATTCCGCCAAGCGTGGTGATAGAACTGCTGTTACTTAGACTAGAACATGGTGTTTTGAGGGTTCGTCCCATTCATGACGTGCTATGTATTACGCTAAAACTTTATTTTGGTGAATTTATTTATTATCAACTCTTGAATTGTTTTATCGGTGTGAATGTAGCATCCCTTGTGGGTGTAGTAGAAAATGTTTTTGAAAACTCTGATTTTCGTCTTTAATTTACCTGTAGCAAAAGGGGGTGTTACAATGTGCACCAATAATATAGTATCCAAAATATTAGGACATTAATAATTAATAATTTTAGAATATATAATTATTATTGTAAAATTCAATCACATACATACTGCCATTATGAATATTTTGTTTTTAATTTAAAGTGTCGCTAATAATGAATATGGTAGTAAATCTATTACTCCATCAGTTTCTGATCTATGGTACTTTTGACATTTTATTTTTGTTCCAAAACAATAGTGCTTTTTAAAACCCAATGTACAATTCAACAAACTTTTCCACATGTACCCTTCATATTTATTGAGCCTTTTAGAAACTCAATACAACTATTAACTCTTTTATTTTACTTTCAAAATTGTAAAATAACTACAAAGAGAGTATTTTAGTACTTAGCTTACACAAATTAATTGTACCTTAGTTTGTGTGTAACAAGCCATAAATACTAAAGATAAAAAATGGATGAAGTATCTATTAATAATGACAAATAAATGTATTTTGAATTTGACATTTAATGAAACATTCATACTTTATAAATATATTGTTATGTCTATTAAATTCTTTTTGAAATTAAACATTTAATAGTTCCTCCGTTTTAGAATTCATGTCGTTTTTAAAGAATTATTTTGTTTCATTTTACTCGTCGTTTAATTTTCAACCATTACATCATTCACTATTGTTTTGTCAAATATACCCTTAACTATTTATTGCAGAGAGAGAAATATATAGAGTAAAATAATAGTTAATAGTTAGGATATTTTAGGAAAAAGATAAATACTTCCATCAAAAGAAACAAAATTTATTGAATTTGACATTTAATGAAACCTTAATACTTAAGGAAAGACTAATAAATATGGTAGTAAATCTATTAATAATGACAATTAAATGTATTTTGAATTTGGCATTTAATGAAACTTTAATAATTAATAAATATATTTACCCTATCTATTTAAAATATTTATTCCTTTAATAAATCTCCAAAAAAGTAGAATTAAATCAAATCAACTTTTTTTAATTGAATATTCTTGGGTAAAACTAGCGTGAAACGTTAGGAAATGTTCCTCACGCTAAGATACCAAACCAAAATCTTTAAATTTAGCTAGAAGTCCTTTTGTATTTCTATATTTTTATAGTGATATAGTCCAAGATATGAAAAACGTCTAGGTATAAAAAAATACCTTTAGTCTTTAATATTAGTTTTTACACGGGAACTGCAACAAAAATTTTTTACAAGGGAATTTAAAGAGGAATTACACCTACAGCCTATTAGATATGAAATTTTATCATATTTCACTAGACCGATTTCTTGAAATATCCTTTGATGATCTTCTAAATCATTACACCCTCTAATTTATCCTTTGACGATCTTATCATTCCTCTTCTGTTTTTTTTTTTTTTACAATAATTCCCCTTCCGATTTTAGTAATTCAATTTTACATATACAAAAGACATTTTTCGTTTTATTTGTATTAATGCATTAGTACTATAATTCATCTTCTATCTACATAAATACGTCTATGCAAGTTTCCCCAAAATTATCAGGATACAATCAACAATTGTAACTTGCATCTCATTCATTAACAATTTCTCTAATTTTTGCATGATCTCTTTGTACATTCTTAGAATATGGTTTAAACTTAACTCAACTCCACAAAATCGACTTATAGACTTTTTTGAGACCATATGTCTAGTCAATGTGGGACTTGAGTTATTTTTCAATATACCCCCTCACGCCTAACACTATTAGGTTTGGTACGTGGATAATAATGGTGGGTACTCGGAAGGATTTAGGATACGCCTCGATAACATCTTTAATGTGATTTGCGCCTAAATTTCAACTCCATAAACCGGCTTGTTCATTATGTTTCTAAACATTAAGATTGTTAGACTTAACTTCACTTTTAAGAAATAACCAAATTGAAAGAAACTCCTTTTAGTTTTCTTAATCAACTCATGTAATTATTGAGAGTTTTTATCGCAATATTTAAATTCACCTCTTATAAAAAACTCAAAAATTGATTTTCAAAATTCTCTCAATTTTCTCAATAACATGTGTATTTATTAATTCAGGATCTTGATCACAATGATCATGAGAAACAAAGTCCTTAATCAACCTTTATAAAAATGGTTCACCTAGAGAAAATCCGAACTATATTCATTTTCAGATATGTGAAATTCAACATGAAACTCACTTAATCAAATTCATGAAAGCACATTTGTTTGAAAATGAAATCACATGGAATTTCAAAGATGTTGTTCTTGATATATGTTGGCTAATAAAAAACCAAAATTTAAAAATAAATCGAAAACATCACTACTAAAAAAAGTGAATTAGAGAGGGTTAGTGATGGAAAATGTGAAATCCTCATTGAATTTTGTGACGCCAAAATTAGGGATGGATTTTAATTTTTTCGTCATTAGTTTTAGTCACTGTATTAATTTTTCTAGTAGTGAGTGTTAGGTTCAATGGTCTAAACGTTTACAAACATAAAAGATTAACTTGGCAAAAAGACTAAAGCTAATAAATAAATTAAGATAATTGTCCAAATTACAATTTTTATGAGAATAATGAATAGAAATGAAAAACAAATGATAAAACAAACTCTTAAAAATAAATATAACTCAAATGAAAAACACTTAATGGATGCACAAATTAAATGATATGATCAACTACAAAGATTAAAATTTTACCTTTCAAAACTTCAACAAAAACTGTAAAAATGTTCTAAAATGTATGCTTGATCACTTTATGCAACATGTTTATTAACATTTTTTCAAGGTGGCTCTAATGTAGTAACTCAAACCCTTTTGAGGTATCAGTTTAAAATTGGTTTCTAGTAAGAACGAATAAGTAGTGATGAGTTTAAAGGGAGAAAGTATTATTTGCATTTAAGTGGTGAAATTTTTGTATGATTAGGCAAGGCTTTAAATGAGAGTATTGTTCAAGGAGAGGAGGTTAATATTGAAAACACAGTGAAGTTAAAGACTTAAATGTAAATGTTCTTTTGTTCATCGCAATAATATAATTTTCAATTATTAATATTTGATGGTTCTTCGAACATATCTCACGGTGAGGCATCTAAGATGTTTTCTCATACTATCCTTCACCGAACTCGGATATACTTGAATCTGCAAGTATCAGGCAAAGTATGCCGCGTGTATCTCAAATTTCCATTTATATTTGGTATATTTTTTATTTTTTATTTTACGAATATTTGTCTAAATACGCATTCTAATTTATCTGTGTCTCTAACTTCCATTTACGCGACATACAACCTTTATAAATAACATAGCGCACCTCAAGTAATACACACACAAACACACATTGTACACCAACCACTAGCGTCGTTGCTACTGACTCTATTTGTCCTTGTCTTTGTCGATTCCCATTGCCACCATGCCTCTCATGCTAGGGTCCCTAAGTGTTGTTTGGTTGTTCTATCTATTTTTCAGCAGAAGAACTCTGCTAAGAAGAATCCAGAGGGAGCCACACCTAAGTCCAAATGAAGGTTACACCAATCATTTGGTATATGAACTTTACTCATTGGCTTGGGTGATTTGTCATATTGTTGCACAGGATGGGTTCCAAGTTCACATTCATGGATTCAACCTAAGCGAGGCCTTGCACGACGTTGAAATTGAGTTAGTTTCTTTCAATCTTATTAAATTAAATTCATTTAATTGAGTTTGTATTTGTCATTCGTTTTTATGGTTTGATGATTGACAAAAAGGGGGAAGTCCACTCTCTCAGTAAACCCTTGTTGTCTCTCTTAACCTTCTATCTACTATACTCTTCGCTCTTGCTCACCATTCAAAGGGGGTTGTTTGAGGTCACTGCTTCCCTAAAATCACCCCTTTGTATCCTTTTTCTATCTTTTTTTTTATCAAAATAAGTGGTTACCACGTAGATCTAGCTTTTATTTCCTATTTTTCTTGATTTCGTCGCCTTAGTGCGGTGTTATTGTTGTTCGTCGTCTTGGGCGTGCATTTTTTATTTCCCGTCTTGTTTATGTGTTTGTTCAATTGAGATCAATATACCAACTTCGATCCATTGCAGATTCAACCAACGACTAGGACCTCAAAATTATAGATCCGGAGGAATGGGTATTCTAGTGATTTTTATTTTGTCGATTTGTAGGAATTTTGTCGCTTTATGCTATTACCTAGGGTGTCGTGGAGTTTGTTCACAAATTCATCCTTTGTGTCTTTAGCAATGTCGCATATGTATTATCATCAATGTAATTTATCAATTTGAATGGATGAATATCCTTTGTTTAGTGAAAAACTAGTTTTATGTTTCAAAATAAAAATTAATGGTGTAGTAAGCTCATGCGATTGCAATCAACCTTAGAATTTTGTTTTAAATTTTATTAAATTAATTAATGTTCTTATTTATTTTTGGTCACAAAGTTGCTTTCTTTAAGGATTTTGATTGAGGATATTATGGATCGCCCTCCCACAAGAGTAGAGATCCATCCGAATGGATTTTATTGGTACCACCTAGCAAATACTACTGGTGATCTCACGAACTTAAATGGAAATGAAATGGCTGCTTCTAACATCCATTCCAATTCGACTATGCGTGATGAAGCACAACCAACACTACTCCCACTCTTTCCAGAGCAACCTCTTTCCCTTTCCAATCCAACAAGTGATAGTACTCAAATGAATACTATGCGTGATGAAGAACAACCAACACTACTCCCACTCTTTCCAGAGCAAGCTCTTTCCTTTCCAATCCAACAAGTGATAGTACTCCAATGAATACTAATGAAGATGAGCTGGATTTGGAGCCGAGATTGGGTTTCTAAGTTAAAAGTAGTGAGAGTACTCAACATATTGTTTCAAGCTTACTAGAGAAACAATTTCTATTTATTTTTAAGATTATTTAAATTTTCTCATGAGTATGGTGTTGTGGTACTTTGTGTATGTTATGGTGGTTATTCAGTTGTTGGTTGGTAAATGCATCTTTCTCAATCATGGTGTATAATCGATAATTAGATTTGTGTGTTTTTTCAATCTAAAGGGGTTCAACCTCTCCATTAGAAGGGCCGACTAAATTGTTCAATTCATAGTTGGAAAATCAAGCTACCAAACCTCGCATCGTGCTCAAACTTTTAAATGCGAGCCAAGAAGCCCTAAAATCAAGGGCTCAAACTTTGCAAACCCCAAACCCAATCCACGTGAGTTGTTTGCATTTTGGGCCAACGCGCGTATATTTTTGCAAAAAAATAATCTTATTATCACTTATTTTCTTATAAAAAATAAGTAGCAATTAACAATTTAAATAATTTTTTTATTATTCACAATAGTAAATAAATCATCGAATCTGCAATATTTTTACTAAATCTTATTATTTATTTATTTTTAGTTGTAAGGATTGAATAATAAATAATGAAAAGAGTAACATAACTTTTTATATACTTTTGTATGTAAAACATATATATTGTCCCCACGATTTAAGCATAAGAATAATTTTTATTACTTAATAACATAAACAGACATTGAGTGATTTGAAGCCCGCGAGCTAACTCGGTGCAAGCTCACTCTTCCTTTGAAGTTAAGGAGCTTATTTTTAGTGGATGCCACTGGTGTATTTTTTTGTGAAAACTAGTTTTGGGACCGTTAGTGGCGGTTGATAGTTTTTGATTTTTGGTTTTGAAAGTCAATTTCAAAACGAAAACAATGTCAGGTTAAATGTTATTGAGTTGGTTTTTTCCTTAATTTTAAACAGTTTTTCATCAAAACTCAATGATCAGTGCATGTTAATGCACTCTTTATAGCTTTGCACTTGGTGTTTATAGTTGTACTCTATACCTAATGTTTGAGTCTCAACATGTTTCTTGACTTTGGGTCTTATTTGAGCACTAGTGTAATTTCTTGATTAACTTTTGGTTTTATTGCATATTGACCATTATCTACTCTACAAGCCATAATTTTGGTCGTGGTTATCCGATTGGGCGCGCAAGCATACGTTGGAAAGCAAAGGAGCACGACTACAATTCTTCTCCAATTCTGAGGTCTTGAAGGTCTAGTCTGCGGATTACTAAAGTAGTTTAGTCAATTATGGGTTTATAGGCCAATTAATCTTTCTTATTGGGCTTTTGTTCAAGAACCCGTTTTGCTTATTTAGGTTTTTATCTTAGGAATATGAATAGGCTATTAGAAGCCAGAACATAAAAAAAGTTATGGGTTTTAGAACCAATGATAAATACAAGAAACGCACCTGAAACCAATGGATTGGTTATTCTTCATCGATTGAATTTCTTATTAAATTGTTTTCCTAAAAAAACCTTCCTAATGTATTTTTATTGTTATTTCTGGTTCTTCATTTGGTGTTCAATAATTTAGAGATCCTTGGGAAACAACCAAGGTCACTTGCCTTGCTACTAAATTTTATATTCAAATTATTTGACCCGCGCACGACCATTGGTCAAATTGGCGTCATTATCGGGGATCTCAAATTAGGAATTGCCAACTTAAGAACCTCATTAATCATTAACATTTTTTTAGTTTTGTTGCCTTGCGTGTTCGGTTTGGTTCATTTCATTCAACTCTATATCCGATTAGGTGAAAAAATTAGTTTTCGGACGATTTGTTCTGATGGCTCCGAAAATTGGTCAGAAAATCAGACAAAAATAAAAGAATAAGACTCCTTTAAATCAAGTTGAGAGCCTTCCCACTCTCACTTCAAGATGCCGCCAAAGACTGGTTTTACTACCTTCAACCAGATTATGTGACAAATCGCGGTGGCCGACTTGGTCTGTTAGGGCTGTATATCGCAGACAGGCCCCACCCAATGTCATTTTCTAGGGCCCCAAAAAGAACATGTGTATATACATATATGTACGATATTCAGCGCATTCCATTATAAGAACATTGTCACCACAGTTGTAATTGCTAACATGCTTAAGCTAACTAACGCGGGTTCAACTCCCGCTGGAAACATTTTACTTTTGTAACTTTTAGTATTTTAATAATTGTCTGCGAATTGTCGCAAAAATTGTAAAAGCTGAGATTCAAACCCTTCATTTCGTACTCAATACTACCACTACACCACTGATTTACTTCCTAAACAATTTCAAATATAGTTATATAATACCTCATATTTCAATACAAAAAACACACAAATTCTCTTTTTCAAGAAAACATTGTACCAATATTTAGTACTCTACATTGCCATTATATTATTTTTTTAATATAAAAATATACCCTTTTTATAATAAGAAACTCAATTCCTTAATTTTTCATGAGTTTAATTTAGTAAATTAAGCATTACATGTAGCGGCCTAATTTTTTAAATTTGCACATGGCCTCCAAATTGGTTAGGACGACCCTGCAAACTGGTATGACTTGAAGATGTTGTTCTTAGAAAAATTCTTCCCTGCCTCGAGAACTGCATCAATTAGAAAATAAATTTTTGGTATTCAGCAGATTCAAGAGTTAGTGGCTAGATGTCCTCATCATCAGATTTCTGATCAACTTCTCATCCAATACTTTTATGGTGGACAGAAACATCTTAGATGTTGCTAGTGGGGGGAACTTATTAATAAGACCCCAGGTGCTGCAAAAGCACTAGTTGAGAACACGTCCATCAACTCTCAAGAGCTCACAAAATGTAAATAATTTAGTAGTATGCTACATTTAAATGAGTGAATGAGGTACAAACTTTTGACCATAAGAACCTAGAGAGAAAAATTGATGAGCTTCCCTCCTTGGTAAAAAAAAAATTGGTAGTAGGCAAAGCTCAAGTAGGTAGCATTTGTGGAATTTTTTCTACAGTGAACCCCGACGATTCATGTCCTAAATTGCAAGAGGATTTCAATGTTGATACCCCTCGAGCATATGCAACAAACATATTCAATCCTCAAGACAACGTTGATTGATCATCTAACTGGTACAATTCCAACTCGAGAAACCACCAACAAAATAATCCCCCAACCGCTGCTAGATTTGAACTTTCATTGGAGGACCTTGTTAAACAGATAGCAATAAATCTCCAATTACAACAAAGAAGTTGAGGCTCGCATGAATGTTAGAAAAATAAGTGTCAACTTGACCTTGTCCAACAAATGACTATGATTCATTTTATAACTCATTTTTGCTTACTCACTTAATCATGATTCTGTTTCACAACTTTTAAGTATTTGAATTATTTTACTGCTTTTTAATTTAGTTTGGATAGAAATTGATAGAGTTTATGACGCTTGTTTATAGGATTGAAAAAATTCAGTTATGACATTAGTCATGTTAGTGGCGCTTGCTCACAAACATGATTGGCCGAACACTCTGTCTTGACGCTTGTTTAAGCCAGAGGGAATTCATAAGAACTCACTAACACTTGTTTGGTTAGTTTATGATCAATAAAGAATTATGGAATCTTGTAAAGTCTTTATTTTAGAATCAATGATAAATCCAAGAAACACATCTGAAACCAATGGGTTGGTTATTCCCATCAATTGAATTTCCTATTAAATTGTTTTCCAAAAAAAAAACCCCTTCCTATTTTATTTTTATTGTTATTTCTGGTTTTTGATTTAGTGTTTAATAATTTAGAGATCCTTGGGAAATGAATAAGGTCACTTGCCTCGTTACTACATTTTATATCTTTAATTATTTGACCTACGTACGACCGCCGATCACTCAACCAAAAAAATAGGCTTATAATTGGTTTTTGTTTTTAACACAAACATGTCACTGCCAATGGTTGTCGGTAACTACTCTAACCACCACTTTGACCACTACCGGCTACCACCCTGACCACCTCCAACCGCCACTCTGACCACACTGCCAATCACTACTTTGACCCCTATCGACCACCACTTTGACCACTGGTAATCACCACTTCATCATCTATGATCATCTATTTGACCACCACCAACTACCACTCCGACCATCACAACCACCAACTCAACCACCGCCAACCACCACTCTGACCATCACTCCAACCACCATCAACTACCTCTTTGATCACCACCAACCACCACTATGATAACATCAGATCACCACTTTATCCACCTATGATTTCCAATCTGACGACTATTGACCACCGTCTGCCACAACTTCGACCACTGTTGACTACCACTTTGACATCGCTGATCACCACTCCATCCAACTACGATCATCAATATGATTACCACTCTGACTACTACTGACCACCTTCGATCACTACACCAACCATTATTGACCACTATTCGACCACCGCTAACCACCACTCCATCCACCTCTGATCACCAATTGAACCACCACCTACTACCAATCTTACCACTCGACCATTGGAAACCAGTACTTTAAACAATATCGGTCACCACCAATGACTACTTCTTTAACCACTACTCTAACCATTGGAAATCACCACTCTGACCACCACTAGTTACCACCACTAATCATCAATATGAGTATATGACACCATTGGTCACACTATTAACTACCACTTCGACCACCGACACCACACCTCTGTCCACAATAGATTACCACTCCGACAAGCGTTTGTCGACAACTACAACTTTAAACCACTAATATTAAAATTATTGCTAAATAAATACATTATATATTTGTAATATTGTAATTCTTTTTCAAATGTTATTTATTTATTTTTTGACCAATTCAAATCT
Organism: Oxytropis ochrocephala; assembly: GCA_020916435.1. Classification (NCBI taxonomy): domain Eukaryota; kingdom Viridiplantae; phylum Streptophyta; class Magnoliopsida; order Fabales; family Fabaceae; genus Oxytropis; species Oxytropis ochrocephala. The sequence goes on along the minus strand of CM037091.1, from coordinate 29,642,300 downwards.
TATTTTATATATTGTTTTGATTAAGATAAGTTTATGATGAATATTTATTTTTATGTTTATGTTTGAAACTGATTTTGAATTTTGAAAATTTCTTAACTCAAAAGTGAATCAGCTTTTTGTTTTTGAATTTTTTTTAAAACTCAACAGAAACTGATTTTGGTTTTTCATAACAGAAACTGATTTTTTCAAAATAAAAGCAGAAAATCCACAAACGAGGCCTTTTTCCTTTTGATTTTTTTGGTTCCCCTTTTTGCATTTATAATAAAAAAATTACGGACTATTATATATAAGATGTTTAATTTCACTTCTAGTCTCTTGTTATAACACAATTTTGGTCCTATATTTTCTAAACCTTGTAATTTTTATCTAATAGCTAACTTCCACCAAATAGTTAATAAGATGATGATGGGCCCAGAATGTAGGTATGGTGTGATGATGTGGTCATTCATCGTGAGCATTTTTTTGTTTGACAAACCGATTACCGTGAGCGTTAACAAGATTTGTGATATCTAACTTCATACTAGCTAGCACTGAAAAAACTGTCAGATAAGTCGATTTCGGGCCGTAAGCCTTCAATCCGAGCAAAGTTGTGAGATGTAAAAGGTCACCCATTTCCTCCCATTAGAGTCACTGATTTGGGCGGGTGGCGGTATGAAAACATGATGGGTTATACAAATGGTTAAGTTCGGTTGTCAAGTTGCCACTTTGGAGGCCGCTTCATGAAAAGAGAAAAGTAAGTAGTTTTGGTGATTAAGCAAAGAAATGGATGAGAGAGAATGAGGAAACAAGAGAGAACACATTTAGAAGAAGAATGAGGAAGGAGAGAAAAAATTAAAAACAAGGCTTTATTAATTAAGAAGGAGCATCCAGAATGAAAAAAAAAAGCTTTAGTGAAGTAGCTGGTTATCTATGAGTTGTAGCGTGCAACAATGTCTAATGTTGTTTGTGCCTAGTAATTGCACTGGCTTGCAAATACACACTAGTCACAGGCACTAGTACTTTGAGTTTGATTTTATAATTATGATGACTAGTCGGATCCTTTTTGGGAAATTTTTTTGTTAGAGATCCGGTCCCGTCCGAAGCAATCCAAGTGCAACCATTGGACAAAACTAATGACCCACCAAATCAAATAAACAAAACTATAATCCTCTCCAATATCTTGAACACCGCCTACTGGCGTTGTTGCAAAAAACAATTGTTCCCCTCCTCCCAAAAGTCCCAAATAATGACATGCTAGATCAAAGCCAGTCGTCACTTGCACTGGTCTCGAAACCAAAATAGCATAATAGGAGGAATAGTTGGGAGTGATCCTTAGGCACCAACCATGACCATCGATCCTACCCAATTCTCCATGTCATACCAAACTGAGAGAGAAAATCACAGACTAGGAAACAAATGTAAAAAAGATTTTTGGTGATCACCCCAAAAGACACAAATGGTAGCACTGATATCATTAGTAACCCTCCTACTAAAAGGTTCACCTTTGAAGGCATCATATCTAAAATTAACTGCCACAAGAAAACAATAATCTTATAGGGGAAAACTCATCCAAAGCGGACAGAAAAACTAGTGTCAAAAAAATTGAGAGGCTGGAGACTTCGTTAGATTCAGCTAACAAGTAGGCATTAGCAAAACTAACCAAAAAATCCCACCAGGATTCCTCCTCCAATGCCACCTATTTGACTCTATAGAAAGCTGCAGATGCGGTAGGAAAACTGAGAGTTCCCCCAATAGAACCTCCTCTCAGACAAATAGCATCATCCTCCAAGTTAGACCCCACATCGATAACCCTCCACACCACCTTACTTTATGTCCTGTGCTACTATATCCTACTGGTTTGAGAAAAATAAATTCCTTGGAAAGGTTATCAAGAGGGGATCACTGCCTATCCAAGTATCATGCAAGAAGGATGCGGAGTTCCAATCACCCACCTTCCTCACAAGTGATTGATGGGACCAATTAGAACAAGGATCCCCTAAAGCTCTCAGTCTAGAAATATATCTCCACCATAAGGAGATTCTAGTTGAGGCCCCACAACATCTTCTTGTGTTAGGCTCCCATACCAACACACTATACTCAGCTAGGAGGACGTCCTTCCAAATGGATGGGGTATCATCCAATAACCTCTACCGCCATTCTCCCAACAAGCTCAAGTTAAACAATTTAGAGTTTGTGACCCTGAGCCCTCCTTCAATTTTTGGCTTACACACCTCTGAGCATTTCGCCCAGGGAACTTTCTTTCGCCCATAGTCTCCTCAAAGAAAATCCCACTGAATGCAGACCACAATAAATGGAGATTGAATATCGTAATTAGGTTTAAAATGACTTTCAAGTATTTTCTATGTCAAGAAACCAAATAAAACCAAAGCTAAAAAATTTTCTTAGTGAATAAATAGTTAATAAAATTAATAAGTAGCGCTTTAAGTACTAGTAAATACCTAAAATAAATGCTACTAGTTTTTTTTCTTCTGTTGTAGTGAACCTAGAAAGCTATAAGGGCAAACTAGCTACTAGTAGCTATCCCTTAAAAAATCTTTAACTAATTATATCTCTAAAAAATTAACTCACATATTAGTAAAAGATTAAAATCGATAATTAGTATAGTGAAGAAAATTAGAAGCATAAGAACAAAAGTAAATAACAACATCAAACAAATTCTAAGTATTTTTTTTGACTAAACAAATTCTAAGTATTAGAAAGACATCACATTTAAAGACAAAAGTCACACATACTAGATCAAGTCATAACACAAATAGCTTAAAGTTGGAGCATAAACAACAACCTAATCACACATATTAGATGAAGTCATAATACAATCAGTTTAAAGTTGTAAAATATACAACAACCTATAATAACATTATCCATATTCATCAAATATAACCATAAAAACTTAACCCATAATACCGTCTTACCGGTTCGAGGGATTAGTCTCTAGAGTTGCGCGTAGAGAATACCCGGTTTATACAAAAAAAATGTACACATGAAAACTTAACTCATAATTAAAGAGAAAAGAAGACAACATAATTAAAAAGTGAAACACGTACGTAGGTCTCATGCAAAGTTTTATTTAAAATTAAATATCAATTTAATTATCCTTCTAATACTTCTTGATGCGAAATTATCTAAATAAAGAAGAAAATACCAATTTGGACATGTAATTTTTTTCCTAGATTCTAAAGTACCCCAAAACACACTGTCTAGATCACACTTTATGTATTTTGTCATGAAATTGTTTTTCAATCAAATAGATTATTGACGAACGACGTAATTGAATAGTTAAATTTTTTTCTGAATCCTAAAGTAACCCAAAACACACTGCCTAACATTTCACGTTACGCGTTTTCCTACAAAATAATTTTGTCCCCATCAAGTACAGTAAAACACACTATTTAGCATCCCACTTTAAAATATAAAAATGTAGATTAGTCATCAAGAAACTCGATGGGAGGATATAACCACACACGCCGACAAAACCGAAGACTTCGTGACTGCCTAAACTTCCCGGTGTAGATTAGTCATCGATAAAGCTGATGAAAACTACACACTAATAAGATGCTAACAAAAAAAGTAAAAGAAAGGAAAAAGAAAAAAAACCAAAGTGAAAAAAAAGACCAATTGATCAAATAATTGGAATCCAATTGAAAAAAAAATCTTTCCCACCAAATTCAAGTGGCATGCCAAGCCGCATACATTACTTATTGAATAAGTTTCAATATAAAGTTAGTAAAGGAAGAACAGAGATGAATAAGACAAATAATGAGAATAAGAAATATAGAAGACACCTTTAAAGTTGTTCAACCACAAATGAAGGTTATTACTTTGATGACAAAATGTAGAAGGATAACGTAGTTGTGAGTTTTATTTCATATTGATTGGCTAGGAATAAAAGGGTATGGAAAATGGAAATGTGTATTTAACAATGCTGAAATATTAAAAATGGAGTGAAAAATTAATCTGAGAGAGCATCAAAGATATCAATTAAGCACAGAAAGTGGCGCGTGTCTTGAAGCATGGTGGACATTGGTAGTTTTACGAAATGATTGTTTATGGTTTTTTCCAATTTTGATGTTCCAAACAAAACTAAAATGACGTACACAACAAATTGAATGAAATGCTTAAAAAATAAGAAACAACAGCAATCCAATTGAAGGACAAAAAATCATAAAATCGGCCAAAAAATTATTCCCGCGTTCAATATAGTAGCATGACAAGCCGCATACATTATCTAGATAAACCCAATATTAATTGTTTTCATATAAACCCAATATCGATATCACCACATTAAGAGATGGCATTCATTAGTGATAGATAAGCTTTTGCTGAGTGCCAAGCAATATCATCTATCTTTATCTTAAAGTGTATGTTTCTCTCTCTTTCCTATACCACATTTGCCATTTGGCATTGACTTAAATTTTTTGTCCCTTTTTGGTTTTATACCAGAGCATCTAACATTTGAGCTCAGTCTCCAAGCTATGGAACCAAATTAAGGTGAGTAACAATATTTACTTTAATTTGATAATCTGAATTATCTATCACATAGTCATGGAACGAAAGGTGAGTGACAATATTTATCTATCACAAATATTTAAAAGTTTTTTGTTGTTGTTGTTTTGTTCCATTATAAACTATTATCTATCAATATATTTTTCATCCTTGTTAAGTATTCAAAGAAATTTGAATCATAACCATAAAATGCTTCAATTTTGATTAGCTATATTCTTGAACTCATGCAGGTTACCATAATGAGGCTCAAGGTTGATCTTCAATGTAGAAAATGCTATATGAAAGTCAAGAAGGTCTTATGCAATTTCCCACGTGAGTCTTTCAACACAAGTTATTTTCTTTCATGATAGTTATTTTTTCCTAATGCACATTTGGGCAAGGTTGATTAAAGGTGTTAACATATTAGCTTGTGGGCCAAGTAAAATATCATTTTGGTATATATTAAAAATGAGATTTAATAACAATTATTGGAAAATGGGCTCAAAATTTGAGTTAATAACAGGTAGGTGATTCTCCTCATACACCAGAGCTTCCAATGGCCAAATATTCAATGCAAGAAATTGTTTTGCAAAAGATTGATGCTATAACACCATAGGGATGCTCCAAGAATGATGTTAAGGAACCTCCTCACAAGAGGCCAAAGGTCTATGTAAGATAAATGACACATTAGTTTGGCTGAGGATTCTTAAACCAAGCGCTACTAGCTAGAAGGCAGCCCAGAGTTTTAGACTATTAAAAGTGTTTTTGTTGTTTTTGTTTGTGATGTTGTCGTACTGTTGAACTAATTCAGTGAAATGAGCTCAAACTTTGAAGTGGTATCATTCAATGCCGCAACATCCACTAGATTACGAGAAAAGGGCCCCCAAACAAGAAACAAATAGATTATGAGAAAAAGCCAAAGCAAGAGCCCACCAGAGCAAGAAAGTGTTCAAAGTCAGGAGTCACTAAGAAGTTACTCTTTCCCTCAAGTGTGTTGTGTTGTGTGGTGTGATGTTGTCTGTTTTCAAATAAACCTGTTGGATGTTGTAGCATCTGTATTAGCATCTAGTAGTTGTGTAGGATTTCAAAATACTATTTGTGTAGTTGTTTTTAAATTCTATCATTTTTTTCAAAGGTCTCTCCCATTAGAATTGCATGAGCGGTGGTGACACTGCTAGGTCTTAAATTGGGGGGAGGACCTTATAATTGCCTAGCGGCTATGTTTTTTGAATTAAAAGACATGATTAGTTGTACTTCCTAATCTTGTAGTAATAAAAATTGTTTCTTCTTGGGCTAAATTTAGTGACGATTAAGTGTTATGTGTAGAGCATTCTTGCTTGATTAATGACTGGATTTATTGTTGCTTCTACACTCAAAACTCTAGGCTTAGGTAGGAACTTAGTTAGCTAGAAACAATCTTATGCTAAAACTATTTCAAGGAAACCAAAATCATTGCCAAGTTTCTACTAAAAATTTAGGGTAGCATATGAAACTAAGTTTGAGGGTGCATGTATTGAGGCTAAATACGCAAGGATATGTAGCAGGTCAGTGCATTAAGAAATAGACTTACAAAAAAAGAAAAATTGAGAAAGAAAAGAGTGAATAATGTTGCAATTGCCTAGAAAGAAAAAAGGAGAAAAATAAATAAAAGTGCACTGACTAATTGATCTTAAATGTTAAAAATATCTTTATCATGCTTTGAAGCCCCCCATTCTTATGCTGAACTTGTTATACTCAATCGTTCTTTTCAGAAAAATCCTTGGCATGATCAAAAGAGAACAAATCTTTCTAAGCTAGGTGAAATTCTGAACTAGTTAAGAACTAAACTAAGCCTAGTAGTCGCACACTCACATTTAAGAAATAATGTAGCGATCGAAAAATCTGAGAATGGATTCTTTGAAAGGTTCAAAGGAAGTTCGCCACCAAATTTTTGTTTACAAGCAAATTTAAAATCCCTTAGGTTTTAGGACAAGACAAATTTAGGGTTCGGGAGCTAGTTATGCGTGGGAAGGTATTAGCACCCCACGACATCATTTGTCTAATTAATCTTAGTGACGACTAACCCTTGGGTTGATAAATGCACTTAATCCTACTTTTTAAAAATGATTTTTGAGTTTTTTGAGAAAAATTGGTTTGGTGTGGGGTTGATTTTAGAATAGGTGATTCTAGGACTCTTGAATCTGCATAACTCATTCGTCTCTAACACCGACTAATTCGGTTGTACAAACGACTTAGTCCCCTATTTTTGAGAAAAATGATTTATTTATATTTTTATGAGTTTTTAGGATTACTAAACTGCATGCAATTTCATTTGGTCTAGGAAGATACTTACTTGGGTTATGCAGATAACCGACTTGCTTTTATTTGATATTTTAAATGTTTACGATAGGTAGAAAAAAGCGGATTTATAGCGTAATCACCAATGAATTCAGCACGATCACTATTTATATAAATTTGTGTTTCAAATACAGATCTTAATAGCATTGGGGTTCCATTTGAAAATGAATTTTTGGGTTTTAGTTTGTAAATCAGTTGGCTTATTTACACAGATTTATTTATGTTATTTACATTCAACATATATATAAATGTATTTGATGCAATAGAAGACTAGCCAAATATAAGTGGATTCCAATATTATTATTATATTATGGGAGTTATGATATCTACAGTACACTACCGAGAAATAATTGGATTAATTCTAACTAATCTGGTCCACAAGTTTCAAATGAAATAACAAATAAAATGAAAGATATTAACAACAAATAAATGGAAGGATCCTAATGACCAAGGTATGTGACACTAACCCGTGGAAGAGATAATGTCACAAGAGGAAGGGGATCCAAAACAGTGACACGCTAATAATAGTGTCTGCTTGCGGAAGTGCTTTGCTTTGTGTTGCTTCTTCCAAACCTTTTTCCAATGGGATTGTGTGGTTAATGGGAGAGTAGAATGAGGAGGCTGTACATTGGCTTATGATTCACGATCGGTTTAAGGCGTAGGAATTGATTATTTTGGTGATGTTCTTAAGAAGTATATACGATCGGGTAGTGTAAGATTCAATCGTATATACTTCTTAAAAACATATATATACGATGTGTTAAAATTGAGCATCGTATATATGTCCAAAATGACATATATACGATGGGTTTGAATTTTTTTTTTTGTAAATTTTTTTTTAACGGTCATGATTTCACTTTCAAAGTTGATAAACGGTGTGGATTGCACGACAAAATCAACGGTTGATAATCTTTTACCTCAACTATAAATACCCACTCCCACCATCACTATTTTCACACCAAAAATTCAACTTCATTCTCTCACACAACACAAGGTGAAGATGATGCAGACTTCACTAATGTCATACTACGAGCCTTCTTCCCTCACTCTCGTTCATTCTAATATGGGGTTTGCTGATCATCAGGGCATCATCTTGCAAGATTATGGTATAGGTTTCGATGGGAGAGATGTTTTATCGTGTAGGTTAAAACACTGCATATCATTTGCTGCTCTTAAGCAGAAACTACTGCGGATGGTTCAACCAGAGAACGACAAGCATGAGATAATTCATATCGTTTATCGGAAACCGGAATCGACTAATGGAGGTATTTACTGGTCTACCATGGATGTCAACAGCGAGGATGACCTTCGAGACATGATGTCCATTCATATTACGTTTAAATGGAAGAGTTACATTTATCATGACGCCGAAACCGTATGACCGTCACGAGATCCTTCGTCGATTAACTCCACCAACTCGGTAGTTTCTATTGTATTTTTTTTATCTGTCTATTTTGATTCTAGTTGTTTATGTTTTATCGCTTGTGTAACTTTGTTTTATCGAATCAATGAAATCGAGAAATTATAGAAACTCGGAATATATAATAACCGAAAAAAAGTAATAATAAAGTGCCAACATCAAAGTAATATGAGTACAAATATATCAAAATACAAGTACAAAATCCCTAATGTCCTCCTCGTCGCCCTCGTCCTCGTCCCCGTCGTCTAAGTGCATGTGCAATGCCATCCGGATGTGCCATCCCCACTAGCCTATGGAGTGTCCGATATGCCCGACTGCTGGTGTGGTGAAATATATGCAAGTATACATAGTCACACAAGTAATAAAGTGATAAGAAAGGTCGAACCCACAGGGATTATGTATTGTAAGGTTTTGTATATTCAGAGTGTACACTTAGTGTGTCTACACTATGCACTATTTTGGTTTGGAGTTTTTCAAAGTAAAAACAATATAAACAGTAAAGAGTGTAAGGAATCAGTTGGATAAAGTATTTGAGATATTTTCACCAAGTAATTTACTTCTAAGTGTTATAGTGGAGTATGTAGTGTTTCCACACTGGATGCAGCTGCATCAGTATATGCCTGTCAGCACTTTCTTTAGAGTTTTATTACAATCTCTTATGATCTTTGTTTTTTACAGTAAAGAAAAGAGTAGTCAATTCCTCTCTCGCCTCCTAACAATGATCCAATTTGCTAAATAAGTTCACTCTTGTATTTTTAACCTCCCACTGTATCACCCTAGGAACTATGTTATCCTATGCCTAGGACTTAACATGGTTTTAACAATCAAATCTTTATTAAAACAAGTTCAACAAAGAAGTTGTATTAAACTCTCATTCCTATTAATTCTTGAGTTCATATATGTGACCCATGTATTTATGCCTAGTTAATTGTCCTAATCATTTGGATCTCTAAAATGTTGTTTCTTAATAAATAAGCTATATTTATATATTAATGTACTTGAAAATAAGCAATAACCTAAGTTAAAATAGATGAATAACTCTATATAAAATAGAGTTATCAACTGCCACGGGTGATCTCGCCATCACGAATCCCCTCCCTACAAGCGGTCACAACCTCCTTCATCCACTCAGGATCGTCGTATCGTAGCTCTGGGGAGGGTGTCCAGTCCTGTAGTACTGGTGATGGTGGAGCCGGTAATAGTCTGGGGATAGATGCACGGACGTACCACTCTAAGTACCTACGTACAGTCTCATCTGCCCGCTGAGCAAACCGAGTAGTGTGCAGGATGTCATCTACAAATGCCATGAAGTGGGTGATCTGAAAGACGCAATCAGTATGACTCGGACGACCTCTGAGAGGGTCACGCGGGATGTACTGAACGTACCCAAACTGTGGTAGGCACCTATCAGGCATGTAAGGAACTTTGAAGTCGGGCCAGCTGATAAAGCCCCTGTATAGGGAGATCTGCTCAAAGGGTCTACCATCCTTGTGCTCCTCAAATGGCCGCCAGCAGACATCCTCTGGCCTCATGTCATCAAGCATCCTCCTATAGTGGATCAGCTTCAGGTGGTCTGACTTCTTCTTCCTGAAGCGCCCAACAAGTGGCTCCGCACCAGCTATATGACCACGCAACCTCACTGCCATCCGAGGGAAGTACCACATGATCCGAGACTGAAATGCAAAAAAATAACAACATGTTTAATTAAAAACTATTTACCCAACACAGTCTGAATTAATAAAAAATTAAGTTTAAATTCATACCTGGAGTAGGCTGGCATACCCTCCACATTGCTGGGTCTCCCTCAAAGACGCAGTGTTCAAGGAGTCATACATGGCAGCTAGTGCACCTACACCCCATGCATAGCCTCCAAGAACCTCTGGACTTATATCAGCCAGGTAGATCAGCCACTTATGTAACACCCCAATTCTACCCCTTCATTTATTTAATTATCAGAGTGCGGAATTTAAATTCATCATGCATTGGAGTGTTACACATCGACATTTCAAAAACTCAAGCAACATGCGTTCAATTAGAACGTTCAAAAAGATACGCAGCACATCGTAAAATCATTTCAACGTCATACCATCCAGAACATCTATTAACATAATAACAATGGTCTAGAAATCATAAAACAACAAATAGACTAGTGTTCGTTTTCCCCCAGGTGCTACGTATCAGAGCAAACGACACTGACTCAAAAGGGATGAAGGAAAAGGAGTCCTTCACTAGCGTGTACCTGCACGTTACCACGAAGGTAACATTCAACAGTAAAGGGTGAGTCTCTAACAGCATAAAAAGTATATGATAGGTAATATACTAGAGACTAGCAGCTATAATAACCATAGCATAACAACATTGTATTTTCAACTATCACGCAGCAACACCAACAATCAACAATATAAACAACAACAACAAGCAATGGCAATCATGAGCATGACATATGTGAATGAAATGCAACCCACATCGGGTATATGCATGAGGTACCATTGTCGCAAAAATAGCCTCTCGGGCACAAACGTCGCTTTGAGCATAGCTCCAAGACCGCAGCCTTCGTCGCAATAATGCATATGGCATGCATGAGACACCATGTACATCACCTCGGAAAATAATCAACAACAATAATAGCCTCTCGGGCACAAACGTCGCTTTGAGCATAGCTCCAAGACCGCAGCCTTCGTCGCAATAACATCATCACTTAGGTGGTCTTACCTGACCCATCATCATCAACATCAAAGTGTGTTCATAGTTGACCCAACAAAAATATCAACAACAAACAACAACAGTCTACCAATGCACAACAACTTCATCAACATCATCATTTGGTCATTTCCGACCCAACGGCAACAACGTTAAATTTTTGTCTTATTTCCACATACCACAACATCAACATATTTGGTCTTTTTGACCCACAACAACACATCAACATATTTTAATCGTTCTCGACACAACAAGACATTTCCATACTAGTCGGCGCGGTATGGCGCCTACAAAGAACAAAACCAAAGAACATCGACACACTGGGCGCCAAACAACACCTAAAATTGGCGCTGGCAAAGAACTGCGCCACCACGCACTTCGACACACATACCCTACACCCGGCACACATACACGGAGACTCGGCACACACACAAAGCCCGACACACATACACTACACTTCGGCACACCTACACTACACTTCGACACACATACACAGAACCTCGGCACACACACACAGGCTTCGACACACATACATTACACTTCGGCACACCTACACTACACTTCACCTCACTCACCTCGGTTACACTACCTCACTTCACCTCACTCACCTCGGTTATACTACCTTGGTTACACTACATCACTTCACCTCACTCACCTCGGTTACACTACCTTGGTTACACTACCTCACTTCACCTCGGTTACACTACCTCAGTTACACTACTTCACTTCATTCACTCATCTCACTCGTCACTTTCCCTTCCACCTCGGTTACACTTCCTCAGTTACACTACTTCACTTCATTCACTCATCTCACTCGTCGTTTTCCCTTTCACCTCGGTTACACTAACTCACCTCGGTTACACTTCCTCAGTTACACTACTTCACTTCATTCACTCATCTCACTCGTCGCTTTCCCTTTCACCTCGGTTACACTAACTCACCTCAGTTACACTACTTCACTTCATTCACTCATCTCACTCGTCGCTTTCTCTTTCACCTCGGTTACACTAACTCACCTCGGTTACACTTCCTCAGTTACACTACCTCACTTCGCTCACTCATCTCATTCGTCGCTTTCCCTTTCACCTCGGTCACACTACCTCACTTCACCTCACTCACCTTGGGTACACTACCTCACTTCATTCGCTCATCTCACTCGTCACTTTCCCGTTCACCTCGGTTACACTACCTCACTTCATTTGCTCATCTCACTCATCACTTTTCCGTTCACCTCGGTTACACTAACTCACCTCGGTTACACCACCTCGGTTACACTACCTCACTTCATTCGCTCATCTCACTCGTCACTTTCCCGTTCACCTCGGTTACACTACCTCACTTCATTTGCTCATCTCACTCGTCACTTTCCCATTCACCTTTTATCTCAATCTATATTCCTTTATGATCAACTCACAAAACACCAATTAACATCAACGACAATATATATATATATATATATATATATATATATATATATATATATTCATGGATCGTCAAACACATCGTCAAACATAACAACAACACTACCTATCACCAACATCATCAAAGACAATATATATATATATTCAGAGATTGTCAAACACATCGTCAAACATAACAACAACACTACCTATCACCAACATCATCAAAGACAATATATTTATATATTCAGAGATCGTCAAACACATCGTCAAACATAACAACAACACTACCTAGGCATTATAGAAACTACTCTCCCATATACAACCCAACATAACCCTTTATACTATGAGACTCCCCAACCCTCGAGAATTGTGGAAGATGAGAAACCCTTCAATCACCAAGAAAACGCAGCAACAAGGCTCCTTCTCCCTCAATTCGCAAGTCTCTTCTTCTCTCCTTCTCTCCCACGGTTTCGCGATCCTCTTCTCTCCCTCTCTTCTCAATCGGCGCTGATTCCTTTCTTTCTTCTCTTCTCCTTTTCTTTTTCTTTCTTCTAAGTGTCTAAGACACTAAACCTAGACCTTATGTACTTGGCCTGGGCCCTTTTCGCTACTCCTTCAATTACTTACACTACTCCCTCTTTTAATTAAATTACCACTCACTTTCTACTAACCACCACTCCTCATTTAAATCAAATACCCTATTATTATTTTAATAGAGCCACCCAATATACCACTTAATTAAATTAATTAAATAAATACTTGAATTATTTTTGGGGCGTTACAACTTACCCTCCGCTCTGTCTCCAGTCTTCGTAGTGAAGATATTGTAGGTCAGAAGCAGAAGGAGATAAGCCCTCACAACAACTGTAATGTCACCCCCCTCCTCCAAATTATGCTCATAAATCTGGTCCAGCCATTTGAAGCTGTAATATGGACCTCCTTTAGTGTTGTGCGCAGGCTCAGTCCGTGGAACACCAAGATAGGTCTCTACAAGGTGTGTGGCATACTCCAAGCTGACAGTGATGGTGGGAGGTGTGGCATAGTTCCCCTGGATGGGAAGGTGCAGCAAGCAGGAGATGTCATCCAAAGTGATCGTCATTTCACCAAATGGCAAGTGAAATGACGAAGTATCTGAGTGCCATCTCTCAATAAAAGCTGACAGCAACTCATGGTCTATTATGGCGTGGCTAGTGAAGAGAAGTGGCTCTAGTCTAGAGTCCCTGACTAATGTGGAACGCTGACGTAGGGCATCGTATACTAGCTGCAGCCTGGTATGGACTTTGTTGCCATGAGCCCATACTTTCACAACACGCTGAGAATCCTGAATTATAAATAAATAAATGACGTAAGCAAAAAGTGCAGAGCAGACTATGTGCGTTAAATAAATTATTTAAGCAAAAAAAGCAAAACTTACCGGGTCAGTGAGTATAGAACTGCAGACATGATCTGCCATGTCTGTGAAGAGAGAGGCCTGAGGCTGAGGCTGAGGCTCCTCCTGATGCCCCTGATCCTGCTGAGGCTCCTCCTCCTGATGCTCAGACATAGACTCATCTGAGAACGACGAATTAGTCTGATACCCCTCATGCCCCTGAGGCTGCTCCTGCTGATACTCGGCAGACGAGGAATGGTAATGAAGAGGCTGTGGCTGGTACTGAGGAATCTGATGGTACTGAGGATGATGGGGATGGTACTCAAGAGCCTGGGGATGGTACTGAGGAGGATAGGGATAATACTCAGGAGCTTGGGGATGGTACTGAGGAGGATGGGGATGGTACTCAGAAGCCGGCCTCCCCCGATACCAATTCTCATGCTGGCTCTGCTGTAAGAAATCCCCGTGATAGAAATCTCGTCCCGATCATCGAGTCGCTGCGTTATCGCTTTCGGTGGTTGGGGTGATACTCAATTGGGTTAGCTCGTGTCTCTATCATGTCTCTAGTGAAGCATGGAGTCGATTATGCCTTCGAGTCCTCGTGACTCGGGAGCAATATATGACTCAGTGCATCTCGATAGGAGTTACCTCCCATTTACCTCTCTGACTGTGCTGCCTATCAGACACTGCATACAAGGAAAAAAACAATTAGCAAAAAAAAAATTGCGCATCGTATATACATATGACTGGGGGCATATACGATGCATACTTTTAAAGCATCGTATTAATGTGTTGTTGGACGTAAATACGAGTGACAATTCTGAAGCTAATCGTATATACGTTGGTTGAAACGTATATACGTTGGTTGAAACGTATATACGATGTGGAAATTTCAAAGCGTCGTATATATGTTTGAAGGGCGTATATACGATTGGGCTGAAACAAGGTGTAACGCCCCAAAAATAGTTCAATTATTTATTTAATTTGGTTATTTAAGGCTTACAACATTTTAATTAAGTCAAATAAGTAATTTGGAGTTTTATTTCATTTAGGAGGTGTTTGAGGAATGGAAGAGGTGTGATTAGGAGGCTCATGATCCATTAAGAGGCCCAAGTTCATGTTATAAGGAAGGTGTCGAAGGAGAGAAATTCATTTCAACCAAAGAGTAAAGTAAGAGAGAGAGAGAGAGGGAGGTGCGGAAGCTTTAGAGAGAAGAAGAGAAATCTTGGCGTGGAGAGCTCAAGTTCAAGGAAGAGGAGCTGATTGTTGGTGGATCTTGAAGTCTTGGTGGAGAGAGTGCTAGTTCTACAATCTATTGAGGTAAGGGGGCTCTCTTTCATCTATAATAGAGTATATGATGAGTGTTATGTGTGAGTTAGACTCTAGATTGATTTTGAGTCGTTTGTGTTGCTTGTTGTGTGATTGATGTTGTGTTTGCTTCACTTTGGTGAAGTTGTGATGTGTTGTTGGTGAGTTGGTCATATGAGAGACCTAGGAGAGAAATGGGAGTTGAGGAACTCTCAGTCCTAGAGCGTTATGAGTTGGTCATATGAGAGACCTAGGAGAGAAATGTAGTAGTTGTGTTTAAGTTTGATCAATCAAAAAGAAGAGGGAGGACGAAGGTTAGGTGCCTAGGGCGACATAGGAGCCGAGGTGTGGTGGCCTAGTTGTAGTGTGTCGAAGTATATGGGAGTCAACGTTTAAGTGCGACGAAGTGTAAGTGTGTATGAGTCTAAGTGTAGGTGTCGACTTGTAGTTGCCGAGGTGTAGCGCATGTATACCGAAGTGTAGATGCCGAAGTATAGAGTATATATACCTAAGTATAGTTGCTGAAGTGTAGTTGTCGAGGTATAGGGTATATCTACTGAGGTGTGAGGGTACCTAAGTGTAGGCGTACCGAGGTGTAGTTTATGTATGTTGAAGCCAGTGTTGTCGAGGTGTAGGTATGTTGAATGGTAGGTGTATCAAAGTGTAGTGAGTTGAAGTGTAGTGAACCGAGGTGTAGTGTAGTATACCGAGGTGTTGTGTGGTGTGCCGAGGTGAAATGTGAGTGTGCCGAGGTGATGTTTTGACGCCAGTGTAGCGTAGGTTGCTGCCAGGCGCAACTGTGAGTGTTGTTTGGTGCCGAGTATGTCTAAGTGGCTGAATGGTGGAGCCAGTTTGGTCCTTAGTTGACGTTTTAGTCCTTATGTGACAGTGTGGTCCTTGTAGTGACAGTTTAGTCCACTACTTCTGGTGTCGAGGTGTCTGGTGAGTTGGACGTCAGCCATAGGGCTGTTGACCGATGTAGAGATGTTAGCCATAGCGTTATTGATGATGTCTTGGTGATGCTAGCCTTAGAGCTATAATTGGAGATGTGTTAATTGGTGATATTCCTAATGGGAAATAAATTATTGGTGATGGGTCTATGACCTCTTTTTGGTGATGGTGAGTTAATTAATAGCAATGGTGAGTCTATTAATTATTGGCGATGATGCTTATTTGCTCGATGTGGTGAATATGATGTGTATGGTGCATTGTCCATGGCGTCACATAAACCATGTGCATTTATTGGTGAGCAGAAGGCTTCGGCCTTATTGGTGATGTGCCCTCAAGGCTTATTTTGGTGATGGGATCCACATGCATTATACCCTTGGTGTTGGGTTGCATTCATGCATATACACATGCAATTGGTGATGTTTTGTTGTTTATAAACTGAGGTGTTATAACTTGATGAGGTGTATTTGTTTATGTGAGCCGAGGTGTTTTCTAGTTGTTTTCTCTAACATGATGTTTATCATACATCCTATTATATGTGTTTAGAGACTCACCCTTCTGCTTTTATGTTGCTTCTTATGTCGGCAACGTGCAGGTGTTCCCGAGTGAAGGTTCATCCTTACTCAGTCTTGTTTTCGCGTCTTGCTCTGATATGTAGCACTGGGGGGCCGAGTAATCTAGTAGTCGTTTTAATTATGTTGTTGTACTGTACTTGGTGATGTATATAGAACATGTATCATTCCGCTGTGATGATGATTATATACATGTTGATGTAAACTAAAACATGTGATTTGTGGGCTCGCCCCTTTGACCGAGGTGCTATATTGCGCCATTGATGTTTGTTTGGTTTTTCTTGAAGCAAATGTAGCACTCTCTTGTGAGTGGTTTTCGAAAACTCTGATTTTAAAAATTAAATAGTAGTTGATTAGAAGGGGGTGTTACATTAGTGGTATCAGAGCAAAAGTTCAGTCTGTCCGACCAAGTTGTTGAGTCTTGAGTTTCCAAATCCTCGAGTCTTGTGGCTCGTTCTGAATCGATCTTGTTTAAATGTTTAGTGTGATGGCTGGAAGGGCCGGAAGGAATGACGCTGCCATTGCTGCTGCGTTGGAGGCTATGGCAAATGTTGTGGGGAATTAGCAAGCTGCCGAGGATGCTGGAGCTCTTAGACTAGCTACTTTCCAGAGGGAGAACCCTCCTACTTTCAAGGGGAGGTATGACCCCGATGGGGCTCTTGCGTGGTTGAAGGAGATAGAGAGGATTTTTCGTGTTATGGACTGTACAACTGCTCAGAAGGTGAGGTATGGTACTCACATGTTAGCCGAGGAGGCCGACGATGGTGGCTTGAGGTTCTGCAGAGGTTGGAAAATGCTGGCGAAGAGATCACGTGGGATGTCTTCAAGAGGGAATTTATGAGGAAGTATTACCCTGAAGATGTTCGGGGCAAGAAAGAGATGGAGTTTTTAGAAGTGAAGCAGGGGAGCAAGTCGGTGGCCGAGTATGCGGCGAAGTTTGTAGAGCTGGTTAAGTTCTACCCTCACTACAATGGTGCTACTGCTGAATTTTCTAAGTGTATCAAGTTTGAAAATGGTCTGAGGTCTGACATCAAGAAGGCAATTGGATACCAAAAGATCAGGGTGTTCTCCGAGCTGGTTGATAGTTACAGAATCTTTGAGGAGGATAGCAATGCTGCCTATAAGATTGTGAAAGAGAAGCGGAGTTGTTAGTATCGTGGAAAGCCCTATTAGATTTCTGGTGGTAAGGGCAAGGGGAAAGCTGGTTCAGGCAGGAAGCCGAGTGGGAGAGATGCCCCTGCGAACAGTGGGTGCTACAAGTGTGGTAAGCCCGGTCATAAGAGTTTTGAGTGCCCGGTTAACAAGTGTTTCAAATGTGGCAAAGAAGGTCATTTAGCTGCTAATTGTGAGAAGAAGGATGTTGTTTGCTACAACTGTGGAGAGGTGGGGCATATTAGTACCAAGTGCTCTAAGCCGAAGAAAGAGAAGAGTGTTGGAAAGGTGTTTGCTCTCGCACTAATGTGAGAAGAAGGATGTTGTTTGCTACAGCGCCTGCCGCTATAACGTCTCTCTCAGCACTGCAGAATTTATACTATTTATTGTGAAAATGGAGCTTGGACGAAAATGGAGTGCAAGAGAGTTATTTCTAACTCTTCTCTCTTCTGAACCAGCAACCAAGATGATGAAGATGAAGTTTTTTTTGACTTCTCTATATAGAAAACATCTCCCAAAAAAAGGTGACAAGCCATCCCACCAACTATTCTCATCTTCCATTACAAAATAGACAAGTGTCCTATAAAGTACAAAGTCGGTGGCTGCACAGTGGGCACAGAAAACGAGATTTGGAGTGAAGAGCTTGGCGCCAAAAATACACTTTTGCTTCAAAGACTTAGCCGACCTGCCCTCTTGCCGCTATAGCGTTAGACGCTATAGCGCTTAACACTTTTGCTTCAAAGACTTAGCCGACCTGCCCTCTTGCCGCTATAGCGTTAGACGCTATAGCGCTTAACACTGCAACACTAACAAAATACATTAAATTGCTCAAAAGGGCACCAGATGTGCCAAATTCATACAAAACAGTTTCTAACCCTTCTTTTCCTACAACTATAATAATTAGAGAAATAAGATACTAATATTACTTGAGAACTCACTTGATTTACATGGATAAAGGCATAAATAACTCATATAAATATGAGTTATCAAAGCCCAACTAAGATAAATTGTTAATAGACCCAATTACAAAAGCATTCGTCCAATTTAGATGAAAGGGTATCTCGATCCAATTGAACAAATTGACCCAATTAACGAAAACTGCGTCTAAGAGCCAATTTCGATTATCAAACTTAGGACATGCAAATTAGAAGTAAAATGAAAAAGAGGTCAGACAAAATTGGGGTATTACAGCTGCCCCTCTTGTTAACTCAAAATTTCAACAATGACTTTTGAAGAGGTATTTAAAAAGGTAATTCTCCATTAATGTTACCTTGAAATCACAGACCACATTTAAGTCATTCTACCATCAATTTCGACAAAGCAAATCTTCAAGTATTGGTGGTATGAAGAAGTTTCGACAAGTTAATACTCAGTCTTTATAAGTAAACAGTCGAAGGAACTTTCGACAGAATTGCTCTCAAAGTCTCGTCAAGCAGTTATCAGCGGTTTAGTCGAAGCTTAAGTTCAGGAAGCGGTTGGAGGCAGTTACCTACTGTTTATGCTTTTTCTAAGAGTATATATACTATTTTGCAATAGGATCTCAAGGTCACAACATAAACACAAGAATTCTGAAAACTCAACTTCCAAACGAAAGCCAACAACGAGTGAACAGGATCATTGTATGTGCTTGTGAACCACTTCTTTTCAATTCAAATGCAATTATTTACTTTTCGTTTACATTTCTTACAATTATTGTTTTGTTTGATTCACAATCTTGTTCTTTATACAATTTATCTCTTTTAAAACCGTAAACAACACAAAAATACAAGAGCAATTGTCACGAGATTTCCTAGTTTGATCTCACGAACACGAATATTTAAAACTAGTGATTGTTTGCTAAAAACACCAGCAAACAAATTGGCACACCCAGTGGGACCTTTGCCTTTGATTTTTGTGTTTTTTCGTTAGTGCGTGCATTTGTATGCGCTTAAGAAGTGGTAGAATGGTGCGTACTAATTCTAGTAGTGCATTTAGTTCTAGTTCCGTGATTTCACAAGGACAAGGAACAACCATTGACTCTGCAAATGTAAGTGCAGGGGTAGTTGTAGGGACGGTAACTTCATCAACATCAATAACCGTTCCTGCAGTATCAATGACCAATGTTGGGACAACACAGTCTGTGTCTTTGCCATCAAGTACAAGACTTCATTCTAGTCCTTACTTAGGGCCTCATTCTAGTCCTTATATGGCAACAGCAAACAGTCTGGAGGCACGTTTTCAAAATTTGAGTTTGCCACCATTTCCTTCAGGTATGTATGGCATGCCTACTGGAATGCCTCATGTTTCGACATTCTCTCCTACACACGTTTCTTATGAGAGCGTGCAGGGACGAGATCCTACTGCATTAACCAATGCATCTTTGTTGGCATTAAGACAAACAAGTGGACGAAAGCAACCACGATATGGTTAATATGCTGACTCAACAGATTGGCACGGTTTTCAACCCATTAATTCAAAATACCAATACAAGTTATCAGATGTTGGCAAATCAAATGGGTAGGATTGTCGATTTCTTTGGGACTCCGACGGTTAATAATAGGCAGATTCCTAACGTTGTAGGTAATATGACTGGAAACCCTCAAAGAGCGGTTACAGTCGAATCCCAAGCAGTTATAGGCGAACAACAAGGGGTAGCGAATCATATCCCTGAAGTAGTTTTGGTAAACCGAAACCAAAACGCTGATGAAGTTGTTCGACAAGTGCAGCAAAATAATGTTGGCGCTCAAGATAATATAGCCACTTTGGTAGAAACTATAATGGCACGAAATGGCCTTAACATAGGTTTACATAGGCCTAATTTTATATCACCATTGTGTGAATATGTATTACAAACAGAGTTGCCAAGAGGTTGGAAAATTCCCAAGTTTACCAAATTTGGGGGCGACACAAACGAATCTACAGTCGAACATATTGCTCGTTACATGACTGAGGCAGGAGATATAGCCCAAAATGAGAACTTGAAAATGAAATATTTTCCAAATTCTCTGACTAAGAATGCTTTTACTTGGTTAACCACCTTACCTCCTGGTTCTATGTTCACATGGGGGCAATTGGAAAAAGCGTTTCACAAACAGTTTTACATGGGCCAGTCGAAGATTAGTCTCAAAGAGTTGGCCAGTGTTCGACGTAAAGTGTCTGAGGCTATTGATGATTATTTAAATAGATTTAGGCTATTGAAGGCTCGGTGTTTCACTCAAGTGTCTGAGCATGAACATCGAAATACTCTTTGGTGGCCTTGATTATTCAATTAGAAAGAAATTGGATACATCTCATTTGAGAGACATGGCCCAATTAGCCGATAGAGTTCGACAAGTTGAAAGGCTCAAAGAAGAAAAAACTAGGGTGGAACAAATTCCATAAAAAGAAAACTCAGTTGGGTTTCATAAAAAGGAAAAAATAGCCTATGTTGATGAGGAATTCGACTTTGCATTTAGCGATGTCGATGCAGAAGAGATAGACGTGGCTGAACTTAAGCCTGGTCCTCCTTATTCTTGTAAACTATTAAGGCCTGCAAATGGGAATAACCCTGTAGAGCCTAAAAATGATAGATTTGTGCCTAAAACTTATACTTTTGATGTTACTAAATGTGATGAAATTTTTAATCTTTTAGTAACTGATGGCCAAATAATAGTGCCTAACGGCCTGAAAGTACCACCTCTCGAACAGAGAAAGAAAAAGGGTTATTGTAAGTTTCATAATTTTTTGGGACATACCACTGACCGTTGCGTACTTTTTAGGGACATAGTACAAAAGGCAATTGATGAAGGAAGGCTTAAATTCGGTGATAAGAAAAAGAAAGCTCCAATGCAAATTGATGCTGACCCGTTGC
Source organism: Oxytropis ochrocephala (assembly GCA_020916435.1). NCBI lineage: Eukaryota > Viridiplantae > Streptophyta > Magnoliopsida > Fabales > Fabaceae > Oxytropis > Oxytropis ochrocephala. The sequence continues at coordinate 29,620,780 of CM037091.1, read as the reverse complement.
ATCAAGCTGAAGCCATGTATGTAGAACCTGTCGAAATGAACGTAAGCATGGTCAAAGTTAAGATGGTAGGCTCTCCTAACAATGTTAAGTCTACCACAGAAAAACTCAAGAGTGTCGTACTTGTAGATGATGTTACACAAAAGATAACTCAAGAAGAGTACGATGAGAAGGTGCAGTTTGTATACCAAAAAGCTGAAGAGGAATTGATAGATTTCCTTAACAGATGTAAGTTGAAAAACTCTGAAGTGATGCTTTGCCCTAGATGCAGTGCTGTCTTTGACAAAGAGGCAGCCAAGAGTGTCGAAGGTTACAGCGTTCGACAACCACTAAAAAGAAAATGACTAGATAAGAGGCCAAAATTTGATTTCAAAAAAGGAGATCTTCCTTACAAGGCTAAGGTTTCAACTAAGCCTTCGACAAGTAAGCAACAGTTTGTTAACAAGAATGCAACGAGGAAAGAGTTTGTGTTGTCAGCGTCTGCTAAGTCATTTGTTCCAATGGAAAACCTTCCAAATGAGAAGTGGATACATGCTGGTTGCAAGCACTACAAAAATGCTACTCCACATGTTGAAGCTGTTAAGCCAGATATGAGTGATGCTGCAAAGTACAACTACATGAACAATTATAAGGGTAAAAACCAGATGACGAAGACTCAGTGGCGTCGATTCCAACGATCAAAGAAGAAAGCAGCACTTGCTGCCAATGAGCAGACTCCAGGAAGTTCGAAGGTAGCAAAGAATGTGACTCCCAAAACTGATGGAACTGCGAAGGTGAACATACGTGCTGCAAATCAAGTGAATACTGGGAATGAGGCCAAAGGCAAAGCTATTGTTATAGAAAAGCCATGAAGGCCTGCAACTGAAAGAATCTTTCCCCCATTATCGTCTCTAAAAATGAAAGATGCTGAGTTCGATATGGACGAAGACGTGACTTCAGATTTTGAAGATTCTGAAGGTGATTTTGATGTCATCTGTAATGTGGTGTCTATCCTGCCTAGTGAATATGATGTCATTACGGTTCCTAATGATATCGAAGAAAATTTCACTGAAGACATGGTTAATCATAAACCAGTTTGCTATTATGTTATGAATAATGGTTGTGTCGAAGATCAAATGGCTACTTTCGAGAAGCCGGATGAAGGCATGCAACACCATTTAAAGCCATTGTATGTGCAAGCCAAAGTTAATGGTGGAGGCATTAACAAAATACTGGTGGATGGAGGTGCTGCAGTGAACTTAATGCCTCAAGTCTTGTTGAAGACAATAGGAAAATTCGACACAGATCTTAAACCTCACAACATTGTCTTGACTAATTATGAAGGAAAATCTGGCCAATCTTTGGGGGCCATAGAGGTTGATATAATGGTAGGCACTGTAAAAAGAACTACTATGTTCTTTGTTATAGCTTCTAAGGCAAGCTACAACTTGCTCCTTGGTAGAGAATGGATACACGGAGTTGGTGCTATGCCTTCAACTCTACATCAACGACTGGTGATGTGGAAAGAAGATGGTCTAGTGGAGTATGTCGAAGCTGACCAAAGCTATTTTCTTACTGATGTGAACCATGTCACAAAGGAAAATTTTGAGAAGCAAATGGCGAATATTACGCCATGTACATCTTCCAACCAAGCATATATTTCTTCTGACAAGGTGCTTGCTTCAGTTCATCTTTACCCAACTCATGGTTTTGTTTGGGAGAGGGAGATAATGGGAGATATAGGTGTTTATCCTGAAGGTGTTCTGCCTCCAACAGGATGGGACACTGAATCTTAAAAAGAATTTAGATGTCAGCACCCAATGCATGGGATAAAATTACGGCCTACATGGCCGAAAATAAAGTAAAAGCGGCTTTGGAAGCCGAAATAATTCAACAAACAATGGTTGTCGAAGCCATAGATTAAATGCCTCAAGGAAATGGCGAAATCATAGATGAAAAACTTGATTGCATTTATGATGATGAACCATTAGGTTTTGAAAAGGATCCTAGGGATTCAACAAGACGTATGCAAGCTCAAGATCCAGTGGAAGAAGTGGATTTGGGAAATGGCTTAGTTAAAAGGCCAACGTACATTAGTGCAAACCTTGATGCTGCCTTAAAAACCCAAGTTATCTCACTATTGCAGGAGTTCAAAGATTGTTTTGCGTGGGAGTACAATGAAATTCCTGGTTTGAGTCGAGAAGTAGCGGAGTTGCAAATACCTATTCGACCAGGAAAGAAACCAGTAAAGCAAACACTAAGAAGATTCGCTCCTCAAATATTGCTAAAATCAAAGAAGAGATTGAAAGGTTGTTCAAGAGCAAATTCATCAGAACTGCCAGGTATGTTGATTGGTTAGCTAATATTGTACCAGTAATGAAGAAAAATGGAAAACTTAGAGTTTGCGTAGACTTTAGAGATCTAAATAATGCAACACCCAAAGATGAATACGCTATGCCTATAGCTGAAATGCTAATAGATTCAGCAGCAGGGTTTGATTATCTCAGTATGCTAGATGGTTATTCAGGGTATAATCAAATCTTTATTGCTGAAGAGGACGTGTCGAAAACAGCTTTTCGATGTTCAGGGGCATTAGGCGTTTATGAATGGGTGGTAATGCCCTTTGGTTTAAAAAATGCAAGTGCAACTTACCAAAGAGCAATGAATTCTATGTTGCATGATTTTATTGATGATTTTATGCAAGTGTACATAGATGATGTGGTGGTTAAATCCTCCTCAGCAATTTGTCATTTAGACCATCTTCGACGTTCTTTTGAAAGAATGAGGAAATATGGATTAAAAATGAATCCAACCAAATGTGCTTTATGTGTACGTGCAGGTGAATTTTTGGGTTTTGTAGTACACAAGAAAGGCATAGAAATTAATCAAAATAAGACTAAGGCAATTATGGAAACAAAAGCTCCTTCAACCAAGAAAGAACTTCAGTCATTGTTGGGACAGATTAATTTCCTTCAAAGATTTATATCAAATCTAAGTGGCAAAACACAAGCATTTTCACCATTGTTGAGACTGAAGAAAGAAGACGAGTTCAAGTGGGAACAAGCCCATCAAGCAGCTTTTGATGAAATTAAGTCTTATTTAATGAAACCACCAATTTTATTGCCTGTCATTAGAAACAAAGTGCTGAAATTGTATATAGCAGCTTCTGATAACACAATAGGTAGTATGTTAGCTTAAGAGGATGATACTGGTGTCGAAAGAGCCATTTATTACCTTAGTAGGGTTTTAATTGATGCTGAAACAAGGTATAGCGCAATAGAAAAGTTGTGTCTTTGCTTATATTTCTCATGTACGGTTAAAACAATATATAAAGCCGGTAGATGTTTATGTTTATTCGCATTTTGATGTTATTAAACATATGTTATCAAAACCAATCTTTGCATAGTAGAATTGGTAAATGGGCTTTAGCTTTGTTAGAATATAACTTAACTTATCAACCTCTTAAATCGATCAAAGGACAAGTGGTTCTTTGATTTTATAGTAGACCATTCATTTGTCGAACGGAGATGAATTTGTTAGACATACGTCCTTGGAAATTATACTTGATGGCTCAAGCCATAAAAATGGAGTTGGTATTGGAATTTTAATCATTTCCCCAGATAATATTCCAACGAAGTATAGATTTAAAATTCGAGACTTTTGCTCCAATAATGAAGCTGAGTATGAGGCTTTGATAGTAGGCCTTAAGATTTTACTCGAGTTGGGGGCAAGTCATGTGGAAATAAAAGGTGATTCTCAATTAGTTGTCAAACAACTGACAAAAGAATACAAATGCATTAAAGAGCACCTTGTTAAGTATTTTATTGTTGCCAACACTTTGTTAAAAAGGTTTGCATTTGTACACCTAGAACATTTACCCGAATTGAAAATCAAGTGGCAAATGAGTTGACACAAATTGCTTCAGGCTACAAAGTTTCGAAACAAAGCCTAGAAGAGTTAATTGAGATCAAAGACAAACTCATTTCAAATGACTCTCTTTATAACGACACTTCTTCAGCATTATTGTCAACACCAAAAACTCGGGGGCAATAGATACAAATGAAGTGTTTGTCGAAAAACGTCACATTGTTGATAATATTGACTTAGCAGAAATTTTTGCTCTTGACAATATGATTGATAATGATTGGCGGAAACCTATTGTAGAATATCTGCAAAATCCTACTGGAAACACCAATAGAAAAGTGAAGTACAGAGCTCTAAGCTATGTGATAATTGGGAATGAATTGTTCAAGAAAACTCCCGAAGGGATGTTATTAAAATGTCTTAGCGAGAATGAGGCATATTTAGCAGTTTCTGATACGCATAGTGGAGCATGTGGTTCACATCAAGTAGGCCACAAAATGAAATGGTTATTGTTTCGACAAGGAATGTATTGGCCAACTGTGTTGAAAGATTGTATAGAGTTTGCTAAAGGTTGTCAAGAATGCCAAAAACATGCTGGAATACAACATGTGCCTGCAAATGAGTTGCATTCTATAGTTAAACCTTGGCCATTTAGAGGTTGGGCTTTAGATGTGATTGGGGAGATAAGACCAACTTCATCAAAAGGCCATAGATACATCCTTGTAGGGATTGATTACTTCACTAAATGGGTAGAAGCGATACCTTTAGCCAATGTTGATCAAGAAGCAGTAATAAAGTTTATTCAAAATCATATCATTTATAGATATGGAATTCCAGAAACCATTACTACGGACAGGCATCGCTTTTTCTTGGTCGAAAAATGGTAGAGTTTGCTTCTGAAATTGGTTTTAAGTTATTAACTTCAACACCGTACTACGCACAAGCCAATGGTCAGGTAGAGGTTGCCAATAAAATCATTTCAGTTTCTTTTTTCGACGAAGAAGAATTCCCCATCCTTTCTTGGACTAAACTTTTCTGGTACTCAACATTCGACAATTTGGTTTGAATAATTTTCATCTCTTCGATATAGCATGTATGTTCACATCCCACTCAGCAATCTTCTTCTTGTCATTTTCTACTTGTGCTTCAAGAGTTTCAATAGTATCTTGAGCAGCCTTAAGAGAGACAACTTCTTTTTCACGAAGTTGATTTTCCTGATCTTTGTGTTTGAGAATGTTGGATCGTTGTTTGATTAGAAGAGAGAGTTGCTTGAAGAGAGGACCAAACTCAATAAAGAAGGTGAGAAGATCTTGAGGAGGATCTGACTTGGTCATTTTCTGAATGAGTGATTTGATTTCGAAATACTCAGAAGGGTCTCGTTCAATTTTCGCCACGAGATCCCCCTCTAATATTTTAGCCTTCAATTGACGAATTAGGCTTTCTGTCGATTCCTGGTTGATAGAGTTGAGAGAAGTGTTTGAAGAGCTGTTAGCCAAATGTGTTGACGAACTTTGAAGACTCAACATAATTTTCAAAGCTGCCAAAGGATTCTTCTTTTCATTCGAGACAACTCTCTCATCGACAAAGCACTATTGGTCGATTATTTGGCAGAGGTGTCTTGGCTTTCAGATTCGTTATTTCTAAGCTCTCCTTTTCCTTTGTCAGTCATGGCTTCGTCGAGCTTCTCTTCAGAAATGGCTTTTACTTCTTGTTTTCTCTTTTCTGGATCATTGGGTCCCAAAGCTTTGGTATTTTCTTCAACAAGAGCCTCTTGTTCGACGCAGTCAGTATTTGAGATGGTTGCATCAACAATTGGAAGCTCAGGTTCGACAAGTTCTTGGGGAATTCCCGTAATAGCTACACCAGATGGTGATGAAGGCAAAGGAGGTATTGCAGAAGAAAACTCTCGTGTTGCAACTTCAGTCAAAGGTTCGACGACAGGAGTAACAACAGGTTGTTTATCTACCTGTTTACATTAAGTTATACTAGTAATGTTGAAATTGGAAAGTTGTGAAACAAAAGAGGTTCAAAATAAATTCGAAAGAATGTTTACCTTAAGGTTTTTGGCTGGAGGAGAAAACTGGAATTCAGAAGGCTCTTTAATAATAATGCCTTTTGTCGCCCTTTGAGGATCAAGTAGAGTTCTTTTTCTTGATCTTGGTATAAGAGGAGCATTATCTTCATCACTTTCGGTATCCTGAAAAGAGAGTTGAGGTTTATAATGCAAGTGATATCACAAAATAAGTGATAAGTTTGAAAGAATTTTTGACAGATTGATGAGGTTTATATATACTACGTCGGAACTGGAAGAGATGACTTGTTTCCCTCTAGTTTTGATCTTCTGAAAAGGGCTTAGCACTTTGGTTATTTTCTGGAAGAAGAAAATTTTCGACGTGATCGAAAGGTCATACTCAGAAAAAACTTGAAGTAGGTGGATAACGACATACCTTTCTTGGGGTAAGATTTGGAGTAGGACTTGTTTCAATTTTCTTCTTGGTTTTTGGGGAAGATTTCTTTGTTGTTGTCTTGCTTCCTTTGCCCTTCAACTTTGCTACAGTTTTTTCTAGTGTCGAAAATATTGATAAGCAAGCAGCACAAAAATTCAACTACAAGTATCTAAATCTTAGAAAACCTTAAACGTCGAGAAGGTATATACCTGTGTTCCGTGAAGGAAAAGCAGACATCAATTTCTTCAAGAGATTTTCGACAAAAGTATCATTGGCTTCTCCAAAGAAAGTAGTGTAATACTTGAACCACCAGTCATGAAACTTTGCAGTGCATGAGAATCTGGGATTGTAATTGATAGGTTCGAAGTTCAAAGCTCTGTAATGGAATTTCTTGAAGGCTTGTTCATAAGCTTTTTCTGGACTTGTAAAATCTCGCCTATGAAAATACACAGGCGCAGGTCGAATTTGGCAGAGCCCAAATTGTCTTGCAAAGTAACTTGGGAAGTATCTGGTGATTCCAAGATTATTCTTATTTTTGCTAGGTGTGAGTCTTGTGGAAAGAAGTGTTGGGGAAAGATAAGCTTGCCAAATCTGGTTAGTTTCTTCAGCGTGTTCAATAGAGGAAGGGGGAAATGGTCTTCTAAACCAAGTTGGCCCATGAGGTCTTTGTACAAAAGGGGCCATAGAGTCTTTGAAATTGGTACAGTTCAGGAAGATTTCGAAATAAATGGAGAAAGACTCTTCTGCAGAAAGGTCTGTTTGTTTTAGACTTCAACTGTGCTAGTCGAATTCCCTCAGTCCTTCTTGTTTCTAGAGATGGTTGAACTGTTTTAGGTATAAATAGGCCAAGTCTAGATTCAAAGGTAGCTAAAAGCCACAATTGTAATAGCCACATAGGACCAGAAGCCAGAAATTTGGTCGTTGGTTCATCTTCCCTCAATTCTAGGACAGCATTGTCGAGTTGTTGGTGCAGGGATCCTAAAATCAATTTGGCAAGGTTGATGTTTTGCTTTGCATGAAGTTGAGTAGCTAATGGGATGAAAGATTTGGAAACTTGAAGAGAACGTGAGCAAAAAACAAAAAGGGATAGCCAAAGGGTTAGAAAAGCTATATGTTCTAAATCGATACTTCCTCGGTGTCGATGATTATGATGGTCACTAATGTAAGGGGCAGAAGAAGCGTTAGTGAAGTTGAAGTCATAGTCATTGGTAGGAAGTTTAGGATTGAAAGTTTCACCTAGAGGTTTTAAACTAGTGATGGCAGCGACATCTAAAAGAGTGGGAGATAACATACCACACTTAAGGTGAAGGCTATGTGTGCCAAGATCAAGATACTATCATATTTAGGCCCGTACCTCGACAATTGAATGAGGTCAAAGATGCCTTGTTGTTTCCAAACTGTGGTTTTCTTAGCTTCTACTTTGTTAAGCCATTCTAGGTAAACTTTTTGTTCAACCCTAGGTGCAGACCTAAAAACCCTAAGAGGATTAGTCAAAAAATCTAAATGGAAGGGTGTTTTAGCAAAGACCCTAGGTTGAAGAAGATGAGGACTAGGGAAAATCTCTGTAACTTCATCATTTTCCAGTAAGATGTTAGGCAGAGGACCCAAAAAGGCATGGGTATAAAGTTCAGTCGAGGGAATTAATACCTGAGTTTGCCAAAGGAGTGTTCGTTCATCAGCAATGTCAGGTTCATCAACAAAGTCTTCAATTGGCTGGGTTTTTCTTGGCTCATCATTTTTCTTTGAACTCTCGGGTTTCGTCGCAACAATAGATGTTGAAGCCATGAATATGAAAAGAAAAGCGCGCAGTTTGAATGCGGGTTTAGATTGAAGAAAAGAGTGAAAGCTTGCAACTTTTGTAAATGCAGGTGTCTCGAGGTTTAAGGAAGAAGAATGCAGAGAAGTTTTCAAAGACTGCCTTCGCAAAAGCTTCAAGTGAGAAAAAGGAAGTTGAAAGGATTCAAGCGTTTTTATATGTTTGGCGTATGCAGTGGTTCACACGATCACCAAAAGCGCACGTTTGTGACCTTTGAGAGACGTGATGGCCCACCAACTACGCTACGTGCCCCAAGGGAGCGGTTTCCTTTACCTGTGCAAGTCATAATGACGCTTTTCTTTTACTGTTTAAATGCAAAATGTGGCTGGAGGTGATGTTTTCGCAATATTCAAAAAATGCTCTTTCTCCATCAATTCTTCATGATGTAGAAAGAAACATTTTTGGGGGGCAATTTGTTACCTCAAAATTTCGACAATGACTTTTGAAGAGGTATTTAAAAAGGTAATTCTCCATTAATGTTACCTTGAAATCACATGCCACATTTAAGTCATTCTACCATCAATTTTGACAAAGCAAATCTTCAAGTGTTGGTGGTATGAAGAAGTTTCGACAAGTTAATACTCAGTCTTTATAAGTAAACAGTCGAAGGAACTTTCGACAGAATTGCTCTCAAAGTCTCGTCAAGCAGTTATCAGCGGTTTAGTCGAAGCTTAAGTTCAGGAAGCGGTTGGAGGCAGTTACCTACTGTTTATGCTTTTTCTAGGAGCATATATACTATTTTGCAATAGGATCTCAAGGTCACAACATAAACACAAGAATTCTGAAAACTCAACTTCCAAACGAAAGCGAACAACGAGTGAACAAGATCATTGTATGTGCTTGTGAACCACTTCTTTTCAATTCAAATGCAATTATTTACTTTTCGTTTACATTTCTTGCAATTATTGTTTTGTTTGATTCACAATCTTGTTCTTTATACAATTTATCTCTTTTAAAACCGTAAACAACACAAAAATACAAGAGCAATTGTCACGAGATTTCCTAGTTTGATCTCACGAACACGAATATTTAAAACTAGTGATTGTTTGCTAAAAACACCAGCAAACACCTCTGTATTTATTTTAACTAGAAAATATGAAGTGTATTCGAATTTTCGTAGTAGAAATAGAAATAAAGATAGAATAGACGTCAATTTTGTCCGTTTAGAGGGGAAATAGAGGGTTTGAGAATAGACAGGGAGCGGTTAACACTTGACGTATTAACTGAGAAAAAAAATGAAGGATCGCTTGGGATATGAAGGAGCACTAAGGCTCTAAAGGACCACTCAGGGTCGGGAAGGCTGCCTAGGCCTTAATAAAGGACCATCGTGGTCTGAAGGAGCGTTATTAGCTACCGTACTAGTAAAGCGGTCTGAAGGGGCCTTTATATTTCGAGCGGCCATGAGGGTCAAGATCAGATCCGGAACTGATATGTTGACCAATAGAGGACGTCCACTATGTCTTAGGCTGACACAACTAGTCTGAAGGACCACGCGGAGTCTGAGAAGGTCTGTCGGGCTCGACTACGACGTTGTGACCTGGGCCACTTTGGGCACTGAAGGAGCATAGTGCTCTGAAGGACCACTCGGGGTCTGAGGGATCAGCTTGGTGATCTGTGATATGATATGGGATCGACGCTCTGAGCACTGATTTCAGGGGAACAAAATATAGGGATCGACATCTGTCGTGTTTACCTGAACATACCTAATGAATGCATTTTCCCGAGGATGGAAAAGTTATCTTTATTTGGCAATGCAATTAATGGTGCATGCGCACGTGCAATGATTGGTATCTGTTGTGATGTAGAATGATTTTTTTTCTCCTTTGCTTTTTTTTTTCCTTTTTTTTTTCACATAATAAGTGCATGAAATGAAAATGTGCAAATGCCTTGGTTCATGCATGATGTGATGTGATGATATGAGTGATTGGGATACAGAAACATTTTTATGGTACTGATGAGATGCAAGACTTTGAACGCGAGAAGTGGAGGTGATCATTCCTTGAAAAAATTAGATTTGATTCAAACTTCGGCAATCTCAAGGTTGTCGTTTATAGACACTGATGTGAAAAAGCACTTGACACAATTTGCAAGCTCGCTTATTTTTCTCTTCCATTACCCATGATGGCTAATTTTTAGGTCCACAAAATTGACTATGTGGATTTTTTAGTATCACATTATTAGCTTGTGTTTTCTCTCTTTGAAGCATCATTTAGTAGACAGGCACGAGAGTGCAAATATAAATGAATGAGTCAGTTAACTTGGGGTTTTAGAGGCCTAGGGTGAGGACATTTGTGGCACACGAAGGACATGATTATTGCCAAAGCCATGAAAGGTAGTTTTCTCCCCAACTCAAGAAATGCAGGACTGCCCCAATATAGACTTTCAGTGATGATGAATCAATAGTTTGCCTCTATCTGGTGATGACAATAACTAGGGGACAGAGGAAATGATGAGCTGGGAATGCCCTAACTTTGGAATGGAAGGTGGAAAGCAAGGGACTTTGTCCCAACGCATGAAATTTGGTGTTGCCCCAATTATGGTGAGGACAATATTTCCCCGACTAGAGTAGCAGCATTTAGAATAATAATGAGTTGAGAAGTTGCCCCGGTATGTGGATATGAATATGACAAGGGATGAGGTGAGTGTAGGGCGTATTTCTCCAAGTGAATGGTGAAGGGATTGCCCAACTCGGTAATGGGATATGGATGTGAAATGTGACAGAGTTAGGGTTATGGGTTTTTGGAGTTTGTCTGGTATGGCTATAGACTGGGTGTGGGATGTACAATGAATGGTGAAGGGAATGCCCCACAATGGGATCTAGGTGATGGTCCTAGTACAAACTTTTTGCTCTCTTTAAAAGGGAATCCCAAAGATTAATGATAGTCTTGAACCTTTGAAATGATGGAAACTCCACTTGGTGACCACTAAACCTTGCCTTGATATAAATGTAACTTGGGTGAATCCTGTAGTGCAAGCCTTTTGGTACTTTTTTCTTGAGTTCTTTTTTTTTCTTTTTTTCTTTTTTTTAGGGATATATTTTTTTTGAGCAAACATATTGTAAATAAATAAACTTATTTGTCCTGAAATTAAAACTTTGAGAAAACAAAAGCAATCAGTCATTGATCGGAATGGATTTTTAGGGTTGTAATGTGGCTAATGGTTAATGATTTATGAAGGAAGGGATAATTGAGCTCAAAGAAGTGTTTAGGATTGATGGGACAAACAATTTTTATTCAACGGTCTGATTCGGCTAATGGTTAATGGTTAGTGAAGGAAGGGAGGATTGAGCTCAGGTTTTATTGAGATAAGAACCTCTTATGTGTCTCATGGTAGAATGAACATGTTTAAGGTTGTAACGTGGTCAAGGGTTTATGGCGGATAGCAATTAGTATTTGGGAGAATTTCATTACTAGAATTTTTGGTACAAATCTTCTTGATCTATTAGGCAAAGTTTTATTACTAGAATTTTTGGTATATAGAGATATCAATAAATGGACAATTTATGCCTCGAATTCAAGAAAAACTTGTAAATAACAAAATAATTTTTTTAAAATGTATTGTGGATGATAAAATTTATATACATTCTGCAACCAAAAATCAATACGTTTTCAACAAAAAAAACAGACATATGTTTTCTTTTAAAAAATTCTATTCTGTAATTTAGAAATATTTATTCTAACAACTCGTTTGTAGCCAAAAATATTTGATTAACAACTTTAACATTCAAATCACAAGTGATTTTAAATACTATTACCATAAAATAATTATTTGAATGAATTTCATAAAAGATATTAGTATCAAAAAAGACTATAAGAACACTTAAGCCATAAGTTTTATTTTATTTGAATTTCAAATTTATATGATAAAAACAAACTTAATAGTGATTTGTTTGGTTACAAAAACTTTAGGGGTGAGGGAATAATGTCTCAATCAAATCAAAGGCAGGAAAATCCTTTGTAGTTATTTGATTTATTGATATAACCGAATTGGAGTTTCCCGGATTAAATGGGAGCTCCCGCATTATTCGGAATGGAAAGATAATGAATCCTAAAAGGAACGAATGATCAGAGGAACCGTAAGGGGTCTCAGAGGCGCTCATTGAGATTTGTAATCTCACTGTTGTTATTTTGTGATTTACAGGTACCAACCCTAAGTGAAGATGCATTCTGAGCTGAGTTCTATCTAGTGGGGTCTGAGTGTTGGACTTTCATGTTTAGTGTTTTGTCTTGTGTAATCCTTGTAATTTGTCTATGGATCATGACTTTGAGGATGTGTAGCTATTATGGATTCTGTATTTGTTGTATCTCGAGTTTGTATTATTACTGACTTGTATTTTAGCATGTTATGGTCCTCAGATCAAGACTTTTTATGCTAGTAGTGGGTTGATCCCATTATTTTTATTAGTTGTCTGTTTGAATTCATAGTAGTGAGTTATACTCTGATTGTTATTGCCTACATTGGCGGATCTTTATAGATTTTGAGTTACTGCGTTCTGGCTCCCATTAAGTTAATATATACATAGATATATTTTATACTCAAAGTTAGAATATATAGAACCAAATGAACACTAAGCAACAAAGGTAGTAGCCAAACGGTTAAGAGCATTATTTGTGTATTTAGGGTCCCCAGTTCAATTCTTGTGATGGTCAAACCTCTTTTTTGTAGTTATTTGTATATTTTTCTCAAAAATTAATATAAAAAACTGCACTAAGCAATATTTGAACTTAAGACATTAAAATTGACATAGATAATTTTGACCACTAAACCAAACAAACTATGATAAATACACCATTAATTTTGTTTTATATATTTGTTACTATTTTGGCTCCCTCCAATTTTTTTGGCAAGATCCGCCACTGATTGCCTATGTGTTGACTACCGATTTAAGTATAAATGCGGGGTGTTACACTCTACCATGACCAAATCCTTGGGGATTAATAATTAGGGGTGATGCTTTTTTTTTTGTTACAATAGTTAAGGGTGATTGATAATTCATAAATTAATTAAAACTATGTAAGCTATTAATATAACAATTTTACAATTTGCATTAAAATTATAAGTTAGAGATTATACAATAGTGATCGAGTGAATAAAAAATAAAAAAATAAAATAAAAAAAGTTAACCATATGATGAATGAGTGAGAAATAAGATATATAAGAGGGCACCGATAAAAAAAGATATATAAGAGGGTGACGCGTTGAATATCCTACGTGAAAAAAAAAACTCATTTTTTTAAATTCTATAATAGATAATATATTATCATTTGATCAAAAGATAATATATTATGTCTCTCGCAAAGAAATTTAATGCATGAAATGCATGAATATGAAGGAGTTGTAATTTTTAAGAAGGAGGTTCAGGGTTCAAACCCCGAAAACTAAGGGTCTGTTTGATTGTGTTTTGTTTTTTAGTTTTGAAAATTGTTTTACAAACCAAATTTTGAAAACTATTTTTAAGATAAAAATAAAAAAAAACTCAAAACTTGTTTGGTTTAATTGTTTTCAAAATATGTTTTAAAAACTTTAATATGCTTATTTTTTTAAATGCTTATCTTAAATCTTCTTTGGTATAATTATTTTCTTTATTCTTTTTTAATATGCTTATTTTGATTTGAATAAAATTAGAAATATTTTTTAAAAGATACTTTTAATTCAAACATATGTAATGAATTTTTGTATATTAAACCTTAACTTAGTGTTATTTTACTGACTTTACCGATGACTAATTTACACTGTGGAACTTGACTGGTCGTGAGTACCAGCTTTGTCGGCCCGTGTGGTTCTCCCTTCCCAACAAATTCTTGCCACACCCAAAGTTCGGATCGGAGATCTTGGGATGACATCCGAGTCTAGTTGCCACTTGGACTAGCCCTTGTTTTTTTTTGTTACCATGTTTTTAGTGCGTAGTTTTCATCGGCTTTATCGATGACTAATCTTTGCGGGGAACCTGACTGGCCACGAGTACGGCTCTGTTGGCCCGTGTGGTTCTCTCCCCCAACAAAGTTTTTACCACACTTAAAATTCGAACCCAAAACCTTGAGATGGAATGCAAGTCTAGTTACCACTTGAACCAATAATACAATGCGTAGCTAAAATTTTATAAAGCAAACTGATATAAGTTTTTTTCTTTTATAATAAAATAATGATAATTTATCTAAATCTAAATTATCCTAGTGTGCGTGCGTCAATTAAAAACCAATGATGTAGGGTGTGTGCGTTATTTGAAAGGATTGACTAAAACAAGTTTTCTTATTTTATTTTAGTTTGTCATTTAATTACAAGGTTGCCATTAATGAAAACTGACACACTTTTCCGTGTTTTTGTAGTTTTTAAAATGGCTTAAATATGTTTTTACCCCCTGCAAATATGGGGTGTTTTGCTTTTACCCCCTGCAAAAATTTTTTTTAAAAAAAACCCCTTGCAAAATCAACTTTTTTGGTTTTAGTCATTCTGTTAGATGGACGTTACAAAAAACGTTATATGGCATTTTTAAATACGTTTTTACCCCCTGCAAATATGGGGTGTTTTGTTTTTACCCCCTGCAAATTTTTTCATTATCCTCTCCCCCACCTCACGTTTCATTCATCTCTTCCACAAGTTCCTCCATTATCCTCTCTCCCCCACCTCATCTCATCTCTATCTCTCACTTCTTATCACTATATTCTTCGTCATTCAACTCTTACTTCCACAATTAAATCCCTAATATTCAACAAAACAAAATGGTCCAAACCTCAAACTTCATCTCTCTCTCTCTCTCTCGTTCTTCACCACCATTATTTCTTCTCATTCCAAATCTCAAACAAGAACCCATCTTCTCTTTCTCACAGAACCAACACACAGTTTAATTAAACCCATAAAACCTTGATTTTGAGATGAAGAACAATCCATAAAACTTGAAACAAACCTTAAAATCAGAATCGCAATAAAAGTTAATTACACGTTGTGCTCATGGTTTGTTGGTTCTGTGTGAGAGAGAGAGAGAGAGACGAAGAAGATGAGAAGATGGGGTCTGGTTTGATATGGAAACGTTGGTTTGTGTTGGAGATGGAAAAGTTGAAATGAGGTTGGATGAGTGCTGAGGAAGAAGAAGAAGGGGATTTAGTCTTTTTTTTTGAGAGAGAGATGAAGTTTGAGGTTTGGACCATTTTGTTTTGTTGAATATTAGGGATTTAATTGTGGAAGTAAGAGTTGAATGGCGAAGAATATAGTGATAAGAAGTGAGAGATAGAGATGAGACGAGGTGTGGGAGAGAGGATAATGGATGAATTTGTGGAAGAGATGAATGAAACGTGAGGTGGGGGAGAGGATAATGAAAAAATTTGCAGGGGGTAAAAACAAAACACCCCCTATTTGCAGGGGGTAAAAACGTATTTAAAAATGTCATATAACGTTTTTTGTAACGTCCATCTAACAGAAGGACTAAAACCAAAAAAGTTGATTTTGCAAGGGGTTTTTTGAAAGAAAAAATTTTTGCAGAGGGTAAAAGCAAAACACCCTATATTTGCAGGGGTAAAAACATATTTAAGCCTTTTAAAATTGAAAACTTAAAACCAAAACATCTATATGTTGTTTTCATTTTTCAGTTTTAAGAACAGTAGAATTGAAATTGTTTTCAAAAACAAATTTTAAAAATAAACTAATCAAACAAGTTTTTGCATTTTTAAAAACTAAAAAATTAAAACAAAAAAGAGTAAAAATGAAAGAAACGTGTAGATAAAATTGAATTAGATATATTGTTAAAAATAGAGAAATAAGAGAATTAGAGAAAATTAGGAGGAATAATTTTGGTAGTGAATAATATATATTGATTAGCCATTGACAAAATTGGTGGCTAATGTGTGTAACGCCCCAAATAATTTAATTATTTATTTAATTAAATTATTTAGGTATTATATTAGTGTAGTTATATTAAAATAATAATATGGCATTTCGTTGAATTAGGGGGTGGTGCTTAGCAATTAAATAAGTAGTAAAAGAGGCCCATGACCCAATAGCGCAGGATATAAGCACTAGGGTTAGAGCCAATTGCTCATTTAGAGAGCAAAAGAGAAAAAGAGAGAAAAGAAAGAGGAGACGTGAGGAGAGAAGAGGAAGAAACAGTGCAAGGAGGAGAGAAAGAAGTGAGGCGCACCAAAGGAGGAAGAAGAAGGCTAGGGTTTGCAATCTTCCAAGGCTAGGATTTGTGATCATCTAAGGCTAAGGTAAGGGTGGGGTTCTATCTCTATAATAGGGTGTAGGATGAGTTTTATGTGGGAGATTAAGACCTTTGATGTTTCTTGACTTTGTTTGGTGCCTATGTGATGTTTGATAAAATGTATTTGGTAGCATGTACAAATTATTTGATGATTGATGATTATGCCCTATGTTGGCGCCACCTAGGCGCCGTTTTCATGTGCTGCTGGCGCCACTAGGCGCCATGTTGCTAAGTGTTGTGTTGCTGTATTTGCATGTTGCTGTAATTTTTGTGTTCTTTGTAATTCTTTGTGTTCTTGCCGAATTGCATGTTCTTTGTATTTCTTTGTGTTGATGTATTTGTTGTGTTCTTTGTAATTGCTTTGAATTCTTTGGTTCTGTGAATTGCATGTTGTTGTATTTGATGTGTTGCTGTATTTGTTGTGTTGCTGTAATTGCTGTAATTGCTGTGTTGCTGTAATTGCATGTTGTTGTATTCTTTGTGTTCTTTGTATTTGTCGCGGTTCTTTGTAATTGCATGTTCTTTGTAATTCTTTGTGTTCTTTGTAATTGTTGTATTCTTTGTAATTGTTGTGTTGCGTTTTGGTGCTGCCACTGGGCGCCAGTTTGTGTGTTGTTTGGCACCCTATGCTGCTGTGTTGCCCCTGGGCGCCAGTTTGTGTGTTGTTTGGCGCCCTGTGCTGATGTGTTGCCTTCGGACGCCATTTCTTACTATTTGGGGCGCCCCATGTGGCTGTCCCATAGTTGTGGTGTGTTTTCATGTGTCGGTAGTGGTCGGGGTACTGTTGAATGATAGACTAACTCATAGGTGTTGGTGGGTTGGGTGTTTTTGGTGCTTTTGGTGTGGTGGGAATGCCACAACTGGTGATGTGACTATTATGGTAATTAAGGTGATGGGTCTATGACCAATTGATGATGTTAGTGTTGTTGTGTAAGTTGTTGTTGTTGGTGTAATTGTATAAATCGTGGTTGTTGTTGTTGTTGAGTGGTGTTTGGTGCATGGTTCATGGTGTCACATGCATGTCATGCCTCCGGTGATGGTGTGGGCTTCGGCCTAGAGCTATAGGTGATGATATTGATGCTCAAAATAAAATTGGTGATGAACGGTACCGCATGCATATACCCGTTGGTGTGGGTTGCATCCCATTCATTCTCGCATGTCATAGTGATGTCCCCTTGGTGGTTGTATGTTGATGATTCCATGTATTAACGATGTTCCTTGGTAGTTATAATTTGGTGTTTTCCTTGGCTGTGTATGCTGATGTTGTTATTACGCGGTAGTTAGTTGTTGTAACTCTAGCATATTGCCTATCGCCATTATATTGATTGATATCTCACCCCTTCTGTTTGAATGTTACCCCTATGTTGGTAACGTGCAGGTGATAGTGAGTGAAGGCTCGTCTACCTTCGCCAGTTGAGTCGGTGTCGTTGCTCGATCCGTAGCACTCTGGGACGAACACTATATTTGTTGAGGTTATGATTTCATTATATTCTGCTGCGTGGTGATAGAACTGTTGTTACTTAGACTAGAACATGGTGTTTTGAGAGTTCGCCCCATTCATGACGTGCTATGTATTACGCTAAACTTTATTTTGGTGAATTTATTTATTATCGACTCTTGAATTGTTTATCGATGTGAATGTAGCATCCCTTGAGGGTGTAGTAGAAAATGTTTTTGAAAACTATGATTTTCGTCTTTAATTTACTGGGTAGCAAAAAGGGGTGTTACAATGTGCACCAATAATATAGTATCCAAAAATATTAGGACATTAATAATTAATAATTTTAGAATATATAATTATTATTGTAAAATTCAATCACATACATACTCATCATTATGAATATTTTGTTTTTATATAAAGTGCTGCTAATAATGAATATGGTAGTAAATCTATTACTCCATCAGTTTATGATCTATGATACTTTTGACATTTTATTTTTGTTCCAAAACAATAGTGCTTTTTAAAACCCAATGTACAATTCAACAAACTTTTCCACAGATACCCTTCATATTTATTGAGCCTTTTAGAAACTCAATACAACTATTAACTCTTTTATTTTAATTTCAAAATTGTAAAATAACTACAAAGAGAGTATTTTAGTACTTAGCTTACACAAATTAATTGTACCTTAGTTTGTGTGTAACAAACCATAAATACTAAAGATAAAAAACGGATGGAGTATCTATTAATAATGACAAATAAATGTATTTTGAATTTGACATTTAATGAAACATTCATACTTTATAAATATATTGTTATGTCTATTAAATTCTTTTTGAAATTAAACATTTAATAGTTCCTCCGTTTTAGAATTCATGTCGTTTTTAAAGAATTATTTTGTTTCATTTTACTCGTCGTTTTCAACCAATACATCATTCACTATTGCTTTGCCAATAATACCCTTAACTATTTATTGCAGAGAGAGAAATATATAGAGTAAAATAATAGATAATAGTTAGGATATTTTAGGAAAAAAATAAATACTTCCATCAAAAGAAACAAAATTTATTGAATTTGACATTTAATGAAACCTTAATACTTAAGGAAAGAGTAATAAATATGGTAGTAAATCTATTAATAATGACAATTAAATGTATTTTGAATTTGGCATTTAATGAAACCTTAATAATTAATAAATATATTTACTCTATCTATTTAAAATATTTATTCCTTTAATAAATCTCTAAAAAAGTAGAATTAAATCAAATCAACTTTTTTTAATTGAATATTCTTGGGTGAAACTAGCGTGAAACGTTAGGAAATGTTCCTCACGCTAAGATACCAAACCAAAATCTTTAAATTTAGCTAGAAGTCCTTTTGTATTTCTATATTTTTATAGTGATATAGTCCAAGATATGAAAAACGTCTAGGTATAAAAAAATACCTTTAGTCTTTAATTATTAGTTTTTACACGGGAACTGCAACAAATTTTTTTTACAAGGGAATTTAAAGAGGAATTACACCTACAGCCTATTAGATATGAAATTTTATCATATTTCACTAGACCAATTTCTTGAAATATCCTTTGATGATCTTCTAAATCATTACACCCTCTAATTTATCCTTTGACGATCTTATCATTCCTCTTCTGTTTGTTTTTTACAATAATTCCCCTTCCGATTTTAGTAATTCACAATTTTACATATACAAAATACATTATTCGTTTTATTTGTATTAATGCATTAGTACTATAATTCATCTTCTATCTACATAAATACGTCTATGCAAGTTTCCCCAAAATTATAATGATACAATCAACAATTGTAACTTGCATCTCATTCATTAACAATTTCTCTAATTTTTGCATGATCTCTTTGTACATTAGAATATGGTTTAGACTTAACTCAACCCTACAAAATCGACTTATAGACTTTTTTGAGACCATATGTCTAGTCAATGTGGGCTTGAGTTATTTTTCAATACACCCCCCCTCACGTCTAACACTATTAGGCTTGGTGTGTGGATAATAATGGTGGGTGGCCCGAATGATCTAGGATATGCTCTGATACCATCTTAGACTTAACTTCACTTTTAAGAAATAACCAAATGGAAAGAAACTCCTTTTAGTTTTCTTAATCAACTCATGTAATTATTGAGAGTTTTTATCGCAATATTTAGATTTACCTCTTATAAAAAAACCTGAAAAATTGATTTTCAAAATTCTCTCAATTTTCTCAATAACATGTGTATTTATTAATTCAGGGATCTTGATCACAATGATCATGAGAAACAAAGTCCTTAATCAACCTTTATAAAAATGGTTCACCTATAGAAAATCCGAACTATATTCATTTTCAGATATGTGAAATTCAACATGAAACTCACTTAATCAAATTCATGAAAGCACATTTGTTTGAAAATGAAATCACATGGAATTTCAGTATGTTGTTCTTGATATATGTTGGCTAATAAAAAACCAAAATTTAAAAATAAATGGAAAAACAAATCGAAAACATCACTACTAAAAAAAGTGAATTAGAGAGGGTTAGTGATGGAAAATGTGAAATCCTCATTAAATTTTGTGACGCCAAAATTAGGGATGGATTTTAATTTTTTCGTCATTAGTTTTAGTCACTGTATTAATTTTTCTAGTAGTGAGTGTTAGGTTCAATGGTCTAAATGTTTACAAACATAAAAGATTAACTTGGCAAAAAAAGACTAAAGCTAATAAATAAATTAAGATAATTGTCCAAATTACAATTTTGCGAGAATAATGAATAGAAATGAAAAACAAATGATAAAACAAACTCTTAAAAATAAATATAACTCAAATGAAAAACACTTAATGGATGCACAAATTAAATGATATGATCAACTACAAAGATTAAAATTTTACCTTTCAAAACTTCAACAAAAAATGTAAAAATGTTCTAAAATGTATGCTTGATCACTTTATGCAACATGTTTATTAACATTTTTTCAAGTTGGCCTCTAATGTAGTAACTCAAACCCTTTTGAGGTATCAGTTTAAAATTGGTTTCTAGTAAGAACGAATAAGTAGTGATGAGTTTAAAGGGAGAAAGTATTATTTGCATTTAAGTGGTGAAATTTTTGTATGATTAGGGCAAGGCTTTAAATGAGAATATTGTTCAAGGAGAGGAGGTTAATATTGAAAACACAGTAAAGTTAAAGACTTAAATGTAAATGTTCTTTTGTTCATCGCAATAATATAATTTTCAATTCTTAATATTTGATGGTTCTTCGAACATATCTCACGGTGAGGCATCTAAGATGTTTTCTCATACTATCCTTCACCGAACTCGGATATACTTGAATCTGCAAGTATCAGGCAAAGTATGCCGCGTGTATCTCAAATTTCCATTTATATTTGGTATGTTTTTTATTTTTTATTTTACGAATATTTGTCTAAATACGCATTCTAATTTATGTAACCTACCAACTGTGTCTCTAACTTCCATTTACGCGACATACAACCTTTATAAATAACATAGCGCACCTCAAGTAATACACACACAAACACACATTGTACACACACAAATAAAATAGAGTCGTTGCTACTGACTCTATTTTTCCTTGTCTTAGTCGATTCCCATCGCCACCATGCCTCTCATGCTAGGGTCCCCAAGTGTTGTTTGGTTGTTCTATCTATTTTTCAGCAGAAGAACTCTGCTAAGAAGAATCCAGAGGGAGCCACACCTAAGTCCAAATGAAGGTTACACCAATCATTTGGTATATGAACTTTACTCATTGGCTTGGGTGATTTTTCATATTGTTGCACAGGATGGGCTCCAAGTTCACATTCATGGATTCAACCTAAGCGAGGCCTTGCATGACGTTGAAATTGAGTTAGTTTCTTTCAATCTTATTAAATTAAATTCATTTAATTGAGTTTGTATTTGTCATTCGTTTTTATGGTTTGATGATTGACAAAAAAAAGGGGAAGTCCACTCTCTCTCTAAACCCTTGTTGTCTCTCTTAACCTTCTATCTACTATTCTTTTCGTTCTTGCTCACCATTCAAAGGGGGTTGTTTGAGGTCAGTCGTTTCCCCTAAAATCACCCTTTTGTATCCTTTTTCTATCATTTTTTATCAAAATAAGTGGTTACCACGTAGATCTAGCTTTTATTTCCTATTTTTCTTGATTTCGTCGCCTTAGTGCGGTGTTATTGTTGTTCGTCGTCTTGGGCGGCATTTTTTATTTCCTGTCTTGTTGCGGTGTTTGTTCAATTGAGATCAATATACCAACTTCGATCCATTGCAGATTCAACCAACGACTAGGACCTTAAAATTATAGATCCGGAGGAATGGGTATTCTAGTGATTTTTATTTTGTCAGATTTGTAGGAATTTTGTCGTTTTATGCTATTACCTAGGGTGCTGTGAGTTTGTTCACAAATTCATCCTTTGTGTCTTTAGCAATGCTGCAAAAAGGTGTAGTAAGCTCATGCTATTGTTTAGTGAAAAAAACTAGTTTTATGTTTCAAAATAAAAATTAATGGTGTAGTAAGCTCATGCTATTGCAATCAACCTTAGAATTTTGTTTTAAATTTTATTAAATTAATTAATGTTCTTATTTATTTCGGTCACAGGTTGCTTTCTTTAAGGATTTTGATTGAGGATATTATGGATCGCCCTCGCGCGAAGAGTAGAGATCCATCTGAATGGATTTTATTGGTACCACCCAACAGTCACTACTGGTGATCTCACGAACTTAAATGGAAATGAAATGGCTGCTTCTAACATCCATTCCAATTCGACTATGCGTGATGAAGCACAACCAACACTACTCCCACTCTTTCCAGAGCAACCTCTTTCCCTTTCCAATCCAACAAGTGATAGTACTCAAATGAATACTATGCGTGATGAAGAACAACCAACACTACTCCCACTCTTTCCGGAGCAACCTCTTTCCCTTTCCAATCCAACAAGTGAGAGTACTCCAATGAATACTAATGAAGATGATTTGGATTTGGAGTGAGATTGGGTTTCGGTTAAAAGTAGTGAGAGTACTAAACATATTATTACTGATTACTAGAGAAACAATTGCTATTTATTTTTAAGATTACTTAAATTTTCTCATGAGTATGGTGTTGTGGTACTTTGTTTATGTTATGGTGGTTATTCAGTTGTTGGTTCGTAAATGCATCTTTCTCAATCATGGTGTATAATCGATAATTATATTTGTGTGTTATTTCAATCTAAAAGGGTTCAACCCTCCGTTAGAAGGGGCCGACTAAATTGTTCACTTCATAGTTGGAAAACTGGCTACCAAACTTACATCAGGCTCAGACTTTTTAAAGGTGAGCCTAAAAGCCCTAATCAAGGGCTCAAAATTTGCTGCCCAAACCAGTTGTTGGCATTTTGGGCCGACGCGCGTATATTTTTGCAAAAAAAAAAATCTTAGTATCACTTATTTTCTTAAAAAAAATAATTAGGACTTAGTAATTTAAATAATTTTTTATTATTCACAATAGAAATAAATCATCGAATCTGCAATATTTTTACTAAACCTTATTATTTATTTTTATTTGTAAGGATTTAAAAAATAAATAACGAAAAGAGTAACATAACTTTTTATATACTTTTGTATGTAAAACATATATATTGTCCCCACGACTTAAGAATAAGAATAATTTTTATTACTTAATAACATATACAGACATTGAGTGATTTGAAGCCCGCGAGCTAACTCGGAGCTCACTCTTCCTTTGGAGTTAAGGAAAAAAGTCAATTTCAAAACCAAAACAATGTCGGGTTAAATGTTATCGAATTGGTTTTTTCCTTAATTTTAAAACAGTTTTCCATCAAAACTCAATGACCAGTGCATGTTAATGCACTCTTTATAGCTTTGCACTTGGTGTATATAGTTGTACTCTATACCTAATGTTTGAGTCTCAGCATGTTTCTTGACTTTGGGTCTTGTTTGAGCACTAGTGTAATTTCTTGATTAACTTTTGGTTTTATTGCATAATGACAATTATCTACTCTACAGGCCACAACTTTGGGTCTTGTTTGAGCACTAGTGTAATTTCTTGACTTAGGAATATAAATAGGCTATTAGCAGTCAGAACATAAAAAAAGTTATGCTATTGTTTGCGCGAAAGGAGTTGTGCAAGTGTACACAATCACAACAAGTAATATAGTAGTAGGTAAAGACCGTTCTCCACAGGGATTGATGTTAATTTTAGAGTTTAAGTTATACTAGCACTTAGTGGAACAAGTAGCAAATGTTTGTAGTCACAGGTTATCAGTAAAAAGTGATTGTTTAAAGAAAGCTTGAAAAAAAGAGTGGTTGTAAGAAATGAGAGAAACAAGTCGGATTGATTTTCCTAAGTAAATTCCCAATTAGTACAGCGCTATAACGTCACACGCTATAGCGTCAAGCGCTGTTGCAAATGTTTTTGTGCTTTTCAGTCACTCACGCCAGTGTTTCATTAGAAGATGCCTATGTCTAGGTTCTAAATAAGTTCACCCCTGTATAATAAAGACCCCACAACTTTGCTCTATGAACTATTGCATTTCTATGTCTAGAGGGAGCAAAATCTATTTAAATGTCTTTAAATAAACTTTCGTTCATATCAATCTTTGAAGTCTATCCATGGACCATGTCTAAACCCACGAATGTACCCATTTTAAGTGGCCAACCCTAAAACAAGTTTGAAAGAAGTATAACACAAAGATTGAAACGCAAAGCATGCAACATTATAAATACAATACTAATGGTTCATTACAAAGATTCAAGCAGTCCAACTCAAGGTGTTTAGCTCATGTTGAGCATCATCAAGGAAATACAAGATAGAACACTCATAATACCTAGAACAAAGTGAGAAGAAATGGTGGCAAAAGATACACACCGAAGCTTCCAACTCATTCACTGAGATGACGTTATAACGTCGAGTTAACACCGAAGAGAATAATAAACTAAAAATTACAATAAAAACAAAAACTTCAAAGTGTTTAACAATGGAGAAAATCTATCACAAGTTTTCTCTCTAAACTCTCTCTATGTCTCTGTATTGTATCTGTTGTTGTAGAGAAGAAGGAGCAGTTGTAGTGTCCAAAGTTAGTGAAAAAGGTGATATAGCCATCTCACCAACTGAAGCTAGCTTCCCACTCACACAATGCCATGTGTCCTATAGTATCCAATAAAATCCCATTGTGTGTCATTTGCCACAATGGCACACGATGAAACGAGATTTGGAGTGAAGAGCTTGGCGCCAAAAATACACTTTTGCTTCTTCGACTTAGCCGAGCTGCCCTCTTGCCGCTATAGCGTTAGACACTATAGCGCTTAACACTGCAACACTCACAAAACACATTAAATTGCTCAAAAGGGCACCAGATGTGCCAAATTAATACAAAATAGTTTCTAACCCTTCTTTTCCTACAATTATAATAATTAGAGAAATAATTAAGATACTAATATTACTTGAGAACTCACTTGATTTACATGGATAAAGGCATAAATAACTCATATAAATATGAGTCATCACACCCCCAAACTTAAACCATTGCTTGTCCTCAAGTAATGACACTTAACTAAAACAAAACTACAAACATATATGTACAACACACATCACATGATCAATTCTGCATTTCCAATGAACATTTGGTCAAACACTATCTCAAGGGGTTAACCTTTCTGATTCACACTCACACCTACACACCAATGCATTTCAATAACTTCTAAGCTTATTACTGCTCATTAGTGTGTGTGTGATCTCTGACTCATCTCAATTCCTAACTAGATTTGGATTTCTCTTTAGCCTTGGAAAGAGTGGTCTTCTTTTGGTGAAATCAAGAACTTTTTCAAAACAAAGACTAGACTAACATTTTCACACAGAAATGGGGAATTTCAGGCATGACAAAGGGTTTAACTAGGCATTTCAGGTCTATGGTCAGTGTTCCTATTTATTGAGACTAACAGCGACGCTATAGCGTTTGGCGCTATAGCGTTGGATTGTGGCAAACAGATTTACTAGTTGTAGCCCCCTCATTACTAGGCTCCTTAGCAATTATTCAACTCTTTTTTTTTCATTTGAGGCTTTGCCTTTTTGCCTTTGGAACAGCCCAGCTTTTGTTTCGGGTAGCTACAACTTTATAAAATATATACAACATAGAGAATTTACATTGACTTTCAAAGTCACAGACCACCCTAAGACCTTTGTACCTAACCTTTATATAGCCTGAGCACCCCCAAACTTTGCTTCAAAAGCTCTTCAAGTTTTTAGTCAAGCTTAAATCTCACCTTGGTTAACCAAGACTAGCCTAAGCATTAGATAGTCTTAGGCTAACTAAGTTTCTTCTTAAGCACAGAGATTTTTATGTGTGGGAGCAACAATAAGCAGAGATATTATTTAAAAGCATGACTACCCTTTACTCACTCACACAATCATCACTAAGATTAGCCCAAACAGAAGATATTCATTAAATATAAACTGGAAACAAAGCATTGATCATGCAATTCTACTAATTTTTTTATTTATTTATAAAACCTCTAGGTCCTCCCCCCCAAATAAAAGGGAGCAGTGTCCTCACTGCTGGATTGGACTGGGGAGAGGCCCAGGACTTAACAAAAACACAATTCGACAAATTCTCCAGACACTCCACCTTAGCGCTATAGCGCCACTAACACAATTAACGCTATAGCGCTAGAATGTTCGATAGCACTTCAAGCAAAAAAATTTCCACATCCCATTTTCCCTCGTGCACAAAACAAAAATTAAACTCAAAATTTTTTGTTAGTTAACCATTGGGTTGCCTCCCAAGAGCGCTTGCTTTAAGAGTCTTCAGCTAGACTTCCTCTTTAATGTTAGAGGTCTTGAAGATCAATAGTGGTCTTGTCCCTAACCACATGTTCACCATGGTATTGCTTCACCCTCTGGCCATTCACCTTAAAGGTGGTGTTGGTTGCTTCATCATATAAGTCCACAGCTCCATGGGGGTAAACTTTTACCAATTTGAAAGGACCAGACCATCTTGACTTAAGCTTTCCTGGAAATAATTTGAGTCTCGAATTGAAAAGCAGCACTTGACCTCCTTCAATCAACTCTCTTTTCTGGATCTTTTTGTCATACCACAACTTTGTCTTCTCTTTGTAAATAGCTGAACTCTCATAGGCTGAGTGCCTAATCTCTTCAAGTTCATTTAATTGTAGCATTCTGGCTCTCCCAGCCTTATCATATTCAAAATTCAGCTTCTTTATGGCCCAATGAGCTTTGTGTTGTAATTCCACAAGGAGATGGCAAGCTTTCCCAAACACAAGTCTGTAGGGCGACATCCCAAGAGGTGTCTTGAAGGCTGTCCTATAAGCCCATAAAGCATCATCTAAGTGCACTGACCAATCCTTCCTGGAAGGTCCCACCATCTTTTCAAGCATCCTCTTGATCTCTCTATTGGACAACTCAGCTTGTCCATTTGATTGGGGGTGGTAAGCAGTGGCAATTTTATGTCTTACCCCATATTTCCCTAGAAGAGATTCAATCAACTTGTTGCAAAAGTGAGATCCCTCATCACTGATAATGGCCCTTGGTGTGCCAAACCTGGTGAAGATGTTTTTCTGAAGGAACTTGCTTACTGACTTGGCATCATTGTTGGGGAGAGCAACAACTTCAACCCACTTAGAAACATAATCCACAGCCACCAAGATGTATAAATTCCCATGAGAAGGAGGAAATGGCCCCATAAAATCTATGCCCCACACATCAAAGAGCTCAATCTCTAATATGTTGGTCAAAGGCATTTCATGTTTGTTGGAGATATTCCCAGTCCTTTGGCACTTTTCACACCTCTTCACCATTTCTTGAGCATCCTTGAACAAAGTAGGCCAATAGTATCCGCATTGCAGCACCTTAGCAGCTGTTCTGGTCCCTCCGAGGTGTCCACC
The DNA here is from genome assembly GCA_020916435.1 of Oxytropis ochrocephala. Lineage (NCBI taxonomy): Eukaryota > Viridiplantae > Streptophyta > Magnoliopsida > Fabales > Fabaceae > Oxytropis > Oxytropis ochrocephala. The sequence continues at coordinate 29,593,136 of CM037091.1, read as the reverse complement.
ACAAGGGGAAGCATGACAGTGCTCTAGCACTTGCGGTTGTTCCTCTTCTGCTAGGCACCTTCTTAACAATTGATCTTGACATTTTTTATAGAGGTATGGTTCATCCCAATAATATTCCTTCACTGTATGGAAGAACCTTTTCCTCTGTTGATAATTCAAATCTGCAGGCACAATTCTGCTCACAAGGTTGTTCACAATGTCAGCAAACCAGGGTGCAGTAGCATCAGCCGCTACAGCGTCTTGCGCTATAGAGGCAACCGTTATAGCGTTACTCGCTTGCACAGTTACTGCTAACAACTTTTCATCAGGAAAGATCTCCTTGATTTCACCAAATGTTTCACCTGCATTTTCTCCTTCAATTCTAGACAAATGGTCAGCAACTTGGTTCTCCACCCCCTTTTTATCACGAATTTCCAAGTCAAATTCTTGGAGGAGGAGAACCCATCTAATTAGCCTTGGTTTTGCATCTTTTTTGAGATCAAATACTTGATGGCTGAATGATCAGTAAAAACAATAACTTTTGTGCCCACCAAGTATGATCTAAATTTGTCGAAGGCAAAAACCACAGCTAATAGCTCTTTTTCAGTGACTGTGTAATTTAATTGTGCTTCAACAAGTGTTTTGCTTGCATAATATATGGAATGAAAGATTTTATCATACTTTTGACCTAGCACAGCTCCAACAGCATAGTCACTTGCATCACACATAAGCTCAAATGGTTTACTCCAATCAGGGGTAACAATAATAGGTGCAGTAATCAGAGCTTTCTTTAGTTTCTGGAAGGCTTCAATGCATGCCTCATCAAAGTTGAAAGTAGTATCATGCTGAAGTAACTGACATAGAGGCTTGGATATTTTTGAGAAGTCTTTAATGAACCTCCTGTAAAAGCCAGCATGTCCCAGAAAACTTCTGATACCTTTGACACTTGTGGGAGGAGGTAATTTTTCAATGACTTCAATCTTTGCTTTATCAACCTCCGATCCCCTTCTTTGAAATTCGTGTCCCAAGACAATACCCTCCCGCACCATGAAGTGGCACTTTTCCCAATTTAGGACAAGGTTTGTCTCTTCACACCTCACCAAGATTTCTTCTAAGTTAGTCAGGCACAGTTGGAAACTCTCTCCAAACACAGAGAAGTCATCCATAAAGACTTCCATCGACTTTTCAATGAAATCAGAAAAGATAGACATCATGCATCTCTGGAAGGTTGCAGGAGCATTACATAGACCAAATGGCATTCTTCTAAATGCAAATGTACCATAGGGGCATGTGAATGTAGTCTTGTGTTGATCCTCGGGAACTATTGCTATTTGTTGTAACCAGAGTAGCCATCTAGAAAGCAATAGTATTCCTTACTCCGCGAGCCTATCCAACATTTGATCAATGAAGGGGAGAGGGAAGTGATCTTTCTTTGTAGACTTATTCAGCTTCCTGTAGTCCATGCATATCCTCCACCCAGTTACTGTCCTTGTCGGAATCAACTCTTTCTTGTCATTGGTGATCACTGTTACCCCACCTTTCTTTGGAACACATTGCACAGGTGACACCCATGCACTATCAGAGATAGGATAAACAATGCCTGCATCTAGCCACTTGAGAATTTCCTTCTTCACCACTTCCTTCATTATAGGATTCATCCTTCTCTGCCCTTCAATGCTGTGTTTAGAGTTCTCCTCCAAAACAATTCTGTGCATGCAGATAGTTGGACTAATCCCATGGATATCAGCCATTTGCCACCCTATAGCCTTCTTATGTCTTTTTAGGGTTGCAATGAGTTCATCCTCTTGATCTTTGGTGAGACCAGAGGAGATGATTACAGGAAGAGACTCATTTTCCCCCAAATAAACATATTTCAGGTGCTTAGGTAACTCTTTGAGCTCCAGGATTGGTGGTTGAATAATGGAAGGAAAACATTTCTTGAGGTTTGAGTTTTCTTGTTCAAGTGACTCATATCTTCTAGCCCAAACCTCATTCACAGTCAACTCTTCTTCTTGAGTTGCTCCTTCTTCAATAAATTCTGATTCCTCATTGTTTTTCAGAACCTTTTCCAAGTGGTCATTGGTCTTTTGAAAATGTTTTTGAACCACTTGGTCAAGTGAAACTACAAAAGAGCATTCTTCAGTGTTGTCTTCAGGGAGCTTTAAGGCATTCAGAACATTAATCTTGACTTCTTGATCATTAACCCTCATTGTTAGCTCTCCCTTATGGACATCGATAAGTGTCTTCCCTGTAGCCAGAAATGGTCTCCCTAAGATGATAGGTACCTCCTTATCTGCATCAAAGTCCAAAATAACAAAATCCACAGGAAAAACAAATTTGTCAACTTTTATTAAAACATCTTCTAGTATCCCCTCAGGATAGGCAAGAGTCCTATCAGCAAGTTGAAGGGATACAGAAGTAGGTCTGTCAGTTCCTATACCCAATTGTTTGTAAATAGACTTAGGCATCAAGTTGATACTTGCTCCTAACTCACATAAGGCTCGGCCTGAATAAATATCTCCAATGGAGCAGGGTATAGTGAAGCTACCAGGATCCTTTAATTTTCTTGGAAGCTTATTTTGCATCAACATGCTACACTCTCTAGTCATAGCCACGGTTTCGAACTGTCCAAGCCTTCTCTTTTTTGTGAGAACATCCTTCATAAACTTGGCATAGTTAGGCATTTTCTGTAATGCCTCCACCAAAGGAACATTTATGTGCAGTTGCTTCAGGACCTCCAGGAACTTGTTGAACTGCTTGTCTTCATGTGCCTTCTTTAGCCTTTGAGGATAAGGTGGAGCAGAATATTCAGGCACAAGCTTAGGTTCAGGTGTTTTTTCAACCATGTTGCGCCCGAAAAAGTCCCCGAGGGGTTTTTCTTCGTTTACAACGTTTTAAAACAATGAAGTCGCCACCAATATTTTTTTTTAAGGAAAATATTGAAAAAAAACCTTTTTTGGAAGGCAGATGGTCTTTCGGAAAACCGGGAGATTTGGGTTCGGGGGTCGGTTAGGCATGGGGAAGGTATTAGCACCCCACATCTCCTTTCTACTGAAAGGGAACCTTTAATTAAACATGATTTTGAGTGTTGATTTGAAAAGTACTTAAGTTTGCCTCTTTTGAAAAGATTTAACGAATTTTTATTTGCGGCGTTTGACGAGAGTTAGCCGCTTTGGGTTTTTTGAAAGAAAAATTGTTTGTAGTTTATTGTGCTTGACGGAGGGGATCCGCTCCTACGTATCTCCAGGTGCGATGGAGAACTCAAAGCTACGTAGTTCTAGATTTTTATTTTTAACTTGTTTAATTGTAAAAAACTAAGCATTCATGATGATCAATTGAGCAAAGGCTCCAAGTGATCATCACTAACTCCTTATTGTTAATGATTCATGCAAGCAACGGCTTCGCAAGACCATTAGCAAAGTTTTGATTTAATGAAAAGTGTTTAGAAAAATTAGGTATTCGTGATGATCAATTGAGCAAAGGCTCCAGTGATCATCACTAGATCCTCATTGTTAATGATCATGCAAGCGAGAGGCTTCGCAAAACCATTAACAAAGTTTTTTGATTTATTGAAAATATTTAGAAAAATTAGGCATTCATGATGATCAATTGAGCAAAGGCTCCAAGTGATCACCACTTGTTCCTCATTGTTAATGATTATGCAAGCAGAGGCTTCGCAAAACCATTAACAAAGTTTTTTTTGATTTATTGAGAAATTATTTGAGTTGAAAAAGAATAAAAACGAGAAAGGGGTGAAAATTGCAAAATGGGGGGTGTTATTAGTCGTAGGGGTGGTATAATTAAGCAGGGGGTGTAAACAACAAGCCCGGTTCGCATAGGAGGGCGATATGCGGCCGGGCTTAAGTGAGGAGTGGGCGCGCGCATCAATCAAGGGGTGTGGGTAATAATCTGAGTAAAAAAAAAAGACTAAAATAAAATTAATAGAAAGGGACCCTATAAATACCAAAACCCTAAAATTAAACCTAATTTCAGATGTCCCTTCCTTCTTCTACTGGCTGCGCGGCGCAGCTCCTTTAATGGAGAGAGAGAAGAACGAAAAATCAGGGAGGTGAGAGAGAGAGATTTGCGGTGTGGGTTAAGGAGAAAGAGAGAGAGAGAAGCGAGAAGGGGAAAGGAGAGGATGAGCGACGGCGTGTGTGTGTCGTCGTCGTCGCGGGGAAGCAGCGGTGGGTCGGTGATGGAGAGAGGGGGAGAGAACAACGGTGGTTGGGTGGTGGTGACTGGTTCGGTTTGGTGGTGAAGTTTCCGGTGGAGGCAATTTCGTGGTCGGTTTCGGTTTGAGGGGAAGCTTATGGTGGTGCTGATTTTGACGGCCATGGGTCTCGTGGTGGCTCGCCGGAGCTTCGCCGGAGAAGACGAAGTCTCCGGCGGCGTTTTTTAAAGGTCAGCCCCCCTTATTTTTATTTATTTTTTTTGTTCCTTCTGTGTATTTATCTTCTCTGGTCTGGTTCTCTTCTACCTATTTTTTGATTCTGTTTGACTGTTCTTGAGTTTGATTTGTTGGTTATATGCTCATTCATCACATTCGATTCATATAAGAGAACATAAACGACATACAGTATAAAAAAAATGCTAAACGATGTGTTTTACATTTTCGTGTCTAAAGCGTAATTAAAAACCAACTGCTTTTTTGATTTGTTCGAAAAGGATTGAAGAAAAAGCGAGATCTGCACTTGCTTATTTGAGTGGTGATGTTGTTATTGTTGTTGTGACTCTATTGTTGCTTCTTTGTTATCTTCTCTTTCATCTCTTGTTCTTCTTCTTTCTTACTACTCAGATCTGTTTAGGTGATTAGGGTTTCAGTGTAAAACCCTAATCTGTTTTTGGTGATTTTTTACTCGAAAATTGTGTCCCTTTACTGAGCCTTGACAGCTCTTTTATATTAAAATACTAGGTCAGAGCATTTAATTTAGTTTGACCGGGCTTTGATTTTTCAGATTTGGAATGGAGCGGATCGGCCCAGCTACTTGGAGAGCAGCTGTTGGAACCCCAACTTCTTTATTCTTTCTTTGCTTACGTTTTTTTTTATTTTTTTGTAATTTTCGAATTTATTTATTTTTGTATATTTGTATTATTATTTTTTGTATTTTTTGGACATTGGGACATTTGAACACTTCTGGTCTGTAATAAGAATTAAATAGTATTTTTTTGACATTTTGGACTATTAAACACTTTTAAATTGTAAATAAAACTAAATAGGATTTTTTGCATTTTTAGACTATACACATATACTCAAAATAAATTAAGCGCACAAGATTAGATTAATAAGGAAAAGAGTCGGGTCAAACGCAAAGACGAGAGCAGGTCGACTAGACGAATACGCTAAAACGAGACTCAAATAGAAGAAATGAGCTCATTAACTAAAAACACTACTTATGTACGACTAAACCTAAATACGAAGGTTAAATTGAAGAACGCACGATTTAAACAGCGTGCCTACTTAATTTAAACAGTGGTATTTTGATTTAGTCGAGCTGGACGACTGAAATTGACTTAAATTAAAAAGAGCGGACAAAATTGGGGTATTACAGCTGCCCCTCTTTATTTCACATTTCGCCAAAAAATATGAATTGGGCTTTTCATATTCGTTGGTGAAATGGAAATAAAGATATAGAAATAATACTAATTTTGTCCGCTTCAGAAAAGTTCAAATCTTTTTGTTATTTTCCTTTTGGGGGGGTTAACACTGGTCGCATTCACGAGAAAGCAATAAATTGGAAAAAATAGTAAATTGGGAAAAGCGGTAAATTGGAAATTCGGAGGTTGCCTAAAACCTTTTAACGGACTCTCGTCGAGTCCGAGCTCTGGGGTGGCCTTTTCGAGCGGCCGATCAATATCAAGTCCGGAACTGATTTGATCAATGGATTTCTTATTTGTGCCTTAGGGTGACACAACTAATCCGGAAGGACTTAACGGTCGATGGATCCATCGCGTGCTCGTACACGATGTTGTGATTTGTGGAAGGAGTTCACTAACTCTGAAGGAGTTCACTAACTCTGGGTTGATGGAGTTTACGAACTCTGGATTGATGGAGTTTACGAACTCTGGGGGTGGCCTTTTCGAGCGGCCGATCAATATCGGTCGGAATCGATTTGATCAATGGATTTACGTTGTGCCCAGGCCGCACAACTAATCCGGCGACTTAACGAAGTCGATGGATCCATCGCGTGCTCGCATAACGATGTTGTGATCTCGTGGAAGGAGTTTACTAACTCGAAGGAGTTCACTAACTCGGGTTGATGGAGTTTACGAACTCGGATTGATGGAGTTTACGAACTCGTCTTTGATGGAGTTTACGAACTCGTCGGCTGATGGAGTTTACGAACTCTGTGCTGATGGAGTTTACGAACTCTGTGCTGATGGAGTTTACGAACTCTATGCTGATGGAGTTTACGAACTCTGTGCTGATGGCGATTTTCTAAAAATGGGATTTTTGGGACTCTCGGGTCCGAAGTAATTTTTCTCTTGGATGGTGCATGAAATGCATGTGAATGCAAGGATTGATCCTGGTGGGATGCTCTTTCTGTTTGATTATTCCTTCGCTCTTTTGAGATGCGAATTTGAAAATGTAATGCACTACTGTTTGATGACATGGAGTGATGAATGGTATGGATGACATGAGAATGATGAATGATATGAAGATGTTGTGTTCTTTTGTGTTCCGCCTTCTATGATTTCTCTTCTCTTTTGTTTTTGTTTTTGTTTTTTTTTTTTTTTTATTCTGTTTTTCTTTAAGCAGTTTTCTTTTTTTGCTTATTTGTTTTTTCTTTGGCACTTTTTTTTGTCGGGTTAAATCCCACTTTGTCGACGGAAGTCGCTCCGGGACGATAGTCACGCTGGATTACGACCGATTCGTTATGGTCATTTTGTCTCCTTTTTTTTTGCAACTTTATTCACTTGGGAAATCATTTCTTTTCTGTATTTTTCAAAGATTTCGTAATGATCTGTAATGCTCTTGAATGTGCACATGTTTTGCAAATCAATTTCATCAATCATAAAAATTATCATTTTGAAAGAGATCTGAATAGATGAAAGCGGATGACACGAAAAGCACACATATGAAAGAAGAGTTGGACTTTTATTGATATAGAAATTGACGTGCGTAAAGTCACGCCAATTGAGAGTGCATTACAATCTTTCTTTTAAACCGAGAAAATACAAGAGAAAGGAGCAGATCTTGTGATTTCATCTCTCAAGTACCCGTGCCCGCCGGCCCATACTCATAACTCGATCACCCTTTATCCAAACTTTTGGGAGTCTTGATTGCCTTTTCTTTCTCGAGCCCAAGTTTTCGACCTAATTTTTGCCTGAATCGCCCTTTGCGGGTTTTCGATCCACCGGGTCGCTCTGATTTTGCCTAGGCCGCCCTTTGCGGGTTTTCAGCCTAGCGCGCTAACATTTACTTGGCGTATCTTTTTGGTTTTTGTTTATTTTTCTAGGCATAATACTTCTTGACCACATCTGAGTTCACTGGATTTGGAATCTCATCTCCGTCCATGTTTGCCAGGATTAGAGCTCCTCCTGAGAATGCCTTCTTCACCACATAAGGTCCTTCATATTTGGGAGCCCATTTGCCCCTGGGTCCGTCTCAGTATTGGAAAGATCGCTTGAGTACAAGGTCTCCTTCTTGAAATTCACGAGGACGGACTCTTTTGTCAAAAGCCCTTATCATCCTCTGTTGGTACAACTGTCCATGACACATAGCGGCCACCGTTTTTCGTCAATGAGGTTCAACTGGTCAAGACGGGACCGGAACCCATTTTGCTTCATCAAGTTTTGTCTCCATCAACACCCGCAGGATGGTATTTCAACCTCAATGGGGAGGATCGCCTCAGACCCATAAACAGTGATGAATAGGGGTTGCCCGGTTGAGGTACGCACAGGAGGTTCTGTGAACCATGCAGGCAAAAAAAGGAGCATTTCATGCCAATCCTTGTATGTTACCACCATCTTTTGCACAATCTTCTTGATGTTCTTGTTATTGCCTCAATCGCCCCATTCATCTTTGGGCGGTAAGGAGAAGAATTGTGATGCCGTATTTTGAAGTCTTCACACAAGTCCTTCATCATTCATTGTTCAAGATTCTTTGCCGTTGTCCGTGATAATCTTGTTTGGAAGACCGTAGCGCAAACCAAATCTTTCTTGATGAACTTAGCAATCACCGAGCTTGTTACCTTGGGATAAGAAGCAACCTCTACCCACTTGGTGAAGTAGTCAATAGCAACCAAAATGAAACGGTGACCATTTGAAGCTTTGGGTTCAATGGGACCAATGATGTCCATGCCCCACATTGAGAATGGCCATGGTGCGCTCAAAACATTCAGAGAGAAGTCGGAGGTACATGAGTGTGATCTGCATAGATTTGACATTTATGGCATCTTCTCACAAAATCAGAATAATCGACTCCATCCGCAAACTGTAGTAACCACTCTCGGGATTTTTCTAGCCATTGTGTGCCCACCGGAATGAACCCCAAATGAACCTTCATGAACATCTCGCATAATCTTTATCGACTCCTCTCTTGATTTACACACCGAGGAGTACCAAGTCATAGTTTCTCTTGTAAAGGACGTCTCCACTCAAGAAGAAACTCGCGATAGTCTCCGAAGTGTTCTCTTGTCATTCTCTCAGAGCTCGGGAGGATACTGCTGTTTGTGACGTCATCGCTTGATGTCATGGTACCAAGGCTTACTATCTCGATTCCCTTCGATCGCCATACGGTGGTGATAAGCGGGTAGACCGCTGTCTTTGGATTTCGACGATCGTCAAACTTTTGTGTCACGGACGCGTTGAACATAGAAGACAAATTAAGTTGCGGAGCATCCGCCAACCGATTCTTCTCACCGGGGTATGTGTTGGAAAGTGATTTCCTCAAAGGGCTTGATTAATTCTTGAATATAGTCACGGTAAGGAATCAAGTCGAGGATTTCTTGTTTCCCAATCCCTTTTACGGTGGACAACTAGAATTTGAATCCCCGCGTACGCCGAGCCTCTTGACTTTCCAATCGAGAGCTGCCTGGATACCTAGGATACATGCTTCGTATTCTGCAATATTGTTTGTGACATAGAAGCTTAGCCTGGCGGTAAATGGTATGAAGCGGTTATCTGGAGAGATCAACACTGCTCCGACCCCGTGCCCCCACATGTTAGAGGCACCGTCAAACAACATTCTCCACCTTTCATCATCTTGAGATTTCCTTCACAAATAATGCCATAATGTCCTAACTGGGAATTCACATTGCATTGATTGGTAATCCTCAACCCGGTTGATGCGCTGTGTCTGCCGATGTGCTACCTTTAATTGCTTTCTGGGTTACGTACACGAGGTCATATTCTGACAGAAGCATTTGCCAACGAGCAATTCGACCTGTGAGCGCAGGTTTCTCAAATATGTACTTGATTGGATCCATTTTGGATACCAACCAGGTAGTGTGACTCAGCATATACTGTCTCAGTCGATGCGCAGCCCAGGCTAGAGCACAACAAGTCTTCTCTAATGGTGAATACCTTGCCTCACAGTCTGTGAACTTCTTGCTCAGGTAGTAGATTGCGTGTTCTTTCTTTCCTGACTCATCGTGTTGCCCCAGCACGCAGCCCATAGAATTGTCTAGCACAGTGAGGTATAGGATAAGAGGCCTGGCAGCAGACGGTGGCATTAGGACTGGTGGATTTTGGAGGTACACCTTGATTTTCTCAAATGCTTCTTGACATTTATCATTCCACTTCACCTCTTGGTTTTTGCACAGCAATTTGAAAATAGGTTCGCAAGTTGCAGTCAACTGAAAGATGAATCGAGAGATGTAATTCAGTCTTCCCAGGAAACCACGAACTTCTTTCTCTGTTTTAGGCGCTGGCATCTCCAGAATTGCTCGTACTTTGTCTGGGTCCACCTCAATTCCCTTCTGGCTAACGATAAAACCCAACAACTTTCCTGACCTAACCCCAAAGGTGCACTTCGCGGGGTTCAACCTGAGTTTGTATTTTCGAGACGCCAAACAACCTTCTCGCAGTTAACCACATGTTCTACATCGATCTTTGACTTGGCGATCATGTCATCCACATAGACTTCAATCTCCTTATGCATCATGTCATGGAATAGGTTACCATCGCTCTTTGATAGGTTGCCCGGCATTCTTCAACCCGAAAGGCATGACCTTGTAATGAGAAAGTCCCCAAAGGGTTATGAAGGTGGTTTTCTCCATATCCTCTGGAGCCATTTTGATCTGGTTATAGCCTGAATACCCATCCATGAAGGAGAACATCGAATGTTGAGCAGTACTATCTACCAAGACATCAATGTGGGGTAGGGGGAAATCATCTTTAGGGCTTGCTCTGTTCAAATCACGGTGAGTCGACACACATTCGAACCTTTCCATCTTTCTTGGGACCAGGAACGATGTTTGCTACCCTCTCGTGGTATTTTGCCCTGACTAAGAATCTCGCATCAAATGTTTCTTGACCTCATCCCCGATTTTCAAAGACATTTCAGCTTCATTCGCCTCACCGCTTTCTGGGGACATTCGATCTTACGGCAATCTATGCTCAACAATATCTCGTGCTCAACCCCGGCATGTCCCGATAAGTCCATGCGAATACGTCGGCAGTAGTCAAGCGTAAGTCGAATCAACTTTTTGCGCTCTTTATCCTCCATTGCAGTACCAACCTTGACCTCTTTCCTGTCTTTCTCAGTACCCAGATTGATCATTTCTGTGGATTCCCCATGGGGCTCAATGACTTTTTCTTCTTGCTCTACCATTCTCATGATTTCCGGAGGAGTATCCCAATCGTCCTCAACATCTTCCTCGGCTTGATTAACAGGGTAATCAAAGTCACAAAGATGAGTTATGGGCATTATTATTTTCAGAGACTATTTTCGATCTGCATTAAAATGGAGCGGCGAATAAAGACAAAGAAAAGACACACAAACGAGAGATGAAGACAAATTTTTTTATTGAAAATTCAAAATAACATTTTATTGATTGATGAGTCTTGACAAAAACATGTGTGCCCAAATGAAATGTTCCAAGGCCTTGGGCAGAGCCGAGGAATCTACATTACAATGAAAATTACTTTAAATTGAAAAACACGGGGAAATCCATGGTCTCCCAGTTCTGCAACTTCTCTCCAACAGCACAGCAGCGCACTAAGCCGACAACACAGCCACTCGAGCTTGATCCTTCTTCAACCACATTAACCTGGTCAGGGTTCAGCATGCCAGCACTCCGGAAGTTGTTCTTGAGGTTAGCGATGATCATCCTCCCCTGATTGGGTGTTCCTCCTCTGAGTTTGGCAAGCCATTTCTCCTCTTTGTCGATGCTAGCCTTTCCCGATCAAGAAGACTTGGGATGTACCTAACACCGAACTTTTCAATGTTTCCTCAACTGGACCGGTGTTACAATCCTTGAGCAGCCTTTTCCTAGGCCTTTGCCGACACGATACCCATGCCCTAGCATTACCTTTGCGATCATCATGTCAGCCTTGGACCACTTAGGCTTCCTGAGGCTCACTTTCAACGAAGACGGCATTTGAGATCTCCAACCACGGGAAGGCAAGCGGTCTCGAGGACTCTTCTCGCCGCCTCCACGTAACATTGGTGGTGATCCGCTTATTATGTTTCTTCTTCTCCGTGGATCACTATCACTTTCCTCGGCCACAAACTTGAGTTTCGATGAAGCGAGGATGGCATCGCCCGGCGAAGATGTATCCAAGGACGCCCTAGCAGTGCAACTATAGGAGGAACCGATGTCCATCACTTGGAAGACAACATAGAACACTTCGGGCCTACCGGCAATGCAAGACTTCTACTTCTCCAAAACTTCCTTCACCGACCCATCAAATGCTCGACCAAGGTAGAACTCGGCCGGATATGAGCAATCTACATTCGGCTTATTCATGGTGGACTTAGGCATCACATTCAAGGATGAGCCATTATCAATGAGCACTGGCGAGCATATAGTCCCCACACTTGATCGAGATGTGAAGAGCTTGATTATGATTCTTTCCGCCGGGAAGCTCGGTGTCCGAGAAGGTCAAGTAGTTGGATGCTACAATGTTGCCAACAATACCGCTGTCAAGTGGTTTACCGTGATGTCATGGGAGACGTGGGCTTCGTTCAAGATTTTCAAGTGAAGCAAAGACGATGCGCTCGAACTAAGCAACAAAGAGAGCATCGAGATCTTGGATGGAGTTTGATTTAACTGGTCTACCACCCGATATTCACTCGCTTCATTACTTTCGGGAATTCTTGAGCCTCTTTGTCTGCGATACCTTCTCGACTTCTACCGCTTCCTTGTCTTTTCCCTTACGGGCCCTTTCTTCATCTATTTTTGATCGCTCTCCCTAAGATTTTCAGGAGCATACACCCTTCCACTCCTTGTGATACCACTACCTCCAAGAATGTTTGTTATATCCAAAGTGCCTTTAGGGACCTCTGCTCGCATTTGCACATTGCGACTCCATGGAGTCATCCTAGTCTCTCTACTAGGGGTAGCAGCAGTAATTGGAATAACAATGGTCGAGGGTCTCATCACACTGGCTGGAATTTGAGTTGCGCAGGAATTTCAATCGGTCCCCAAGCCTCCATTGCCCGATTGCAAAGTGGATACATTTTCTTCTTTTTCTTGGATTCCCACTTGAACCAGGTGTCTGTCCAAGAGATCCTGGAGAATTGGCTTAAAGCCTTCACATGCCCCGATGCAGCGAGGATTATCACAGGCGTCTTTCCTAGCACACCCTTCTTTGATGACACCAAAACGAAATAATTCAAAGATGGATAAAATTCAAAGGCATCCGAATGCAATCAACTTTTCTAACCGGACATCGACTTCCGATGGTCAACGGCATTAACAGCAGGTCCTCCATGCCCTCGCAACGGATTGGTGGCCACATTAGGTTGTTGAAATGATATAGTCTTTGCATCAAGTAATTCTTGCACCACATACTTGAATGCCTTACAGTCCTCCACCACATGACTCTCACGCCCCTGAATGAAAGGCGCAGGTAGCATTTGCGTTGTATCCACGGGATAGGGAGGTTGGTACGCCTTCATCCGACGAGTGTTGATTATTTTGTTGGTGATGAGATAATTAAACAAGTCCGTGTAGGACATGGGAATAGGATCAAAGACAACGAGCTTCCTTTCATTATAGTTCCAGATCGATAGTTTGATTGAAATGGTCGTGCTTGGTGGTGCTTGAGAAGGGAATGGAATAGCTTGCGGAGGATTCTTTGTGTGACGGGCCACCGCTCCGATAACCGCATTGGTTTCACCTCTTTCTTCTTGTAGGTCCGTAAAAGGGTTTTTATTTGGAAGGAGGTTTGGGCCATGAGTTATTCTTCATTTGCGCATACCATTCTCTACTCTTTCCCTCGTGACCACCATCTCGAGAGAAATTTGAGGCCACGCCGCCAACCAACCTATCATAGTACAATCGCAGGAGGGTATCCATAAACATGTGGACCATTTCTTTGTCCAGTAGAGGGGGTTTCACTTGAGCAGCGAGGTTCCTCCACCTCTGAGCGTATTCTTTGAACGACTCGTTATCTCTCTTAGACATGCATTGTAGTTGAGTCCTATCCGGAGCCAAATCATTGTTTGTGATCTGCATCGACGCATAAAAGCATCCGCCATGTCCTTCCAGCAGCGAATATTGGTTGGCTCCAATTGCATGTACCAGTCAAGGGGAGCCCCAGCTAAACTTTCCTGAAAGCAGTGCATCATCAGGTTATCGTCCGGGCATAGGCAGTCATTTTCCGACAGTACATTGTCACATGACTGACTGGGCAAGTCGCCCCTCAGTATTTATCAAAAATTGGCGCTTTGAACTTAGGAGGCAAGACTAGATTAGGGACCAAACACGGCTCGTGGGCATTTTCGCCCGTGAACTCGCGCTCCTTCTACTGCCTCTTAGTCTCTCCTCTAGCATCGAGCATCGACACGGTTTGGTAGGGTAATTTCGAGGAAAACATTCACACCGTAATGAGGATTATTCATCGTCACTACGGCTGGGTTCACGTGTGGGTCACGTGAGTGAACTGTATTCCCAAGGATGGGTCCCTGAACTTGGGGATGGGCCATTGCTGGTGAATGAAAGCCAAACGGAGTTCCCTGCGGAATAAGAATCTGAATTTGGGCCTGAGGCGTTCCCGTTCCTCCATTGTTCGCACGAGATGGGTTGGACTTGCTCTGCAACCCTAGGGGATTACTTCCTGCATTAGCCTCAGCTCATGGAGGTGTGTATCCGGGTGGGAGTCCCCAAGGCATCCCATGCATGACCGGTTGGCTCTGGTTGTTGGCCCCTGAAGTATGAGCGAAGGTGTGGGATCTCGCGGGAAGAGCGACAGGCAGCCTTCTGTGAGCGACGGCGGGACTTTCAACGGCAGTTCCGTTCCTCAAGGCTTGTAGTATCGCCATCATTTCAGTCATCTGTGCTTCCATTGCCCCCATTTTCGTTCTCAACTCTCGATTCTCCTGAACCAATTGCTCGATCGGGAAAGTCGCGATTGGGGTATCACGATTCGATTCACGGTTCCTAGGTCTTCGATAATAGGACGGTCCGAGTCATTCCGTTGCCGCCATGAGCCTTGCTTGTAGATGAGTCGGTATCGATGTTGGCGAACCAAATTTTGCCTTTTCTCGTTGACGAAACACACTTATGAACACGAGAATGAATAAATGAATGTAATGCAATGCGATATGTATGATTTTATGTTTGCTTTGGCGCCGGGAATCGTAATACACCTCGCGTTGTCATAGGCGTGTGAATTTAAAGCTCTAACACTCTCTTTTTATTTTATTTTTGTGTTTATATTTTTAATTTGGATGCGACGAGGTTGGAAGCAATAGGCAAAACAAACGCACTTCATTCGAAAGGATAGAATACTACAACTTCAAACTCGAAGGAAAAATACGATATTCTGAGAACAAATGCTTTTGACAGAAAAGTACTATATTCCGAAGAAAATTACAACTTTTTTAGAGAAAGTTTACAACTTCCTAAGGACTATTACAATACTCTAAAGTGGAATTCAAAGGCAAATAGCTTTCAGCTTCTCTTCCCTCTTTCTCTTCTTGCTTTCGGCTGCCCTTTTGGCTTTCTCCATGAGTTCTTCTGTTAGGATCCTGCAGTACTCGACAAACTCGTACACCTGGGCCGGAGTGTTGGAAGGATTCATTTCTGCTTCAGCTCTTCTTAGTTTCTTGGGAACATCCCTCACAGCTTGGTTAGCTAGCCCGGCTAGCTTTGAAAATTTACTCCTCCAAAGCCGAATCTCATCCTTTAGCTCCTTGATAATCTCTTGGTCCTCTATTCTGCCAATTAAGGCCATGAAACGTTGCTCCCAATACCGGCTTTCTACTTGCACTTGCTCATAAGATTCCTCTAGGCATCTAAGATTTCTCTTCAATTAAATCGACCTTCCTTGTTCAAACCTTAAAGCTTGTTGGTACTCCTTCAAGATCCCTGTGATAGACTCTCTATCTTGCCTGATGCTTTCTATTTGGTCCCCCAATTCGAACTTCATCACTTGGAATTCTTTTCTTGACTTAGCTAGTGCATCTTTGACCATTTTCTCCTTCTTCCATGACCTGTCATATAGTTCCTTCCATTCATACGCCTCGCCAGTAGCTTCATTCATCTTTGAGGTACACCTCTTTATTTCCTCTTTAGCACCTTTCAAATGTTTCGAACCTCCCTCTTGCTTTCTTCTTCTATCACAAGTTTCTGTTGGTCGCTGCTTCAATAGTTGCGGCAAGAGCATTTTCGTTTCTCTAGCTTCCGCTTGTCTTGCATCACTTTTCCCAACTTGTTTTGCAAGGTCCTTTTCTGCATTCTTCCGCTTTAGACAATGCCAACTTAACTTCTTCTAGCTCTTCAATGAGGGGAACGTGAGGCTCGCTTTTTCTCCTCAAGTGATGGCCCTCTTGATTGGATGATCGAGTTTCTTTAATCCTCTTTCGAGCCATTGGGTGAAGGATATAGTAGTGGTCCTTTTAGATAACTCACCTTTGCCTCTCCGCACTACGGTTTCCCAAGCTTGCGAGACTCGCCAAGTAAGTCCTCGTCTTTAGGGATCCCCGCATGGAGGTAAAAACGGGACAACATAGCTTCGGAGGTGAATCTCGCATAGGTACCCGAGTTGCCTTAAGGTCAAAGATGGGTTATAGTTGATGCACCTCGTGTTCCCATGAGGAGAACATTCCGAAACTACCACATTGGAATATTGCGAGGGTTTGTCCTCCCAACACTTGTGTGAGAACCATCGAAATCAAGAGCATCGAGGTTCTTAAAAGTATCCTTCCATTCCCGAGGGCTCATAGTCTTCGGATCACAATCCAAGGCATAGGATAGCAGATCCCCCAACATCACTTTTGTTAACACATACATGATTGATCAACCAAGCGTATAGCACAGGGAAGGAACAACACATCTTATCCTTTCGGAACTCATGATAGCGAGTGAAGGCACGATAGGTCTCGGCGAGAATAGCAGGAACCGGATTGATGGGGCTTTTTGCACTCTTGAAAGCCAGGAACACCCCAACAGCGGTCTCATCTATATGTTTCTCAATCTGAGGGAAAAGGACGATGCCAAAAATGGTCAAAGCTAATATTTGTTTGAAAGAAGCCCAATTCTTTGATACTGCATGACTAGCCATCAAACTCTCAAAGTAACCTTGAGGAAACCCAGATATCTTGTTACGCTCAACTTTATGGGACCGCACTTCTTCCACACTGATTTGCAACAAGGAAGCGAGCTTCTCATCTGAATAATACTGCCTTTGATACTGGTAAGGTTTAATCTCTGAGCGATCAAAACCCAGAATCTTCTCATACTCCTCTAAGGTAGGTGCCATTTGGAAATTCTTGAAAAGAAAACATCTAATCTCTGAATCATAGAACCAACTTAAAGCAGCGATGGCACTCTCTTGCACTTCTAGTTGTAATAACCTGCGGATGTTCCCATAAGTCTTGTCGAAGGACAGAAGCTCAATAGGACCTAACAGAGAAGCATACTTCTTCAAACTAGTTACATCAATCTTCTTTACATTGGGAAACCTTGAATTGAATGTAGTTTTGCCTTTTGATTCCATGTTTGCTTCTTACACACCTATGACAACGGTTCAGTGTTATGTTGCGATCTCCGGCAAACAAACGTTAATGCATGAAGAATGCAAATGATGAATTTTCACGATTTTGTTAGATGCAAACGCAATGATGCAAAATGATGTAAATGCGAAATGATGTGGATGACATGGTAAAATAGTAATGAAATGAGGTTTAATTGGTGGTACTTTGAACATTTGTCGAAGATACACGCTGCATGCCACCTCATGTAGGTGTTTATGAAAGAAAATTTACAACTTTCGAAATAAAGTTTGGGAAAAGTGAATGCTTAAGCTAAATGCAACAAACAAAGGCGTGCCCCCGTGTCCTACGAATGGTGGGAATCCTGGGGTCTAAAGTCGACGAAAAGGGTAATCCTCTCATGTAAGTTCTAATCACTTCCTCACAATGGCAACCAAGAGCTAAAGTCTTCCTCATGATAACACCCACAATCGTAGAAAGCTACCGAGTGTGAGGCATCATGACAAAGCGCTCTTGGGCGGAACTTTCATGAGAGCCATACGCATAAAGGCCTACGAATGGCAAGTCACTAGTCGTTCTCCCACTCTCCTAGATTTTTGTTCGGACACTGGGTTTTAGGCCCCACTCTCGCTCACAAGTATAGGGTGTGAAGTGTGTGTTGAGGGCACAATACTTAGCAATAACTACCCTTCCCCACCGCAAATAAAAACCTGCAGCAGTATCCCGGACAAAGGCAAATAATAATATGTTGTCTACCCTAGTGTTTAATATCGAATAAGCCAGCCTATGGTTTTAGCAACAACTAATTGCATTGCTTACCTCAAGAAAGGGAGCAAAGAGGAGGGAGCATGATTAGATTGGGGGGAATGCATAAAAGGAAGATGCGACATGTGTAAAAGGGGAATGCATTCATGTGTAAAAGCCAGCATGTCCAAGAAAACTTCTGATACCTTTGACACTTGTGGGAGGAGGTAATTTTTCAATGACTTCAATCTTTGCTTTATCAACCTCCAGTCCCTTCTTTGAAATTCTGTGTCCCAAGACAATACCCTCCTGCACCATGAAGTGGCACTTTTCCCAATTTAGGACAAGGTTTGTCTCTTCACACCTCACCAAGATTTCTTCTAAGTTAGTCAGGCACAGTTGGAAACTCTCTCCAAACACAGAGAAGTCATCCATAAAGACTTCCATCGACTTTTCAATGAAATCAGAAAAGATAGACATCATGCATCTCTGGAAGGTTGCAGGAGCATTACATAGACCAAATGGCATTCTTCTAAATGCAAATGTACCATAGGGGCATGTGAATGTAGTCTTGTGTTGATCCTCAGGAACTATTGCTATTTGATTGTAACCAGAGTAGCCATCTAGAAAGCAATAGTATTCCTTACCTGCGAGCCTATCCAACATTTGATCAATGAAGGGGAGAGGGAAGTGATCTTTCTTTGTAGACTTATTCAGCTTCCTGTAGTCCATGCATATCCTCCACCCAGTTACTGTCCTTGTCGGAATCAACTCATTCTTGTCATTGGTGATCACTGTTACCCCACCTTTCTTTGGAACACATTGCACAGGTGACACCCATGCACTATCAGAGATAGGATAAACAATGCCTGCATCTAGCCACTTGAGAATTTCCTTCTTCACCACTTCCTTCATTATAGGATTCATCCTTCTCTGCCCTTCAATGCTGTGTTTAGAGTTCTCCTCCAAAACAATTCTGTGCATGCAGATAGTTGGACTAATCCCATGGATATCAGCCATTTGCCACCCTATAGCCTTCTTATGTCTTTTTAGGGTTGCAATGAGTTCATCCTCTTGATCTTTGGTGAGACCAGAGGAGATGATTACAGGAAGAGACTCATTTTCCCCCAAATAAACGTATTTGTGTGCTTAGGTAACTCTTTGAGCTCCAGGATTGGTGGTTGAATAATGGAAGGAAAACATTTCTTGAGGTTTGAGTTTTCTTGTTCAAGTGACTCATATCTTCTAGCCCAAACCTCATTCACAGTCAACTCTTCTTCTTGAGTTGCTCCTTCTTCAATAAATTCTGATTCCTCATTGTTTTTCAGAACCTTTTCCAAGTGGTCATTGGTCTTTTGAAAATGTTTTTGAACCACTTGGTCAAGTGAAACTACAAAAGAGCATTCTTCAGTGTTGTCTTCAGGGAGCTTTAAGGCATTCAGAACATTAACCTTGACTTCTTGATCATTAACCCTCATTGTTAGCTCTCCCTTATGGACATCGATAAGTGTCTTCCCCAGAGCTGAGAAATGGTCTCCCTAAGATGATAGGTACCTCCTTATCTGCATCAAAGTCCAAAATAACAAAATCCACAGAAAAACAAATTTGTCAACTTTTATTAAAACATCTTCTAGTATCCCCTCGGGATAGCAGCAAGAGTCCTATCAACAAGTTGAAGGGGATACAGTAAGTAGGTCCGCAGTTCCTATACCCAATTGTTTGTAAATAGACTTAGGCATCAAGTTGATACTTGCTCCTAACTCACATAAGGCTCGGCTACTGAATAAATATCTCCAATGGAGCGAGGGTATAGTGAAGCTACCGGGATCCTTTAATTTTCTTGGAAGCTTATTTTGCATCAACATGCTACACTCTCTAGTCATAGCCACGGCTTTGAAATTGCCCAAGCCTTCTCTTTTTGTGAGAACATCCTTCATAAACTTGGCATAGTTAGGCATTTTTCTGTAATGCCTCCACCAAAGGAACATTTATGTGCGGTTGCTTCAGACCTCCAGAACTTGTTGAATCGCTTGTCTTCATGTGCCTTCTTTAGCCTTTGAGGATAAGGTGGAGCGAGAATATTCGAGCACAAGCTTAGGTTTGGTGTTTTTTCAACGTGTTGCTAGAAAAAAGTCCCCGAGGGGTTTTTCTTCGTTTACAACGTTTTAAAACAATGAAGTCGCCACCAATATTTTTTTTTTTAAGGAAAATATTGAAAAAACCTTTTTGGAAGGCGGATGGTCTTTCGAAAACCCGAGATTTGGGTTGGGGTCGGTTAGGCATGGGGAAGGTATTAGCACCCACATCTCCTTTCTACCGAAAAGGAACCTTTAATTAAACATGATTTTGAGTGTTGATTTGAAAAGTACTTAAGTTTGCCTCTTTTGAAAAGATTTAACGAATTTTTATTTGCGGCGTTTGACGAGAGTTAGCCGCTTTGGGTTTTTTGAAAGAAAAATTGTTTGTAGTTTATTGTGCTTGACGGAGGGGATCCGCTCCTACGTATCTCCAGGTGCGATGGAGAACTCAAAGCTACGTAGTTCTAGATTTTTATTTTTAACTTGTTTAATTGTAAAAAACTAAGCATTCATGATGATCAATTGAGCAAAGGCTCCAAGTGATCATCACTAACTCCTTATTGTTAATGATTCATGCAAGCAACGGCTTCGCAAGACCATTAGCAAAGTTTTGATTTAATGAAAAGTGTTTAGAAAAATTAGGTATTCGTGATGATCAATTGAGCAAAGGCTCCAAGTGATCATCACTAGGTCCTCATTGTTAATGATCATGCAAGCAGAGGCTTCGCAAAACCATTAACAAAGTTTTTTGATTTATTGAAAATATTTAGAAAAATTAGGCATTCATGATGATCAATTGAGCAAAGGCTCCAAGTGATCACCACTTTATTCTCATTGTTAATGATTATGCAAGAGAGGCTTTCATGAAAACCATTAACAAAGTTTTTTTTGATTTATTGAGAAATTATTTGAGTTGAAAAAGAATAAAAACGAGAAAGGGGTGAAAATTGCAAAATGGGGGGTGTTATTAGTCGTAGGGGGGTGGTATAATTAAACAGGGGGTGTAAACAACAAGCCCGGTTCAGCATAGGAGGCCCGGTGATGCGAACCGGGCTTAAGTGAGTGGGGTGCGCGCGCATCAATCAAGGGGGTGTGGGTAATAATCTGAGTAAAAAAAAAGACTAAAATAAAATTAATAGAAAGGGACCCTATAAATACCAAAACCCTAAAATTAAACCTAATTTCAGATGTCCCTTCCTTCTTCTACTGGCTGCGCGGCGCAGCTCCTTTAATGGAGAGAGAGAAGAACGAAAAATCAGGGAGGTGAGAGAGAGAGATTTGCGGTGTGGGTTAAGGAGAAAGAGAGAGAACGCGAGAAGGGGAAAGGAGAGGGATGAGCGAAGGTGTGTGTGCCGTCGTCGACGAAGGGGGAACGGCGGTGGGTCGGTGATGGAGAGAGGGGGAGAGAACAACGGTGGTTGGGTGGTGGTGACTGGTTCGGTTTGGTGGTGAAGTTTCCGGTGGAGGCAATTTCGTGGTCGGTTTCGGTTTGAGGGGAAGCTTATGGTGGTGCTGATTTTGACGGCCATGGGTCTCGTGGTGGCTCGCCGGAGCTTCGCCGGAGAAGACGAAGTCTCCGGCGGCGTTTTTTAAAGGTCAGCCCCCCTTATTTTTATTTATTTTTTTTGTTCCTTCTGTGTATTTATCTTCTCCGAGTGCGGTTCTCTTCTACCTATTTTTTGATTCTGTTTGACTGTTCTTGAGTTTGATTTGTTGGTTATATGCTCATTCATCACATTCGATTCATATAAGAGAACATAAACGACATACAAATATAAAAAAATGCTAAACGATGTGTTTTACATTTTCGTGTCTAAAGCGTAATTAAAAACCAACTCGCTTTTTTGATTTGTTCGAAAAGGATTGAAGAAAACGAGATCCGCACTTGCTTATTTGAGTGGTGATGTTGTTATTGTTGTTGTGGCTCTATTGTTCTTCTTTGTTATCTTCTCTTTTATCAGCATCTTGTTCTTCTTTCTTACTACTCAGATCTGTTTAGGTGATTAGGGTTTCAGTGTAAAACCCTAATCTGTTTTTTGGTGATTTTTTACTCGAAAATTGTGTCCCTTTACTGAGCCTTGACAGCTCTTTTATATTAAAATACTAGGTCAGAGCATTTAATTTAGTTTGACCGGGCTTTGATTTTTCAGATTTGGAATGGAGCGGATCGGCCAACTACTTGGAGAGCAATTTGTTGGAACCCTAACTTTTATGCACGCTTTCGTTGTTTTTTTTTTTTTTTTGTAATTTTCGAATTTATTTATTTTTGTATATTTGTATTATTATTTTTGTATTTTTTGGACATTGGGACATTTGAACACTTACAGTGCAGTAATAAGAATTAAATAGTATTTTTTTGACATTTTGGACTATTAAACACTTTTAAATTGTAAATAAAACTAAATAGGATTTTTTGCATTTTTAGACTATACACATATACTCAAAATAAATTAACTGCACAAGATTAGATTAATAAGGAAAATAGTCGGGTCAAACGCAAAGACGAGAACGGGTCAGACTAGACGAATACGCTAAAACGAGACTCAAATAGAAGAAATGAGCTCATTAACTAAAAACACTACTTATGTACGACTAAACCTAAATACGAAGGTTAAATTGAAGAACGCACGATTTAAACAGCGTGCCTACTTAATTTAAACAGTGGTATTTTGATTTAGTCGAGCTGGACGACTGAAATTGACTTAAATTAAAAAGAGCGGACAAAATTGGGGTATTACAAACCGCTATAGCGTCAGGCGCTATAACGTTAGTAGGATTCTTTTCTTTTTCAGAAACACCTGACCCTGCACTTTTGGGTGCCTCAGTCACATCCCTACCACTTCTCAGAGTTATTGCCTTCACATGTTCTTTATGTTGAGGTTTCAGTAGTGGAAGGAAGTCCACCACTTGGCCTTTGAGTGAGAGCAGAAGCAATTTGCCCAACTTGGTTCTCCAAAGTCTTTATAGATGCTTCATGGGTCTGCATAATTGTCTTACAATCACTAATAAAAGACCTCAGCAAAGATTCCATGGAGTTGTCCATAGCAGGAGCATTTTGTCTTTGACTCTGTTGAGCTAGAAAACCTAGGGGGATAGTTGGAGCATTAGTACTTGTGTTGGCAGTATTACCTCCCCCCCATCTGAAATTGGGATGGTTCTTCCAACCAGGGTTGTAGGTGTTAGAATAGGGGTTGTTGCCCTTGTTGTACCCCACATAATTCACAGAAGCAGGATTTGTGGTGCATTCTTCATAAAGGTGACCTCCCCCACAATATACACAACTAATTTCTCCAAGGGGAGCTTGTTCAATAGCAGCCACTGTTGATTCCTTGGGCGTTATAGCGTCAGACGCTATAGCGTTTGCAGTACTCAAACCCTTGATCATATTTTGTGAGAGTTGCCACTTGGGCTGAGAGAGAAGAAACTTCACTCACTTCATGAACTCCTGCTACCTTTTTGGCAGGGTTTAATCTTTCAGTAGGCCATGAAGAGTTGTTTATGGCAACACGCTCTATAAGATCACAAGCTTCATTGTAGGAGGAGTTTAAAATCACACCTCCAGATGAGGCATCTAACATAGACCTTTTTGGTGCTTCCAACCCATTGTAGAAAGTCTCCATTTGAATCACTATAGGTATTCCATGATGTGGACATTTCCTCAGTAGTTCTTTCCACCTTTCCCACGCTTCATGCAGTGTTTCACCATCCCTTTGCTTGAAAGATGTAATGTCATTCCTAATCCTGGCATTCTTGTTGGGAGGGAAATATTTTTCTCAAAATTTCTTTGTCATTTCCTCCCAAGTGGTGATGGAATTAGACTCCAAAGAATTCAACCAAGCTTTGGCTCTGTCCTTTAAAGAATAAGGAAAAAGTTTGAGTCTAAAGGCATCCTCACTCACACCAGGTATGATGAAGTTACTACACACTTCCAAGAAATTTCTCAAATGTGCAAAGGGATCCTCTTGAGTACGTAGAACCTCCAAATTGGCCATTAGTTTGGAGCATTTGAAACATCATCGGCTTGAACTCAAAATGAGTAGCAGTTACAGCAGGTCTAGTGATGCTTGTTTCCATAGAGGTTGGATCAAAAGCAGCATAGTCCCTCATCGGCCTGTCTCTGTCATTCACCATTTGATCAGGTCCTTGGTTCAGAAACCTCTCTCTATACCAATATTCCTCATCTAGTTCAGTGAAAGTAAAAGGACCTTGCCTTCCACCTCTTGGAGTTCTTCCTCCTCTTGGAGTTCTGCTCCAAAGTGAGTAGGAGTTCTTCCCCCAAGAGTACCTCTACCTGTAGTTGCAGTGTTATGCTCAGACATAGTTGGCCTGAGTTGTTGTAACCTCTGTTGTTGCCTCAACCTTCTGAATCTTCTCTCAGGTTCAAAATCAAACTCAAATTCAGGTGGTTCTGTTCTGGGCATACGCTATAGCGTTTCCTGTTATCACACCAGAAATAGATACCAAAGTAAAACCTCACTAAGATTGCAAGAATTCTTAAACAATAAAAATTAAATGCAATCCCCGGCAACGACGCCAAAAACTTGTTTGCGCGAAAGGAGTTGTGCAAGTGTACACAATCGCAACAAGTAATATAGTAGTAAGTAAAGATCGTTCTCCACAGGGATTGATATGTTAATTTTAGAGTTTAAGCTATACTAGCACTTAGTGGAACAAGTAGCAAATGTTTGTAGTCACAGATTATCAGTAAAAAGTGATTGTTTAAAGAAAACAGTAAAAGAGTGGTTGTAAGAAATGAGAGAAACAAGTCGGATTGCTTTTCCTAAGTAAATTCCCAATTAGTACAACGCTATAACGTCACACGCTATAGCGTCAAGCGCTGTTGCAAATGTTTTTGTGCTTTTCAGTCACTCACGCCAGGGTTTCATTACAATATGCCTATGTCTAGGTTCTAAATAAGTTCACCCCTGTATCATAAATACCCCACAGTCTTTGCTCTATAAACTATTGCATTTCTATGTCTAGAGGGAGAAAAATCTATTTAATGTCTTTAAATAAACTTTCGTTCATATCAATCTTTGAAGTCTATCCATGGACCATGTCTGAACCCACGAATGTACCCATTTTAAGTGGCCAACCCTAAAACAAGTTTGAAAGAAGTATAACACAAAGATTGAAACGCAAAGCATGCAACATTATAAATACAATACTAATGGTTCATTACAAAGATTCAAGCAATCCAACTCAAGGTGTTTAGCTCATGTTGAGCATCATCAAGGAAATACAAGATAGAACACTCGTATTACCTAGAACAAAGTGAAAAGAAATGGTGGCAAAAGATACACACTGAAGCTTCCAACTCATTCACTGAGATGACGCTATAACGTCGAGTTAACACCGAAGAGAATAATAAACTAAAAATTACAATAAAAACAAAAGCTTCAAAGTGTTTAACAATGGAGAAAATCTATCACAAGTTTTCTCTCTAAACTCTCTCTATGTCTCCGTATTGTATCTGTTGTTGTAGAGAAGAAGGAGTAGTTGTAGTGTCCAAAGTTAGTGAAAAAGGTGATATAGCCATCTCACCAACTGAAAATAGCTTCCCACTCACACAATGTCATGTGTCCTATAGTATCCAATAAAATCTGTCGTCGTGTCAATTTGCCACAAGGCACGATGAAACGAGATTTGGAGTGAAGAGCTTGGCGCCAAAAATACACTTTTGCTTCTTCGACTTAGCCGAGCTGCCCTCTTGCCGCTATAGCGTTAGACGCTATAGCGCTTAACACTGCATCACTCACAAAACACATTAAATTGCTCAAAAGGGCACCAGATGTGCCAAATTAATACAAAACAGTTTCTAACCCTTCTTTTCCTACATCTATAGTAATTAGAGAAATAAGATACTAATATTACTTGAGAACTCACCAGATGTGCCAAATTAATATTTATTTGCATTATGTATTCGTTTTATGATTTAGTTTTGCTTATTGATGGCGAAATTGGCAAGTGTACCAAATCGTCACAAGTACTAATAAAACGGTAAGACTGAGTGTCGAACTCAAAGATCGAATGCAAATACCAATAAACATTAACAACAACTAGACGAACACAAATGAACCGAATTTGAGTGATATGATAAAGTAGCTGGAACTTTTAAGGTAAAGATAATAAATATTTTTGTATTTTTGATAAAGAACCGAATAACGCAAAGTTTACGAGATGATAAAATAAGTTAGGGATGAACTTCAATTGATTCCACACTATTGCAAATTGATTTAATAAGGAAAAGTAACCCTCTCTTTTACTTTGTTATCAAACCCACAACATTAATTAATTAATCCCTAATTCCTTAGGTGAATAATCATTTGTGAACAACTAAAAACCCTAATTCCTTAGGTGAATATAGTTGACAACAAGCATTAGAATCAAGGATGTGCAAGATACAACAACTCCAAGGCTATCCCTAGACTAAGAATTGAAGACATTCAATCTCAAGCATTCAAATATAAAACTTCCATTCCATAGATGAACCATAAATCATTCCATGGGTGATCAAATCATGAAAAGCATTAAGAATAGAGATTAAACATACAAAGCAAGAAGGAATATGATATTTAGAACAATCAAAACCAATTACAATAGTGATTCATCAATGTTAATTCATCCCTAACCCAAATGGGTTTAGCTAGACATGCATAAAGAAGAAGGGAAATAGAAAATCAAACTCAATCGAGAGAATGACCACATTGAAGCTCCAAAATCTTGTTCACAAGCCTTGAATCTTCAATGGAGATGAAGGGTCTTGAGCCCCTAGCTGCCTCCCTTGCTATCTCTCTCTCTTAGGTCAAGAAAAAAATAAAAAGCCCCTTTGGTTGGATGAAAATCGCAACTTTAAACAAAATCGCAGAGCAAAAGCGCCCAGACGCATGCATAAGCGCTTGAGCGCACAAGCAACAGAATCAACAGTACTGAAGCGCCCAAGCGCATGCGTAAGCGCTTGGGCACATGGCAAATAGAAACATCAAATGTAGAAGCGCCCAAACGCATGCGAAGCGCTTGGCGCTTTGAGAGCGCATTTTTGAAGTAGTAGGAGCTCCAAATGCTAGGCAAGTGCATCCTTGGGCGGACGACATAACTTTTAGCAACGCAACTCATTCTTCCAAGCTTTAAAATATCCAAAACATCCATTTGCTCCTGAAAATCATGGTTATGATCACAAATGTAGCATTTTGTGGTCCAAGATCAATGTAATTTCCCAAATTTGGTATAAAAAATACCTAATTTCGGACCAACAAAACTATATTCAATGCAGACTTATCACAACCCCAAACTTAAATATTTGCTTGTCCTCAAGCAAACTCAATGCAAAACAAGAGGTGGAATAAGATTACTAGATGTGACTCCAATATCCAAAATCATACCTAGCTCAACCTCAATTAGCTTTTCACAGTTGTCAATGAGTGACCTGACATGCATTCTTGTATCCTAATATCAACAATTCAAACTTCCCAAATTAGAATCTCAAGCAACACATCATACAATCATCAATTGTGCTCAATTTCACTCAAGTTCCTCACCTATAAGTATTTTTCTCTCACACAAGTATTTGTAGGGTAATACACTCAATCACATCACAAGCAACACACTACCATAGGCTTGAATTCGGATAAAGGCTAGGTTTAGGTTCGGGAGTCGTTTATGTGCGGGGAAGGTATTAGCACCCCGCAACATCCTTCTCAAAGAAGGCTACCTCTTAATTAATTGTGTAAAACTAGTTAATTTAAAATAAATTGAATTTTACCTTTTTTGAAAATTAAAATTAAATGAACACTTGATAAAAAGTTAGTTGTTTTGGTTATTTTGAGAAGTAAGAAACAGATAGTTAGAGAAACTTAAAAAAATGGTTTTATTAGTGCAATTGACAGAGGTCGGCCGCCCTCTGTTCCTACATACCCCCTGTTATTGCGAAAAATAGGAAGAACCTACCTTTATTCCAGCCTCTGTTTTGGTCTCCTTGCGTGTTTGTTTGAAGAATGATGAATCGATCGCAAGCTGTCTGCGCCTTCGATCTGCTCCGGCCGTTGCTCTCTTCTAACTCAGAATTTAGAACCGTGTTTAGGGGATTTGGGTTTCGATGTGAAACTCTAATCCTATTTTTTGGGTGATTTCGCAGTAGCTTTCTGCCTTTTTTCTGTGTGTTTTGGACTGTGTGTTGACTGTTTATTTATAGTAGAAAACTAGGTTAAGACGTTTATGATTTTGATTGTGTTTTGATCTGATTTTCAGGTTTGGGTTTGGGCTTGTAGGAGATGGATACTTGGTGAGCAAGGAGAGAAGCTAGGGTTAGGGATTGTTTAGAAGGCCGACGGCTCAAGAGCTACTTTATTGCTTGTTATTGCTTTTTTTTTTTGTTTATTTTCGGATTTATATATTTTTATGTATTTTGTATTGCTATTTTTGCAATTTGGACTTTTAGACACTTATACATTGTAATAAAATTAAATTACATTTTTCACAAAATACATAAAAATATATAAAAAAGGTGTCGGGCCAAAAACAAAAGCGAAATCGGGCCCGACTAAACAAACACACTAGAACGAGGCCCAAATGTAAGAAATAGGCCTGTTAAGCAATAGATACTAAAAACTAAATCGGAACCACGTTCGTAGGTCTAAACCATAATGATTAACCCAATTGTGAGACAAACGACTCATGTAAGCCTAATTAGATTCAACTAGGTCCAAATACTGAGTTCAAACTGAAGAATGCGTGAAAGAATCAATCATTCGCGCGCATGCCGAGTTTAAACAACGATATTTCAGTTTAGTTGACGGGATAATTGGAATTGGTTCAAATTAGAAGAATGAGACGTTATTCTAAAAAATCTTGCAATTTTGTGACCTCAGAACGTGAATTAAACTACTAAAGCGAAAAAAAAAGAAAAAAGAAAGAGAACGGACAAAATTGGGGTAAAACAGCTGCCCCTCTTTATTAATATTTTACTAGAAAGTGATGAGTTCTTGAACTTTCATGGTAGAAATAGGAATAAAGATAAGATAGACGCTAATTTTGTTCGCTTAATGGAGAAGCGGAAAGTTTGAGGAGTAACAGGGAACGTTTAACACTTGGTGCATTAATGAGAAAAGAATAAAGAAGGGGCACTGGGGCTCTGAAGGACTGTAACACCCCGGAAATATTTAATTGAATTATTAAATTTATTGGAGGCTTGATTAATTTGATTAAAAATATGAGGGGTGTTGTTCAGGAGGTGGAACGAGTAAAAAGGGTGGTGTTGGCGTGGGAGGCCCAGCGCTTGCTGAGCCCACAGCTTAAACCCTAGGGGTCTAAGCCAATCTTCTCTCATTCTCACACTTGGAGAAAAAGAAAATCAGAATTGAGAGAGTGGAAGGGGGGAGCACTGCGCAATAGGGAGAGGAAAGAGGAGATCTTCGCAAGTTTTTCTTCAGGTGAGAATTCTTGATCCTCTATGCCGTTTTTCCTCTTTTTCCTAGTGTTGTAGCCTTCAATCCCTAATTTCAATCGTGTTGATTCCTCATTGATCAAAGGAGTGAGCGTGGCTGCGTTTCAAAGGAAGAAGGAGGAGTTTCGTTCGTTGCGTTGCTGGGTTTTTGTACGTGACTCATTCATCATTGTTTCCGGATCGTACAAATTCGAGGTAAGGGTGAGTGTTTCGGTTTAACATGATTGAGTATATAGTGGAGTTTTGTGGGGTTTGTGGGATTTGATTTTGTGGCTGAGATTGATGATGTTTGATGATTTCGTATTGTTGAAGAGTTTGGTTGATTTTGATGAAATTAATGATGTTTGATGAATTGATATTGTTGATGAAATTGATGACGTTTGATGAATTCATATTGTTGAAGAATTTTGGTGTTGTTTTGATGAATTTGATGCATTGGAAGTATTTGATGACTGATTTTGGTGAATAAAATGTGAATTTTGGTGTTGATGATCTGAAATTTCGCACATTGCCTTCGCTGCGCCCATTCGCGCCTCGCTTGTGCTTAAGTTGCGCTCCAGGCGCAAGTGCGCTGCGCAGTAGCCTGATGTTCCTGCCCAATCGCGCGCCCCGCGCCCGATCGCGCCGACTCGACTCGCGCCGAGCGAGTCACTTCATTTCATTGTTTTCTTCTTTGTATTTCTTAAAAAGTCTTTGTAATGTTTTTGAAAAATTGATATCTTGCGAACCGGGAACCCGATTGAGGTGTTCTAAAATGCGTTGGAAAGCTTATTCAGAGGCCTAACTGAATATTCTATTTTTAAGGTAAAATAAACTGTTTTGTGGTAGCTGTTATACGAATGAAATGCTGCTGTGTGCCTAAAAATAAAGTGCTGTAATGTTTTTGAAAAATTGATATCTTGCGAACCGGGAACCCGATTGAGGTGTTCTAAAATGCGTTGGAAAGCTTATTCAGAGGCCTAACTGAATATTCTATTTTTAAGGCAGAGTAAACTGTTTTGTGTTGCCGTTTATACAAATAAAAATTCTGTTGTTTGGTGCGTAAAAGGTTGCGGCTTTGGCTGCAATGTGGTGTTATTCCTTCCGAATTTAAAATATGCTTTTCCTCCAAGTTAAGATGTTATGTTTGATAAGTTAAAATGGGATGTTTTTCTGGACTCTAAACGGGTTGTTACCCAAAATTCAAAAGTGATATGTGCGATGATGATGTAACATGAATTATGATGACTTGCGACGAATATACTCTATGAGTATGATTATGATGATGCTGTAAAGTGATTGTGATGTATTGCGATGGATACACTCTATAAGTGTTTTATGACGAATTGCACATGTGTCCATAGAGTCTCATAGCATGTGCATAATGTGACGAATAGGCTTCGGCATCTTGCGACGAATAGGCTTAGGCCTCTTATTGATGACGGTGTGCCCATAGTGGCTTATTGTGACGAGTATGGTACCATCATGCATATGCCCAGGTGTGGGTTGCATTTACATGCATATTCATTGACTGTGACTGTTGTCAAATTGTGGTTTGAGTTGGCGTTTGGCGAAGATGTTATGAAGTTGATAGTGATGTTGTATGATTGTTTGTTTTCATTACTTTACTATGTGCTTGATTATGTTTTGCTGAAATTCTCATCCCTTCTGCTTGGAATGTTGCTCTTTTGTGGCAACGCTGCAGGTGAAGGTCTTGCTGCCTTCTGTGTAGCTATGGGCTGTCTGTCGAGTCGCTCTCTGATACCGTAGCACCTAGGGGGCGTAGCTGACATTTATTAGTTATTAATTAACTGTTCAATGACTATGTTGAGAATATGAGATGTGTTTGAGAGGCTTAGTGAGCTAGTATTTTATTCCATTTGTGACATGTTGATTTATGAGGTTTAATGTTTTATGGCGGTGGTTTTCTCGCACAAACTTTAATAAGTGCAAATGAGTTAGTTTTTATGGCGAGGTAGCATTTCTTTTCTACCAATTAAACTAATATTTTTTAAAACGAAATTACTCTGATAATGACGTGCAAATTGAGGGGTAGAAAAGGGGTGTTACATTAGTGGTATCAGAGTAGTTCGGTCTGTCCGGCCGGTTGTTGAGTCGTCGAGTTGAGTAGTATTTGAGTTTTGCTACTCGTTTCGAATCTCGTTCTTTGTCGCGATTGCTAGAATGGCGGGGGCGGAACGATCTTTGTCGCGACTTCACTTTGCTGCGAGCTATGGTGGTGTTGTGGGCAACATACCCGATGCTATCGGTCTTTGGGGCCGCGTAGTTTGGCTACGTTCAATGAGAACCCTCCTACTTTTGAAGGCGGGTATAATCCTGATGGTGCCCTTGAGTGGCTGAGTGAGCTGGAGAGGATCTTCCGCGTCATGGATTGTACCGATGCTCAGAAGGTCTGTTATGGTACGCACATGTTGAAGAAAGAGGCTTATGACTGGTGGATGACGACTAGTCAGCAGTTGACGGTCGCCAACGAGGAGATTACTTGGGCTGTGTTTGAGAGGGAATTCAAGAGAAAATACTATCCGGAGGATGTTCGCGGGAAGAAAGAGGTTGAGTTTTTGAGACTTGAACAAGGTAGCATGTCTGTGACTGAATATGCTGCAAAGTTCACTGAGTTGTCCAAGTTTTATCCGCACTATAATGGAGAAGGTGCGGAGTTCTCCAAATGCATTAAGTTTGAAAACGGGTTACGTGCTGATATTAAGAGAGCCATAGGGTATCAACGGATCCGTGTGTTTCCCTTGTTAGTTAATAGCGCCAGGATTTTTGAGGAGGACAATAATGCCTTCTCCAGAGTTATGAAAGAAAAGCAAAAGAACTTCACGAGTCGTGGTAAGCCGTATGAGGCGCCTGCTGGTCAGGACAAAGGGAAGTTTGTTGGTAAGTTTGTGGGTGAGTCTACGAAGTGGGGGAGATGCTGTAGTCGGTGTTACTTGTTACACGTGTGGGAAAGTAGGCCATAAGAGTCCGGATTGCCCAAATAAGGATAAGAAGAGATGCTACCGGTGTGGGAAAGTGGGACACATGTCTTCCAACTGTGATAAGAAGGATGTAGTATGCTTCAATTGTGGGGAGAGTGGGCACGTCAGTGCACAGTGTCCAAAACCCAAGAAGGAGAGGTCGTATGGAAAGGTATTCGCTCTAGCTGGATCTGATGTGGTGAATGAGATTCGAGGTACGTGTTATATAAATGATTTCCCTCTTATTGCTATTGTTGATACGGGTGCTACCCATAGTTTTATTGCTGCTACTTGTGTTGAGAAGCTAAGTCTTACCTTGTCTGATATGTTAAGAGAGATGGTTATCGATACTCCAGCTAAGGGTTTGGTGACCACCTCCGTTGTTTGTGCTAAATGTCCTGTATCCATGTATGGTAGAGAATTTTTGGTTGACCTGATTTGTTTGCCGCTGAGTGGAATGGATGTCATTCTGGGTATGGACTTGTTAGTTGATAACCATGTTCATATCAACTGTCGTGAAAGGTCCGTGAGTTTTGGTTCGCCAGAAGAGAAATCTGATTTGATATCTGCGGGTCAGCTTCATAGGGAGATGAGGGAAGAGGTCCAGCTGTTTTCTCTGTTAGTGTCGTTGTCTGCCGAGAGCTTGAGTTAATTGAGCAATTCAGGGACATGAGTTTAGTTTGTGAAGTTACACCTCAGAGTGTCAGGTTGGGTATGTTGAAAATTGGCAATGATTTTATGGCAAGTATCCGAGAAGCGCAGAAGTTAGATGTGAAATTGGTTGATCTGATGAGTGGGATTGGTCAGTCTGAGAATGAGGACTTCGAGATAGATGCACAGAATGTGTTGAGATATCGAGGAAGGATTTGTGTTCCCGAAGATGAAGAAATGAGGAAGGCGATTCTCGAGGAAGGCCACAAGAGTAAGTTGAGTATCCACCCTGGAGCGACAAAAATGTATCAAGATCTGAAAAAGATTTTCTGGTGGCCTGGATTGAAGCGTGATGTGGCGAAGTTTGTGTATTCGTGTTTGACTCGCCGAAATCGAAGGTCGAGCATCGAAGCTTCGCGGAATGATGCAACAGTTAAATGTTCAGTGGAAGTGGGATAGTATTTCTATGGATTTCGTGGACAGGTTACCCAATACGGTGAGAGGACATGATTCAATTTGGGTGGTTGTGGATAGATTGTGAAGTCCGCTCATTTCATTCCTATCGGTATTAAGTATCCAGTGTCGAGATTGGCAGAGATCTACATTCAGGTGATTGTGAAGCTGCATGGCATTCCCTTGTGCATTGTGTCGGATAGAGACCCAAGGTTCACTTCGGACTTTTGGGGTAGGTTGCATAAAGAGTTGGGTTCGAGATTGAGGTTGAGTTCAGCTTATCATCCTCAAACTGATGGACAGACAGAGAGGACGATTCAATCGTTGGAGGATCTGTTGAGGTCCTGTGTTCTGGAGCAGGGATGTGCGTGGGATACTCATCTTCCATTGATCGAGTTTACATACAACAATAGTTATCATTCCAGTATCGGGATGTCGCCGTTTGAGGCGTTGTATGGTCGGAGGTGTAGGACTCCGGTGTGTTGGTATGAGACTGGGGAAAGTTTAGTACTTGGACCTGAGCTAGTCAGAGAAACTACTGAGAAGGTAAAGATTATCCGGGAGAAAATGAAAGCGTCGCAGAGTAGACAGAAGAGCTACCATGATAAGAGGAGGAAGGATTTAGAATTTGAAGCGGGTGACCACGTGTTTCTGAGGGTTACACCTATGACTGGTGTTGGGCGTGCGCTGAAATCAAAGAAGTTGACTCCTCGGTTCATTGGGTTGTATCAGATTACGAAAAGAGTTGGAAGTGTTGCTTATCGGGTGGCCTTGCCACCTAATCTTTCGAACTTGCACGACGTGTTTCAAGTGTCGTAGCTTCGGAAGTATATTGCGGATCCGTCTCATGTGATCCAACCAGATGATGTAGAGGTGCGGGATAATCTCACCGTGAGAGGCGTTCGCATGCGAATTGAGGATAGGGAAGTGAAGACCTTCGAGGTAAAAAGATCAAACGGTGAAGGTTGTTTGGTTAGGAGCAGCTGGTGAAAGCCTGACATGGGAGCTGGAAGATAAGATGCGAGAGTCGTATCCAGAATTGTTTGAATCAGGTATGTTTTCGAGGACGAAAAATCCTAAGTGGGGGAGAGTTGTAACACCCCGGAAATATTTAATTGAATTATTAAATTTATTGGAGGCTTGATTAATTTGATTAAAAATATGAGGGGTGTTGTTCAGGAGGTGGAACGAGTAAAAAGGGTGGTGTTGGCGTGGGAGGCCCAGCATTTGCTGAGCCCACGCCTTAAACCCTAGGGTCTAAGCAAGCTTCTCTCATTCTCACACTTGGAGAAAAAGAAAATCGAGAATTGAGAGAGTGGAAGGGGGTCTTCTGCGCAATAGGGAGAGGAAAGAGGAGATCTTCACAAGTTTTTCTTCAGGTGAGAATTCTTGATCCTCTATGCCGTTTTTCCTCTTTTCCCTAGTGTTGTAGCCTTCAATCCCTAATTTAAATCGTGTTGATTCCTCATTGATCAAAGGAGTGAGTGTGGCTGTGTTTCAAAGGAAGAAGGAGGAGTTTCGTTCGTTGCGTTGCTGGGTTTTTGTACGTGACTCATTCATCGTTGTTTCCGGATCGTACAAATTCGAGGTAAGGGTGAGCGTTTCGGTTTAACATGATTGAGTATATAGTGGGGTTTTGTGGGGTTTGTGGGATTTGATTTTGTGGCTGAGATTGATGATGTTTGATGATTTCGTATTGTTGAAGAGTTTGGTTGATTTTGATGAAATTGATGATGTTTGATGAATTGATATTGTTGATGAAATTGATGACGTTTGATGAATTCATATTGTTGAAGAATTTTGGTGTTGTTTTGATGAATTTGATGCATTGGAAGTATTTGATGACTGATTGTGGTGAATAAAACGTGAATTTTGGTGTTGATGATCTGAAATTCCTGCACATTGCACTGCTGCTGCCCATTCGCGCCTCGCTTGCGCTTAAGTTGCGCTCCAGGCGCAAGTGCGCTGCGCAGTAGCCTGATGTTCCTGCCCAATCGCGCCAGCCGCGCCCGGGCTCAGCGCTCGAGCGCAAGTCACTTTTTTCTTGTTTTCTTCTTTGTATTTCTTAAAAGTGTTGTAATGTTTTTGAAAAATTGATATCTTGCGAACCGGGAACCCGATTGAGGTGTTCTAAAATGCGTTGGAAAGCTTATTCAGAGGCCTAACTGAATATTCTATTTTTAAGGTAAAATAAACTGTTTTGTGGTAGCTGTTATACGAATGAAATTCTTGCTTTCTTTGTAGAGGTTGAAATTCATCAGTAAGAATGATATTGGGACTTGTCTTGAAATTTTTGGTTGCAGTGTAAGCGTTTATCCAACTTGTATAGCTGCAGATCCAAAAATCCGAAATGTTTCTTGTAGGGTTCAATGATGGTGATGCTTATGTGATTGGGCCTCCCATAGGCACCAAGTGGTAACCAGCAAACACTAGAGTAGAGTAATTCTTTAGCCTGAGATTGGATGTATGATTTAATTTTGGATGTATGATTTAATTTTTGGATGTATGATTTAATTTTGGATGTA
This sequence comes from Oxytropis ochrocephala, assembly GCA_020916435.1. Lineage (NCBI taxonomy): Eukaryota > Viridiplantae > Streptophyta > Magnoliopsida > Fabales > Fabaceae > Oxytropis > Oxytropis ochrocephala. Next base: position 29,557,197 of record CM037091.1, on the reverse strand, counting down.
TTTTGGATGTATGATTTAATTTTTTTATGATGTATGATTTAATTCAGTTTAAATACAACAAATTCATAGATATCACTATTAAAAATATTTTGGATGTATGATTTAATTTTTTTGTTGCAAATATAAAATGGAAAATACACAAAAACTGAAAAAAATTAAAAAAAATTAAACAATGGGCGCGCTTTTAAGGAAGTCTTTGCTATAGAGAGGGGCAAGTTTGGGCAATGGGCAGCGCTTTTAGGAAGCGCTGCCTATTTGAGGACGTGTTTGGGCAATGGGCAGCGCTTTTTAGGAAGCGCGCCTATTTGAGGACGTGTTTGGGCAATGGGTGGCGCTTTTTAGGAAGCGGCGCCCATTGTTGGAGTGGAATACCAGCGCCACGTTTTTAGCGCGCCAAAAGCGCGCCCATGGATGAAAAAGCTACGCCTATATACTAATTCTGTTGTAGGATCAATAAGGAAATAAATAACTAAATGAATTAAATAAATTAAATTAGCAAAATAAAACAAACATAAGGGTAAAAACAAAATATTAAATTAAAAACTAATTACACATTTAATTAATTGGCTTGACTCTCTTTAAAAAAAAGTCCCCAGTGAAGTCGCCAGCTGTAGCGACCGAAAAATCCGGGAAAGGATTCCTCGAAGTTCGAAAATGAAGCCGCCACCAAATTTTAGTTTAAGGGCAAACTCGGAAAATCCCTTTAGGTTCAGATAAAGGCTAGGTTTAGATTCGGGAGTCGTTTATGTGCGGAGAAGGTATTAGCACCCCGCAACATCCTTCTCAAAGAAGGCTACCTTTTAATTAATTGTGTAAAACTAGTTAATTTAAAATAAATTGAATTTTACCTTTTTTGAAAATTAAAATTAAATAAACACTTGATAAAAAATTAGTTGTTTTGGTCATTTTGAGAAGTAAGAAACAGATAGTTAAAGAAACTTAAAAAAAGGGTTTTATTAGTGCAATTGACAGAGGTCGGCCTCCCTCTGCTCCTACACACCTCCTGGTAGGGGATCAAATCGCATGTAGTTCTTGGTAAAAAATATTTGTGTGTTTGGTAATTTTTAATTTAACATTTTTGGTAAGAAGCAAATTTTGATGAGTGATAAAATAATAGAGAGAAATGAGTTGCAAAACAGTAATAATAGGGTACAGTAATAATAGGGTACAGTAATAATAGGGTATAGTTTAGGTTAGTTAGTTTTATTTTCTCTTATAAGGAGGTTGTAAGGAGGCAAGGAAGGAATTGACGACTTCTTCCTTTACTTCAACAACAACCTGGAGTTAGTGCACCCGCATCACTTGGCAATTTCATGCAAAGGAAACTACAACCGTGTAACTTCTATCTTATTGTTTCCTTTTGTTATTTCAATTATATGAATATGACTTGTTCTATTTATATAAGCCTTGTGATGTCTAGCATGAACTAAACTCTTTTGGTTGAGATGTTTTAACCTTATAATGATCTTTTACGTAAGTTATTGTGTTCATATGTGATGTTTGCATTTTAGTTCTTGTATGATAACTCTTTCATATTCATCTTTAGAATTGGCCAACTCAAAGTGAATGCAAATCATAAATACAGACATGGTTTATGATTAGAACTCAGAAACTAATAGGGATAAGTATTTAATGAAGGACACTTTGTTAATTACATGCTAAAACCTAGACATAGGATAACATAGTCCTTAGGATGATGCAAATACAAGAGTAAACTTATTTAGCAACTTGGATCATTTTTAGGAGGCAAGAGAGGAATTGACAACTCTTTTCTTTACTGTAAAAAACAAATATCATAAGAGCTTGTAATGAAACTCTAAAGAAAGTGACCGAAAGGCACATACTGATGCAGCTGCATCAGTGCACCTGCATCACATAAAAACACAAAACTCTTGAAACTGACTTATTTGGTGAAGACATCTCAACTATCATTCTCCACTGATTTCTTACATATTTTTATTGCTTATTTACATTCTGTTTGTTTATCAACACCACCTATTTGTGAGTACGTAGGATAGTGGTTACTTTTCACTAGTAAACTATTGATTCTAAACTTGTAAATTAATTCAATCCTCGTGGGAACGATCTCTACTTTCACTTTATTACTTGATGCGATTGTGTATACTTGCACATTTGTGTGTATATCAAGCGCACCAGTCACCACCAATGACTACTTCTTTAACCACTACTCTGACCATTGGAAATCGCCACTCTGACCACCACTAGTCACCACCACTAATCATCAATATGAGGTCACACTATTGACTACCACTTCGACCACCGACACCACCCCTCTGACCACAATAGATTACCACTTCGACAACTTTAAACCACTAATATTAAAATTATCACTAAATAAATACATTATATATTTGTAATATTGTAATTATTTGTCAACTCTTATTTTATATATTGTTTTGATTAAGATAAGTTTATGATGAATATTAATTTTTATGATTATGTTTGAAACTGATTTTGAATTTTGAAAATTTCTTAACTCAAAAGTGAATCTGTTTTGGTTTTTGATTTTTTTTTAAAACTCAACAGAAACTGGTTTTGGTTTTTCAAAACAGAAACTGATTTTTTCAAAACAAAACGCAGAAAATCCACGAACGAGGCCTTTTTCCTTTTGACTTTTCTGGTTTCCCCCTTTTTGCATTTATAATAAAAAAAATTACGGACTATTATATTTAAGATGTTTAATTTCACTTTCAATCTAACTTTCCACCTAATGGTTAATAAGATGATGATGGGCCCGTTAATGAAGGTATGGTGCTGATGTGGTCATTACCGCGAACATTTTTTTGTTTGACAAACTCATTACCATGAGCGTTAACAAGATATTTTATATCTAACTTCATACTAGCTAGCACTGAAAAACAGTCAGATAGGTCGATTTCGGGCCGTAAGCCTTCAATCCGAGCAAAGTTGTGAGATGTAAAATGTCACCCATTTCCGCCAATTAGAGCCACTAATTTGGGCGGGTGGCGGTTTGAACAAATGATGGGTTATACGAAGTTCGGTTGTCAATTCGCCACTTTGGGAAATTTGTTTTGCGAGAAAAAGCTAAGTAGTTTTGGTGCTTAAGAGAGAAAAAGAGAAAACAAGAGAGAACACATTTAGAAGAAGAATGAGGAAGGAGAGAAAAAAATTTAAAAAAGGCTTTAATTAAGAAAGAGCATCCAGAATGTAAAAAAAAAGCCTTAATGAAGTAGCTGGTTATCTATGAGTTGTAGCGTGCAACAATGTCTAATGTTGTTTGCGCTTAGTAATTGCACCAGCTTGCAATACACACGAGTCACAGGCACTAGTATTTTGAATTTGATTTTATAATTATGATGACTAGTCGGATCCTTCTTGGGAAATTTTTTTGTTAGAGATTCAGTCCCGTCCGAAGCAATCCAAGTGCAACCATTGGACAAAACTATTGACCCACCAAATCGAATAAACAAAACTATAATCATCTCCAATATCTTGAACACCGCCTACTGGCATGGTTGCAAAAAAACAGTTGTTCCCCTCCTCCCAAAAGGCCCAAATAATGACATGCTAGATCAAAGCCAGTCGTCGCTTGCACTGGTCTCGAAACTAAAATAGTAGAATAGGAGGAATGGTTGGGAGTGATCCTTAGGCACCAAACATGACCATCCTACCCAATTCTCCATGGCATACCAAATCGAGAGAGAAAATCATAGACAAGGAAACAAATGTAAAGAAGATTTTCGTGATCACCCCAAAGGACACAAATGGTAACACTGATTTCATTAGTAACCCTCCTACTAAAAGGTTCACCTTTGAAGGCATCATATCTAAAATCAACTACCACGAGAAAGCAATAATCTTATAGGGGGCAAACTCATCCAAAGAGGACAGAAAAACTAGTGTCGAAAAAATTGAGAGGCTGGAGACTTCGTTAGGTTCAGCTAACAAGTAGGCATTAGCAAAACTAACCGAAAAATCCCACCAGGATTCCTCCTCTAATGCCACCTATTTGACTCTAGAAAACCGCAAATGCGGTAGGATAACTGAGAGTTCCCTCAATAGACCCTCCTCTCAGACAAATAGCATCCTCCTCCAAGTTAGGCCCCACATCGATAACCCTCCACCACCTTACTATCTGTCATGTGCTACTATATCCTACTGGTTTGAGACAAATAAATGTCTTGGAAAGGTTATCAAGAGGGGATCATTGCCTATCCAAGTATCATGCCAGAAGGATGTGGAGTTCCAATTACCCACCTTCCTCACAAGTGATTGATGGGACCAATTAGAACAAGGATCCCCTAAAGCTCTCGATCTAGAAATATATCTCCACCATAAGGAGACTCTAGTTGAGGCGCCACAACATCTGCTTGTGTTAGGCTCCCATAGCAGCACACCATACTCAGCTAGGAGGACATCCTTCCAAAGGGATGGGGTATCATCCAATAGCCTCTATCGCCATTTTCCCAACAAGCTCAAGTTAAACAATTTAGAGTTTGTGACTCTGAGCCCTCCTTCAATTTTTGGCTTACACACCTCTAACCATTTCGCCCAGGGAACTTTCTTTCGCCCATAGGCCCCTCAAAGAAAATCCCATTGAATGCAAACCACAATAAATGGAGATTGAATATCGTAATTGGGTTTAAAATGACTTCCAAGTATTTTCTATGTCAAGAAACTAAATAAAACCACAGTTAATAATTTTGCTTAGTGAAAAAATAGTTAATAAAATAAGTAGCGCTTGTAAGCACTAGTAAAGAGCTATAATAAATGCTACTAATTTTGTCTTCTGTTGTAGTGAACCTAGAAAGCTATAAGAGCAAACTAGCTACTAGTAATATTTATCTATCCCTTAAAAAATCTTTAACTAATTATATCTCTAATAAAATTAACTCAAATATTAGTAAAAGATTAAAATCTGTTATGAAAATAACCAAAACTATAGAAAGGAGAAATATGAAGAAGATAAGAACATGAACAAATATGAAAGATGAGAGTATTTCTATTCACTTCAAGTGTATCCATACATATATGAGATAGCCCTATTTATAGGGTATGGATAGGCAAGTGAGTGGTCTATCATCAAAAGCCACTACACAAGGGAGTAATGAGAGGGAAGGAGAAAGCTAATGGATATCCACTAATATAAATATTCATAACACTCCCCCTTGGATGTCCATCGAGGATATGCCTCATTAAAAACCTTACTAGAAAAAACCCAGTGGGATAAAAATCTAGTGAAGGAAAAGAGTACAATATCCTGTTAATGGGAGCGCCTCGTTAAAAACCTTTCCAGGAAAACCCAATGGGAAAAAACCATGGCAAAGGAAAAAAGAGTGCATCTTTTCTCCCCCTGAATGAAGCGTCACATCATAACATGAATTTCAACATCTGGTGTTCTCCCTGAGTACATATGGAGTAATCTATTCCGCTGTCACTTGTGATGTATCCTCTTTTAATGAAGCTTTGCGGTCGAAGATTATCCTCGTGTCATCTTCCTTAAACTATTGGCATTTGCATGAGCTTGAAATGAAGAAGCAAGAACCATAGATTGTTTTTATAGATCATAAAGATATTTCAGTGTCACCACATGTAGATAATAGCTGACTTGTAATCTGACTTGATCTAGATCAGAAAAATACATTGCATCTGCATGGTTAATATGTGTAACATACATAATATGATTTATTCATTAGGATAGTCAAAAATAAAATATGCATCCCACTTTGTTCTAAGACATTTTGGTTTGTAATGAACTATATTACTACTAACTATCACATAATATTGCCATATCAAGGGATATAACATTTTGTAATATCCATGCATGCTTTCATAGTCTTCGGGACTAAGATATCTTATATATTCTTACAACTCATGTACTCAATATAAATAATTTCCGCAGATCAATATGAGACTTTATTTTTCAAAAGAATTTATTTAAAGATATTTCCTATTATCTAAAAATCTATTTGGGATTTTCCATGTTGAGTCACCTACAAGTTCAACCTCAAAATCCATCATATATAATTTGATGTCATTCACATAGAGCTCTTTCTTTGAGTAATCATCTCGCGAATCCAAAAAGTTTGCATTGCAATATTAAATCCTTCAGGGATTTTTAATAATTATGACTATCAAATGAGTCATACAAATAAGTTGAAGCAATATTCACCTGGTGAAATTTGAGCTCTTCATGCACTACAAGGCTAATTAAGTACTGAAAAGTACTCGCATCCACCCTTGAGCAACATCTCGAGCTTTGTATCTCACAATTTCACCATTCTCATTCTGCTTCAATTTCATCTTTCAGTTTTGGCCAATTCACATTGTCTACAATGTTTAGTAGACTTTGATTCATGATCCTCACTAATATTTATCACATTTAGCGCTATATTTAGTAAAAACATCGTCAGCGTTGACTTCGTTTCGGTTCCATTATATTTCATTATTGACATAATTCATTGAGATCTCTTTAATTTCATAACTTTTCAGGTACCTGATCAGTTCTTCTGGAACTGTAATGTCAATTATGTCTCATACTCTTTTAGAGTTTCTATATCCTCACTTGGACCATTTTTTTTAGCTCCTTTTGTTGTTCGAGGATTTTTATCTTTGGAACCGATTGGTCTACCACGCTTCAGCCGCGGTTGAGACTCATTTGCAATATTAGATTGTCCAACGGGGACATCCATTCTATTGGAGCATCAGCAGCTGATATATATGATTTGGTCACACCTTTTGGATCAGTGAATGTATTTGGTAGATAATTTGCTAAGCTTTGCAAATGAATTATCTTTTGAACTTCTAGTTCACATTGTTTTATTTGAGGATCAATATATATGAGATAATGATAATTCATTCCAACTGATCTCCTTTTTTTTACAGCTGCTTATTCTCTCCCCCTAATGTTGGGAAATCAAATTCTTCAAATGATAATCATCAAACTGGATTATAAACAAGTCTCCAATTGTTGGCTGAAGATGCTATATTATACATGGAGATTTATATCCAATATATATTTCAAAAATTCTTTTAGGACCCATCATAGTGCATTGCACATCCAAAATTTCTAAGATGGGAAATTTTAAGTTCGTGACCAAAAACCAAATGTAAAGGGAAGAGTTGTGATAACTTGTTGGCTTGATGCGAATCAATATTACAACGTGCAAAAGTGCATGTTCCCAAGTAAAAATTGAAAGTTCTTATCTCATAAGTATTAGTCATAGAATTAACTTTAGACGCCTAAAGAATGGTTCTTCAAGACCATTTTATGAATGAACGTATGACATGTGATATCCAATATCAATTCTAATAGACATACAATACTTATCATATGCTTTCAAGGTAATTCACATAATGACCTCTTACTCAAATTAGTTGAGCAAACAATCTCACAAACTTAGGTTGTGAGACGAGGACAAATATATATAATATATATGTGGTCATCTAGTTGATGCATCATTTAAAACCACAAATATCTAAATGGTCCACGTATACAAATATCACATATTCTCAAACTGCCAATTTCTTTTGGGAATTAGTGAACACAAAAATTAGTAGTTTGAAGAAACTACGGGCTCTTCAATACAAGTTCACATATAAATTTTAACCATTATTCGCATCATAATATACTCGGGATGGCCCAACCGATCTTGCCAACAACTAAATTATTATGATATGTAAACTTCTGGTTTACAATAACATGTGCTTCAATTGCACATATATAAGTGTACTACAAATCAGAGGAAAAAGTAGATAATTTTTCCACTACACTTATTTTATCAAAGTATGTCTCGTTATATACAAATATTCAATATCTCCTTCATCTCTCGTTTCAATATGATATCCATTTATATGAATATCTTTGAAACTTAATAAATTTCTACGAGACTTAGGAAAATATAATGCATTCTCAATGTATAAATTTGTTCCCCCGGATAACAGTATATTAGCTCTTCCGGAGCCTTCAATTATATTTGAAGAGCTAGATATAGTACTAACTCCGGTTTCTCACTTTACTAAATAGGGGAATTTTTTTTTCTTTAAAATTATATGGGTAGTTCCACTATCAGCGGAACACATTTCTCCATTATTGATGCTAGTGTAAATACTCGTTCTATCCTAAAATAAAATAAATATGATAAAAGATTGGCATTAGAAAATTAAGTCTCTACAATATTATATGCCTACATAGATCAAATTTTAGGAGCTGCATAAAAATACAATTTCCCGAAGAAAAAAATATCAGGTGAGAAAACTATATTTGCTACTCAAAATAAGGAAAATAAAGAAGCATTGAAAGTCTCTCTTATTCCCCTTTTTTTCATGCAACTTTTTTACTTGGAATTCCAAGCAAAAGAAATAAGAAAAATTACATTTTTCCATAGGACAAACCACTATTAGGAATAACAAAGGTCACAATCACAAATGATACAAATGACACTTAAATAGGATAATGATAACATTTACCACATCAATGGTCATCACTACAACTTTTCTTGTACCAAAATTATAATGTGAGTCATTCACGGGAATGAACTTCAATTCATTGAGTGGTTTGTGAGTATTCTTTACAATCACCATATCACAAAATCTTGATTCATAATATCTTTTTGAAAATATTTTCTCATTTTTCTAATTAATGAGAATATTTGAGACATAAATTACATGTCTTTTCCTATACTTCAAAATATACTAAGATCAAGTAGATCTTATAGATTTTAATCATTGTCCAAATGTATAGTTCTTTGAAACTTGACCACAAATCTCCATAATAGATGGCCAAAGAAAAATGTATTTTGTGCAATCCACCAAGGATGCTTAAATTACCAATTCATTAGTTCTTCAGGAACTATACCGCAAAATTTCTTCAATGATAATCAAGAAAACCATACTATGAGTAATCCTTCAAGGATGCTTGAATATTTTCTTTTTTTTTGAGTTCTTCAAGAACTATCAGAAATCTTTAGAAATAGTGATAAAGAAAATAATTCTTTGTGTAATCCTAGTTTTCAAGAACTATACCACAAGACTTCTTCATGATGATCAATAAGAACCATATAATGAGCAATCCTTCAGGGATGCTTTGATATTAAAAAAATATTAAGTTCTTCAGAATCGTATCACAAACGAACATTGAAAGAGTTATTTGTGCAATCCTTCAGGGATGCTTGGATAATGGATTTATTGTTCTTAGGAACTATATATCAAAATTTCATAAACAATGATAAATAAATTGAAAATGAGATAAAACATAAACAAGATCACAAATAAATAATAGGGAGAAGAAGAATATGAAGAAGAAGAAGAAGATGAAGAAGAAAAATTATTCTTGTAATAGAACCTGGAGATGATTCCGCCATCAATCATACGGTGAAACGTCGTTTGATAACGTGTTATGAAAAAAATAACCAAAACTATAGAAAGGAGAAATATGAAGAAGATAAGCACGTGAACAAATATGAAAGATGAGAGTATTTCTATTCACTTCAAGTGTATCCATACATATATGAGATAAGCGCTTATTTATAGGGTATGGATAAGCAGTGAGTGGTCTATCATCATGCTCACTACACTGTGAGGGAGTAATGAGAGGGAAGGAGAAAATTTAATGGACATCCACTAATATAAATATTCATAACAAAATCGATAATTAATATAGTAAAGAATTGAAGATATAAACCCAATATTAATTGTTTTCATATAAACCCAATATCGATATCACCACATTACGAGATGGCATTCATTGGTGATAGATAAGCTTTTGCTGAGTGCCAAGCAATATCATCTATCTTTATCTTAAAGTGTATGTTTCTCTCTCTTTCCTATACCACATTTGCCATTTGGCATTGACTTAATTTTTTTGTCCCTTTTTGGTTTTATACCAGAGCATCTAACATTTGAGCTCAGTCTCCAAGCTATGGAACCAAAGGTGAGTAATATTTACTTTAATTTGATATTATCTGAATTATCTATCACATAGCGATGGAACGAAAGGTGAGTGACAATATTTATCTATCACAAATATTTAAAAGTTTTTTGTTCTTGTTTGTTCCATCATAAACTATCATCTATCAATATATATATTTTTCATCCTTGAATTAAGTAATCAAAGCAATTTGAATGATAATTGATAACCATAAAATGCCTCAATTTTGATTAGCAATATTCTTGAACTCAAGCAGGTTACCATAATGAGGCTCAAAGTTGATCTTCAATGTAGAAAATGCTATATGAAAGTCAAGAAGGTCTTATCCAAATACCCTCGTGAGTGTCTTTCAACACAAGTTATTTTCTTTCATAATAATTATTTTTTCCTTATGCACATTTGGGCAAGGTTGATTAAAGGTGTTAACATATTAGCTTGTGGGCCAAGTAAAATATATCATTTTGGTATTAAAAATGAGATTAAATAACAATAATTAGAAAATGGGCTCAAAATTTTTGAATTAATAATCTTATGTTGTTTTGCAATTTTTATTGATGAAAGAAATTCGAGACCAGTTGTACGATGAAAAGCATGAGATAGTGACCATCAAAGTCGTGTGCTGTAGTCCAGAGAAAGTTAGGGATAACATTTGTTGCCAAGGTGGTGGTTCTATTAAGAGCATAGAAATTGTTGAACCACAAAAGCTCAAACCACCACTTGAGAAGCCCAAAGAGCCTGAAAAGAAGCCTGAGCCTGAACCTAAACAACCAAAACAGGATCCTTCACCACCAACCGATGCGGCCGCACCAGCTATAATGTTTCCTGAGACAAAGCCTATTTCAGTTCTTGCATATCCTTCACCAGTGGTTCCATTCTACGGGGTTGGCCCAGGTGGACCCCATGGGGGGGTTTACGGGAGGCCTATATACGATAGTTATGGTTGGAGCAGACCTTGTTATATGGGCCCTCAACATGATTACTTGAGCGAAGAAGAAGCATCAATGTGCACAATAACATGAAGGAGGGAGACATATATATATATATATATATATATATATATATATATATATATATATATATATATATATGAACTTCTATAAAGGGTGAAGGGATTTATTATATGTGTATATCATGCATTTGCATGAGTCACTTCTATTTTTATGCATATTCTAAATGATATATTTGTAAGCATTTATTATGTATACCAATAAATTTGTCTATACCAAATTCATGTGGCCACCAACATATGAGAAAACAAAACTTCACTTATTGGAGGTTAAACTAGCATCAGTAAGACTTGTTTAGATTTATTTTATTTGTAGTAACTCCCTCAAACTCTTGTATTTTTTTTGCGGGGATGTAATAAGTAAAAATGGCCTCTACAGGCTTTTCCTCTGCTTTGACAAAAAAAAAAGGCTTTTCTGCTAAAAAAATCAAAGCCTTTTGGTAATGGCATGGAACATCGATCAGTGAAAGGTAGTCAATGAATGCTGATTCATATGGTTGTAAATTATAGTCCTAATAACTGGTATTTTCCAGCTAAGGATCCTCAGTGAGAAGAGAGTTACCACCAGAATGATACTAGGTGGGAAGAAAAGGCATCATCAGTGGGGAGCGAATGAACCACTGACATGATTTAATCAAGGGTCTTTATGATCCACTTCTTTCTTTCCTAGAGAACAATTTATATGAAATTGGAAAGGAAATAACAACAATAAAAGAGGGAAATTCTATTTCTACAGACTATATATACCTCTCAGTCTCGTCCTCTTGACCATTTGACCCTTTATTTCCAGTTGCATATCTCCTAGTGTGTTCTTTTAATAGCTTTTCAAGTGCTGAAACATATTTAATTTTAAATGCATTTGATGAAGCCAACACACATAAATGGAGGGAAAAGAACAAAATACCACAGTGAATATTTTCAATGTAGGTCAAATGTAAAAGCAAGAAAAGCTAACTCTACTAAAAGCAAAAAAGCAAATTTCTACCAACCTATTCCCACCCCTGATAGTAGTTTTTGGTTTTTTTTTTTGAACCAGACTGTGTATTGTAGTTATTTATGAGTTGACATGCTGTATAGTTTCTTAATATTATGATGGGCATGGATCGATAATTCAATGTCTTATCTTCTCATGTGTACCCACAAAATAAATGTTCCTCTACCAAGTCATACTCGTACTAACAACTGATAATTTATTCAATAATTAAAAAAAATGAATTCACTAATAGAAGTACATTAAGAAAGACACGACATCTTATACTCTTTTTTTTTTTTTACAACAAACATATTCATTATATTAATCAAACTGTTTTCCCAAACTAACTAAAGTATGAGCTGCTTGATTACATTCTCTCATCTATTTTTGTTTTTGAGCAAAAAATTCACTTCATTTTCGAAAATATAAATGTATTGAAGCAATTTTTGGTTAATGTACCAAATTTATCTTTCTTACATGCTTTATTTTTTCTTTTTCATGTAGAAGTAACTTTTGGTTGATTGATTCGGATAAAGCAAGCGTAATCGTAGGTGAAGAACAAAATCATGATAAGCTGAAACTGTATTTATATTGGAGAAGATCATGTTCCTTCCGAGTCGCAATTTCTCTCAACCTTTTTTAACAAACTAATAGGTCAATGAGATTAAGTTCTAATTGAGATCTATTAGAGGATACCAGTTAAATAATAATAATAGTCAATGTTGTATCACAAGTAGTTACTTTAGGTAGTTAGTAAACCTGTTATATCTGTTATAATAACAGATAGGTTGTTAGCCAACTGTTATATAGTTCAGTCAGTTAGATAGTCTATCTGATCTGTATATATAGACATCAATGTACTTCACAATTCAATCAATAAAGAAAACAAGATCATTTCAATGTTACTCTAGAATTCTAACATGGTATCAATGAGATTAAGTTCTAATTGAGATCTATTAGAGGATACCAGTTAAATAATAATAATAGTCAATGTTGTATCACAAGTAGTTACTTTAGGTAGTTAGTAAACCTGTTATATCTGTTATAATAACAGATAGGTTGTTAGCCAACTGTTATATAGTTCAGTCAGTTAGATAGTCTATCTGATCTGTATATATAGACATCAATGTACTTCACAATTCAATCAATAAAGAAAACAAGATCATTTCAATGTTACTCTAGAATTCTAACATGGTATCGAGAGTTTCTCTCTAACCACAAGCGTGGTTCTTTCTCTCTTTCTTTCGTTCCTTCTTTCCTCTTCGTTAATGGCCTCAGTTCCACCAACTCCACCACCGTCACCGGTGGTGCGATCTACAAATAACCAGCCACCTCTAGTCGTTTAACTACAAGATTTCTGTGAAATTGGATGAAAATAACTACCTCGTGTGGATGCAACAGATCGAACCAGTTCTACGAGCGCATCATCGCCTTCACCGATACTGCGTCGCACCACCATACCTCCTCAATTTCTCTGTGAAGATGACAGAATCAGAAATATTGAAAACCCTGCATACACCGAATGGGAATTACAAGATCAACTATTACTGGCTTGGTTGCAATCGTCCATTTCTCCATCGATCCTACCATCTGTTATCGGGTGTAAGCATACGTTTCAACTGTGGGAAAACATCCACCAAACTTTTCAATCGAAGACGAAGGCTCAAGCTCGCCATTTACGCCAACAAATGCGCACCATGAAGAAGGGAACGGGTAGCGTATCAGAATTTCTTTCCAAAATCAAGCACGTCGCTGATTCCCTGCTGTCAATTGGTGAAACAGTCACCATTCAAGATCAAATGGATGCAATCTTGGAAGGATTGCCGCGTGAGTTTGAATCTTTAATCACGCTGATAAATAGCAAGATTGATTGGTTTGATCTTGAAGAAATCAAATCGCTGCTATTAGCTCATGAACAGAGACTCGATAAGGCAAAATTTCTCGAAGAGGCGTCTTCACTGAATCTCGCTCCATCAACGACCAAAGACAATCAAGAAGCAGCGCAATTGCAAGTTAATGCCAACGCACAAGCGAATTATACAAGCAGCAACCCGAATTTGCCGAATTTGGGAAATTCCCAGAACGCGCAAACCCTAACTTTTGGGGGAAGAGGAAATTCGAACAATCGAGGCAGAGGGGGCCGATATGGACGCCGAGGAGGACGCGGCGGTGGTCGTTCCAACTTTCAATGTCAAGTTTGTTGTCGTCATGGTCATGAAGCCACCTCCTGCTATTTTCGGTTCGATGCAACTTATGGTTCCACTGTGTATCCACCACCTGCAGGTAATCCATATCAGTATATACGTCCAGGAATGCCTGCAACACCAGCTACTTGGCAACCTAACACTATAATTCCTGCTCCACAAGCACACTACACAGCTACCTTCCCCACACATCCAGCTATGAATAACAACATGGACTCAGCAGCCACACAACATGTAACTCACACTGCCTTTGCACAAGCGGCAAAGACCTCCTCCACCTCACTTAGAAAATATCTTCCTAGGCAATGGTATGAAGTTACCAGTCCAATCTATTAGCAACTTTGCTTTTAAATCACCTACACACCCACAACACACTTTATATCTTAACAATGTACTTCATGTTCCAACTTTGAACAAAAATTTGATTAGCATTAGTAAATTTGTTGCAGATAATCATGCTTATGTTCTGTTTTATCCAAATCATTATTTGGTGAAATCTCAGGTCAATGACCAAGTTATATTGCAAGGCAAGCTGACATCTGAGGGTCTCTATCCTCTCCATTCAAGTCCTGCTGTTTCAAATCATTCTGTGTCTATCAATACTGCAAATTCCATCAATTCTGTTGTATCAAACTCTGTCTTGTACTTTAATTGGCATAATAGACTAGGACATCCTAGCTTAGATACTATGAATAAAGTTTTGAAGCATTGTAATCTGTCATCATTTCCAATTAATGAAAAGAATTTTTGTGTTGCTTGCTGTCTAAGTAAATCTCATAGATTGCCATCTCAATTATCTGAAACGGTTTATAGTGAACCTCTAGCTCTTGTGTACTGTGATCTTTGGGGCCCTGCCCCTATGACCTCCTCTATGGGATTCAAATACTATGTTTCATTTATTGATGCTTTTAGTAGATACACTTGGATTTACTTCCTACATGATAAATCAGAAACTCTCACAGTCTTCAAACAATTTAAAGCTTTAGCAGAATTGTAGCTAAACTAGAAACTCAAATCAATCCAATCTGACTGGGGAGGTGAGTTCAGGCCCTTCACCAAACTCCTTACTGATCTTGGCATCATTCACCGTGTCATCTGTCCACATACTCATCACCAAAATGGGGTTGTGGAAAGAAAACATCGTCATATAGTAGAAACAGGTATGTCACTCCTCTCTCACTCTTCATTGCCTTACTATGTCTGGGACCATGCATTCCACACTGCTGTCTATCTCATAAATAGACTGCCACCATCTCACTCACCTCATATTCCGCTCCAAACTCTGTTTCAAAAACTTCTTGATTACAAGTTTCTTAAATCATTTGGTTGTGCATGCTATCCTCTCTTAACACCCTACAACAACCCTAAGTTTCAATACAGGTCTAGTGAGTGTATCTTCTTAGGCTATTCTTCATCTCACCATGGTTATAAATGTTTAGATAGCAAAACAGGTCGTCTCTATGTGTCCAAAGATGTCATTTTTAATGAAAATCATTTTCCTTTCCAAAGCAAAATTACTGATGCTAATCCACAAACACACACAGCACATACTAACCCATCTATGCAGGCACCCTTGAATGTTGTTCACAACTCCACCAAGCCTACAATCAGCCCTTCACCTTAACCAAACCTTGCTACACAGTCACCTACTTTATCCCAATCAAATACTCCAATAGAAACCTCACCTCTGCTATACCAGAATACTCCTCCAATATACTCACCTCAGCCCAACTCACCACCTACACCTCTCCCATCAGATGCTTCCAGCACAATTGATCCTAACTCACCATCACCCTCACCCTCACCACCTCTCAACACTCACCCTATGCAAACAAGATCCAAAACCGGCAATCTTAAACCTCCCTTGTATCCAACTATCAATCTCACCACCACAGAACCAACTAATATTCAACAAGCTCTATCTTCTCCTCACTGGACCAATGCTATGCAAAGTGAATTTGATGCACTACAAGCCAATCATACTTGGGACTTGGTCCCCCTACCAGCAGGAAAGAAAGCTATTGGGTGCAAATGGATTTTTAGGATTAAACAAAATCCTGATGGCTCTGTCAATCGGTATAAAGCTTGACTAGTGGCTAAAGGGTTTCTTCAAAAACATGGACAAGACTATACTGATACATTCTCTCCAGTTGTCAAGCCAGTGACCATTCGGGTAATTCTCACTCTTGCTCTCACTCAAAAATGGCCTATTAGGCAATTAGATGTCAATAATGCCTTCCTTCATGGACATTTGGAAGAAGATGTTTATATGCATCAGCCACAAGGATTCATAAAGGGAGATTCCTCCCTAGTTTGTCATCTCAATAAAGCAATCTATGGATTAAAGCAAGCTCCTCGTGCTTGGTATGCTAGCCTAACAAAAACTCTGTGCTCCTTTGGTTTTCAACAATCCAAGTGTGATCCCTCTCTTCTCATCTACAACAACAAGGGATGTCACTTAATGGTTCTCATATATGTTGATGATATCCTTATAACAGGATCCTCTCTTACTGCCATTAATATCATCATCAACAAACTACATTCAGCATTCTCCTTAAAACAGTTGGGAAATCTTGACTACTTCCTCGACATAGAGTGCAAGTTCACCAATAAGTTCTTTACATCTCTGCCAGTCAAAATATATAAGAGATATCCTTCATATAACTGGCATGGATGATCATGCAAAGGAATTTCACACCTCGCCGACCAACTTAAAGCTCTACAGGCATGGCGGTGACTATTTTGAGGATCCACTACTCTATAGAAGCACAGTTGGTGCTCTGCAGTATGTCACGGTCACAAGACCAGAACTTGGTTACTCAGTCAACAAAGTGTGCCAGTTTATGTCTCAACCCCTCACCTCTCATTGAATTTCTTTGTCAAAAGAATACTAAGATACCTAAAGTGGTACTATTGATCATGGCATTACTACTCGCAACCCGCCATCGTAAGCCTACCACTTGCTATAAATGCCTCTTTGTGATCTTGATTGGGCATCTGACATTGATGATAGACGATCCACATTCGGTGCTTGCATCTACCTAGGTCCAAATTTGATTACATGGTGGTCAAAGAAGCAAACTTTAGTTGCAAAGTCTACCGCAGAGGCATAATATCGCGATCAGCCTCGATAACTCATCGAAGTCCTCTGGATTCGGGCCACTCCTTCATGAACTCGAGAATCTACACCAAAGCACGGTGATTTTCTCGTGACAATCAAAGTACTGTGGCACTCACTCACAACCCTATTCTACATTCCAGGACCAAACACATGGAACTAGACATCTTCTTTGTCAGAGAAAAAGTCCTCAACAAGTCCCTGGTTGTCACCTATGTCCCTTCACAAGTTCAAATTGCAGATATCCTAACAAAACCTCTCAGCAAACAAAGCTTCTGCCGCTTCAGAGACAAGCTCAGAGTACTAAGTACTGCTGAGCTTGTGGGGGGAATATTAGAGGATAGTAGTTAAATAATAATAATAGTCAATGTTGTATCACAAGTAGTTACTTTAGGTAGTTAGTAAATCTGTTATATCTGTTATAATAACAGATAGGTTGTTAGCCAACTATCATATAGTTCAGTTAGTTAGATAGTCTATCTGATCTGTATATATAGACATCAATATGCTTCACAATTCAATCAATAAAGAAAACAAGATCATTTCAATGTTACTCTAGAATTCTAACAAGATCTAACAAAACCTTTTAGGAAAATATCTTATATGACATCCTATTTAAATTCTATTTTATAATAATAACTTCAACAATGTCAAAAATTGATGTAGGTTAATATGTTTAAACTAACAAAAAATGTTAGTGAAGTTATGACTTAACACAAAGTACCAAAATCAATACAAAATAATATTAGTAATTAAAGAAATTAGTTAGAGTTATTTAAAGAAGTAGGCCGATAGGCCCAAAAGGCTTTTTTCGATTACATCTACTACCGACCTATTTAATTAAATAGAACTTTGAAAAAGCTTGGCTTTATCTATTTTCAAAAACTACTGTGTGTGTGGTGGTAGTAGGCACTGTTAGCGGCGGCCTGGCCTATACCCAGCCGCCGCAAATGACACATCAAGCTGTGTTGACTATTATTTGAGCTGATATCACTATCATAATAGCAACAAGTTATGGGATTCTCCATTATTATCATAACATATAGAAACTAAACTTCACCATTATCATAGCAACAAGTAATGGGTTTCAGCAACTACACAGAATTGTTCTTCCTTTTGATTATACTATCTGTTTACTCTTTACATGTCAGTGTTGCCATAGACAGCATCTCATCTAAGTTCATCAAGGACCCTGAAACTCTAAGCTCCAATAATGGTAAGTTCACCTTAGGCTTCTTCAGCATCCCTGAAAATTCTACTAATCGTTATGTTGGAATTTGGTGGCAGCCTCAATTCACAGTCTTATGGGTGCTTAACAGAAATGAACCACTCAAGGATTCTTCCGGTGTTGTTAAAATATCTGATGATGGCAATGATATTGTGGTATTAAATGGACAGAAAGAGGTTATTTGGTCATCTAATGTGTCCAATAATGCAACCAATTCTACTGCAAAACTTCTAGATTCAGGAAATCTTGTACTCATTGAAAGCACAGCAGGAAGAACCATATGGGAAAGTTTCAAACATCCTTCCAATGCAATGTTTCCAAACATGAATCTTACAAGCAACAATAAAACAGGTGAGCAAGTAATACTTACATCATGGAAAAGTCTTTCTGATCCATCCATTGGGAGCTTCTCTTTAAGTGTCGAACACCTTGCTTTACCGGAACTTTTCATTTGGAAAGGAACTCGGCCATATTGGCGTAGTGGTCCATGGAATGGTGATATTTTGACAGGACTGACATATTTGGAAACTTATTATCTTACTGATATACGTATTGGAGATGATGGAGAAGAAAATGTTTACTTCTTTTTCACAAGACTGGATAAGGTTGGTTTCGTAACCTACATTCTGAATTCAGAAGGTATTAGTGAAGAGAGATGGTGGGACGAAACGAAGAAAGAATGGCAAGTAACATGGAGCAGTCATATTACAGAATGCGATGCTTATGGTGTATGTGGAGCATTTGCAATCTGTAACTCCCAAAGCTCACCAATATGTAGTTGCTTGAAAGGGTTTGAACCAAGAAACAAAGAGGAATGGAATAGGAAAAATTGGACTAATGGGTGTGTTAGGAGGACACCTTTACAATGTGATAGAGCCAGCATTCAAATTCAAAACACAAACAAAAGTGTAGACAATAAAGAAGACGGGTTTGTGAAACTGCAGAAGATTAAAGTTCCAGATTTTGCAGATGGGTCATCTCTCACACTTTCATCAGACACTTGTAGAAGCAAGTGTTTGAAGACTTGCTCTTGTGTTGCATAATTCATATGATGCAGACATTGGTTGTATGTCTTGGAGTGGAAATCTAATTGACATTCAACAACTCTCATTAGCAGGACTTGATCTATATATTCGTGTAACCGATATAGAACTTGGTAAGCAATATTTTATGCTAGTTGATATGTTATTTGCACAGCAAATTGAATACACTTCTGTGACTTGATCCTTTCTCAGGATTTGGACTGAAATTTGTTAACTTTTGTTTTTCCTAACTTATAGACAAAGAAAGAAACATGACAGTCATCATTACTATAGCAACAATAGCAGGATCTGCCTTAATTCTTGCTTGTGGATATATCATGTTGAGAAGGATTTGCATCCGCCACGGTAATATATCATCGTTATGGATTCAAATTATATTCTAACGAGTTTTCTATATACTTGTACAGTCATACAAACTATAAAATGATAAACATGCAACACTAGGTTCTGTTATCTTTAACTGATTAACAACTCACTGCCACCTTTTTTGATTTGTTTGTTGTTTATCCCTCTCGCTAATTTGTGTCTCTCTGATAAACCAGCAAGCAAAAAGAAGAGCAACAGAGCAGAAAATGAAATTGGAGAGCAAGTTAAACTCCTAGAGCTACTACTATTTGATTTTGAAAAGCTTGCAACAACAACTAACAACTTTCACTCATCCAATAAACTTGGGCAGGGTGGTTTTGGTCCAGTATTTAAGGTATACTAAATGTGGTAAGTTCAATCATATGTAAATTCATTAATTGTTAGTGATGTTTATATCTTCATTCCTCTTGAAGGGGACACTGCAAGATGGTCAGGAAATAGCTGTTAAAAGACTTTCCAAAGCATCTGGACAAGGTTTAGAAGAATTCATGAACGAGGTAGTGGTGATTTGTAAGCTACAACACCGCAATCTTGTAAGACTTCTTGGCTGTTGTGTTGATGGAGAGGAAAAGATGTTGATATATGAGTACATGCCAAATAAAAGTTTGGATGCATTTCTTTTTGGTTAGTCTCTGATACTTCTTTAGTGGTTGTCTCAGCTATGAGTTTAAAGTTTATACATCATTTATAAAAATATTTATAACAAGGAACGGTCGTTTCACAGGAAGTTATGTCTAAAAACATACCAATATGGTTTTTCTAGAGAGTAAGATAATCTGAATTTAGGCGAGAGTGTGACTGTGCGAGTATTTATCTTGTAATGTTATTAAAAATAACAAAATTATACCTTTTGACAAATCAGATCCATCACAAAGCAAAATCCTAAATTGGAGTAAACATCGTAGCATAATAGAAGGAATCGCTCGAGGATTGCTCTATCTTCATAGAGATTCCAGACTATAAATAATACAGAGATTTGAAGGCGAGTAATATCTTGCTAGATAATGAACTAAATCCAAAAATATCAGACTTCGGTTTGGCCAGAATCTTTGGAGGGGGTGAACATCAAGCAAATACTAGAAGAGTTGTTGGAACTTAGTAAGTACAGCACTAAACCTTATTTGTCCAAGGTTATCGAGGCATGTTTGGATATTAAATTGTCTTATATTTCAATGCAGTGGATACATGTCTCCGGAATATGCAATGCAAGGATTGTTTTCTGATAAATCAGATGTCTTTAGCTTTGGAGTTTTGCTACTTGAGATTGTTAGCGGAAAACATAATTCAAGCTTCAATGACAGTGAGCATTCT
Organism: Oxytropis ochrocephala; assembly: GCA_020916435.1. Taxonomy (NCBI): domain Eukaryota; kingdom Viridiplantae; phylum Streptophyta; class Magnoliopsida; order Fabales; family Fabaceae; genus Oxytropis; species Oxytropis ochrocephala. Next base: position 29,536,038 of record CM037091.1, on the reverse strand, counting down.
CTGACCCTTTTAGAATTCGTAAGTATCTATAATTCTTACTAGCTCAATCTTGGGTGTTATGTAACCTTCTGAAATGTTTGATATTATATTTTCTTCTATTCAGGTCTGGACGCAATGGACAAAAGACAATATTTTATCTTTGATAGATACAGGAATATATGATCCTAGTCATCATGAGTATATATTTAGGTCCATACACATGGACTTCTGTGTGTACAAGAATTTTCCACAGACAGGCCCGCTATGGCTGCTGTAATTTCTATGCTTACTAGTGATATTGTAGACTTTCCTCCGCCAAAGAAACCTGCATTCATTCTGAGGGAGACTATAATCAGTTCAGTTTCCCCTGAAGAAAGAAATGATGGCTTGTACTCCATTAACTTAGACAGTATTTCAGACTTCCATGGCAGATAGCCACGTAAGAAATCTACAAAGTTTTTTGGATACAATGAGGACTCTACAACGTCTTTTGGATACGATGGAGACTCTGTTAGTACTAGGAGAGGATTACTTATGGATATGTTGGTGAGTTGAGAAAACTCCTAAGCTATCTTAGCCTCTGTTTGCTCTGTCTACAGTAGTAGTCTCGTCAAAGTAAATTAAAATCACCTTGTTAATTCTTTATTGTCACCTCATGCAAAAGAACAAATTTTTCTAATTGTGTGTCAAAAGTTTTCCTTAAATTGAAGATGAGAGTTGCTATCATAATTTACGACTGAAAGATCCTCCAAACGGGGGGTGGAAGCCTTATTTATAGGCTGCCCATACATGGGGAGAATAGAAGGGAAAGACCTAACAAAATTAATTTCTACCCAACCCATTATAATAACTTCCCTAACAACCATAACAAATTATACAACTTCCTTAACCTCCCAAAACTAACTCACTTAGCATCACTCACTAACACTAGGTCTAACACAAAGAGTATTTCCCTCACCTCATTTGGTAATGGAATGGAACATCAGTGAAAGGTAGTCAGTGAATGCTGATTGCTGTGGTTATAAAATATAACCTAATAACTGATTTTGTCCAGCTAAGGATCCTCAGCGGGAAGAGAATTACCATCAGGCACCGCTGAATTGATCACCAGTAGGGAGAGAATGCACCACTGACATGATTTATTTGTGTGTGCCGCAAGGTCACCACCAGAATGATTGCCAATGGAAAGAGAACTCACCACTAATAAGATTTATATGTTGGAAGAAAAGACAGCAACAGAATAATCGTCGATGGAGAGAACTCATGACTAATATGATTCATTTAAGGGAAAAGAAGGCATGACAAACACCAAAGTAGAAGAAGCAATAATCCTCTTTTAAACCGGTGTCTACTGAAGAGTTGGTTTGTCAAAGCAGCAATTCCAAAGATTTTACTAAGGTTTGAACTTCAATATATGGCCAGGAGTATGCAATTTAATTTTGGCAAAATTACAGCAGAGGTCTTTAAGTTATTTAATTATAAAGTTAGTTCTTTTAAGTTTTTTAAATCATGCATGGAGTCTTTAAGTTATTTAGTTGTAATGAGTTGGTCCTTTAAGTTTTTTTTATGCAGGTTATGTCTTTTAAGTTACAAAATGTTTACAGTGTTAGCCTTTTTTAATATCAAACTTGGGTTTGGAGTGTAAATATTTTGAAGCTTAAGGGACCTAAGTTAGTAAGAAAAACTAAAAAAACTAATTTATAACTAAATCTGTTAAATGACTAACAAGCATTTAAAAAAACTCAATGACTGAAACTTATTACTGTCTGATTAAATAACTTAAAAAGACTTCTGGAATAATTTAGCCTTTAATTTTAGACTGGATCAATGTTCTTAAATAGGTCGAATTTTATGAAAGAAAAAATAAAAACAAAATTGAACATTAATAAAATCCTCGGAAATCGGAATTGCTACTTTGACAATGACAACTCAGTGTTTTACAAAAGACACCGGTTTAAAAGTGGACTAGTGTATTCTTCTACTTTGGTGCATCACAGATTTGTAGATTATCAGTTTTTGAATTTTAATCAAGGGTCTTGACGAAGAAGGACATATAATAAGGTGGCTTTTAAGTTGCACAAATCAAAGTTTTTGTGTATTGTGCCCAAATGCAGTTAGAATCGTTGATTTGGAACAATTATAATTGGATGGTTAGGATTAGAACAAGGAGCCTGATGTAGATGTTGTCTGGTTACCGATCATGCAATTGCAAAAAAGTTCATTTAATAACATAAAATTGTGTTTTTTGACTTTTTTTTAGTTTGTCTTTTTCTGCCGGTCGTCAGGTTTGTGGCAGTGTAAGTGTTGTACAGTTTTTTTATTTAACTGACAAATTGATGTTTGTAAAAATAAAGAAGATGAATATAAATTGATTTTACTTTAATTGTTAAGTTAATCACATTGATGTCCAGAGTACCCTTTCGTGCGTTTGCGTGTATTTACCGTGATTTTGCAATGGATTTTGATGTTTGAATTCCACAAAGAAGAATCGATTTTGGCCTCAAAACCGAGTTTAGCTAGAAGCAGGAATTTCAAGCTTCTACGGTAGACTTGAATCAATTCTGATATTCATATCTAAATATTGACCAATCTACCCTCTTGGAGTTGCATCACATACCCGTTACCTTCCCCCCTTTTGTAGCCAGGGTTTCTCCTGTAGTAGCAAAAGCATTGATGTTGCAGATTGAGTTTCTCCCTCTTAGATGGAGCACAACATCTCACTCAGTTTTCTAATCAAACCTTCATGAAGAAATAGTGAAGAAGGAACCTTGTTTTTTATCAAATCTTCTAAAAGAAATTTAAAAGAAGGAACACAATTTTTGTATCAAAAGAAAAAGCAGAAGAGGAGGATGATGATTCTGGAAGAAGGGGATTTAATATTTTTTTTATAACTTTTATCTTTAAAAATATTTTTAAAACTAAAAGGTATATATGTTAAAGGGACGTGGCAGAAACATATAGGTGTGGGAATTGAAGAAGGAACACAGGGTTTTGTTTTTTTTATTATTTTATCTTCAAAAATATTTTTAAAATTAAAAAGCATATATGTTCAAATTTTAAATTTAAAAATAGCAAGTTTGTCAAAACAATTGGAGAAAATTAAAAATAGAAGTAATATATAATATGTGTGTTAATTGTGGAAATCAGTTAAGCACTCAAGTTGATATTTAGATATTTTATATGTTAATTAGATTTTCTAATTTAAATTATATCCTCTAATTATAGTTTTAGTTTAGATTTTATATACTTATTTAGTATTTTTGTTGTTTATTTTATCAATTTTGAATATCCAATTTAATTTTAAGTTGATGTCTATTTTGGCAATTTTACACAAAAAACACTTTTTATCTAATGTATCCAAACAACAATTATTTGTGAAAATCGCTTTTCAATATATCTAAACAAAAATCGTGTTACATTCAACTCGCTTTTAACTAAACTCAATTCTCGTCACCGCGGAACTAAACACACATTGTATCCTCTATTGCCCATTGTTATTGCAATTGTGGTATTTCCCCATTGTAGTGCCGTTTTTGGAATTCGTTAGGTTAGGGATAAAGATTGTTATGGCTTGGACTATGTTGTTGAAGCCCGTGTATGTCAAATAATTTTTTTAGTTGCTGCAATGTCCAAGTAAAATGATTTCCAAACTCGTGTGCAATATAAGCAAAAGCAACTGAGAAAGTTAACTCTGTTGAAGTGACTCCTACAATCTCCAATAGTGGTATATTGTATTTGTTGGTCTTGTAGGTTGTGTCGAGAATAAGGACATTTGGAAACAACCAGAATAATTTAATAGAAGTGGGATATGCCCACATGATGTCACTTACCACATCCGACCCCTCAATGATTATGTAGTACCTATCTCGAAAGGAATGAGCTGTAACTCTGACTCCGGATCCATATCTGTTTCAAAAATAGAACAAAAATTAGACAAGCATAAGGAAAGAAATAAAGCGGATTTACATTTTAGGGACATAGATCCGCTTTTCATTTTTTCAAAGCAGATTTAGGTCCCTAAAATGTAAATCTAATTCGTTAAATGACAAAAGCGGATTTACTTGTCACCACTCATGGTAGGTGTGGGAAAAGGTTCAACAACACTATTTCTCACATTTGAAAGCGAAGGTACGTCAGCTCCGTAGTGAACTGAAGAACACGAAGAAAGGTGCTCAATCCGTTTCTGAATTCATTACTAAAGTTCACTCGCTTGCTGATTCTCTCATCTTTGCTGGTGAATCGGTCACCGATTCTTACTTGATTGGTGTTTTACTAGATGGCTTACCGGAGGAGTACAACTCCTTTGTGATGATGATTTTTAGCAAGACTGACACTCCTCCACTCTCTGAGATTGAGTCTCTATTGCTGGTTCAAGAATCTCAACTGGATATTGAGTAAGAAATAACAATTATGTTTTGGTATTTTTTTTTTGGTGAACAAAAAGTTATATTGTGGTTTTGTGAGGTACAAAAAATTTGGGTTTTTGTCTAGTCACTTTCCCCCACCTTTGTCCAGTGCCATGAACAGTTTACAAATCAAACATGATACAACCAGAGTTGTCCAGTCCAATACTTTTTTTTTATAAGCAAAATTTGTATTTAGAAACAAGGAGTGCTAGGGGCACCCCAACCCTTACATATACAAGGGGCCTCGTTAAAACCTCATTGGGTCAAAACCTCGTAGAAAAAATACCCAAGAATGAACTTTTTAGCATGTCAAACACACCCCAAATGTGACCTAATCCTAAGACCATGTTGAACAAATAAAACATTATTCTTAAAATCCGTAGTCAAAGTATTCCCGCTAACTAGGACAACAATAATACATAGATATTATTGTGTGAGTAGACCGATATCCAGAGGCGGACCTTCATGTGGACTGAGCAGGGCCACGGCCCGCCCTAAATATTTATGCGAAATTACTATAATATCCTTTTTTTAAAAAAATTGTTAACTAAATATATAAAATCTTAGTGCTAATCTTACAAAGTTAATCGCGCGGCGAAGTGGTGAATTAATCTTTTGTTCGCTGGTGTATCCTGTGCTCAAGACCCCGGAGAGGGAGAGATGAAGAAAAGAAGGAGGTAGAGAAAGAGACCAGGAAGAGAGGGAGAAAGGGAGTGAGATTGAGTGTGGTTTGAATTTTGATTTGAGAGAGATAAGGACATAGAGAGTGGCTGACTTTGGTTTGAAGTGAGGGTGAGAATCGAGAAATAAAAGAGAAAGAGAAAAGTGAAGAGAAAGAAAGTCAAAATTGTGAAAAGCTGGCATGTTAGAAAGATTTTTTTCCCGTCAAATGACCAATTTATCCTTTTATTAAGTTAATGGTTTCAAGTAAAAGAATACATGGCAATTAGTGATGGAGGCTAGTAATGGTAGTTCAAGTGTTGTTTAATTGAATAGATAGATATTAGATATCAATATCAATAATTAACGTATATCATTTTAATAAAATCTGACGAGGTCCACGTGTTCCCCCTTCAAGCTTCAACAGATATCAAAATAATTCAATCTTAAAATAATAGTCAATTCCATGAAGCTAAGTATTGGCAAAACAATGGAGAATGAAAAAGTCTGTAACTCCATCAACAACCAAAGCGCATCATTTAAATTTTAAAGTGATAAACTTGAAAGGGAAAAGGTAAGCAAGCCAGCAATGAATTTGGGGGGTGGGGGCTTCAATTTCAATCTTAAATTAAAGGCGTCAGGGTTATACTGCTTAGGGGTGTTCGCGATGCGGTTTGGTTCGGTTTTGAGACAAAAAGTGAACCGAACCGCAAGGTAAAATTACATGCGGTTTGGTTTGGTTCGGTTGGCTTCCTAAAATAAAACCGAACCAAACCAAACCAAACAAATGCGGTTTGGATTGGTTCGGTTGGTTCGGTTTTTTCCAAGACAAAAATAATTTAAAACGGAGTTAAAATTAACTAACATAAAACAGGCTAACATAAGTTTTTAAGAAAAAATCTACTCAAATATATGTAGTATATAAATCACTCTCTTTTAATTTTTTTCAAATAGCTAAGACAATGTTTAAAAGAATTTGAATTAAATATTTTATTGTAATTTTTAAATATAGCATAACAATATGGATTGTTTGTAAGTGAGTCAAAGAATTAATTGGATTTGGGTTAGTAAGTGAGTGAGAGTTGGGTTGTAGTTGCATTTGGGTTAGTAAGTTAGTAAGAAAGGTTGTAATTCAACAAGCCTTAGTGTTACTTGCGGTTTGGTTTGGTTTGGTTCGGTTTCGAAAATCAAAACCGCGAACCGAACCGAACCGCGCGGTGCAATGAAAAAAAGAACCGAACAAAACCGATCAAAAGCGGTTTTTTGCGGTTTTCGGTTTGGTTTGGTTCGGTTTGCGGTTTTCCTATTGGTTTGGTTCGGTTTTGAACACCCCTAATACTGCTTATGTATTAATGGGGGTGGGGCTTCCATTTCTATTATTAAAAAATTTGGTCTCAATTTTAAAATATTTAACAACCTGATGTATTTACCTTTAACCTGCTGTACCAGGTGTGAGCTCACTTGGGCACAATACACAAAAACTTTGATTTGTGCAACTTAAAAGCCACCCATATAATAATACACTTCTTTCTTTCGGTGGCTTTGCACAAATCAATGTATTTGTGTATTGTGCCAAAGTTGTATTTTACTTGATACAGCAGGTTGAGTTTTTGTTCAACCGGTCATTGTTTTTTTTAAAGTCCATAGAAAAAACATTTTATAATTGGAAGGGAAGGCCCACAAGAATAGGACCAGCTGTAAAAATGCTGACATATTTATCATCAACAGTAATTTTGAGCCTTTCACTTGTTTTTTCTATTTTTTATCAGTTAAATAGCAATTTTGGTCCTTTATTTTTGCTCTAGATTTCGTTTCGATCATTTTTTTTGATCTGTTTTATTCTCTCATCTTTCATTTACGTTTCACTTTGGTCTCTGCCGTTAGTTTTTTTAACGGACGTCACGCTGTCAGTTAACTGCTGACGTGACGTCTTAAGTGTAATGTATGATATGTCATTCATTAAATGAGTTGACAAATAAATATATTATTTAATTCTAAATCATTTTACCCATAATCAATTAAGTGTTTTTAAATTATAAAAACAAGAAAACAGATATTAACAAAATTAAAAACATTAAAACTAAAATAAATAAAAAAGCACATCTGTTCATCTTCATTCTCACCTTTCGTGAAACCCCAAATTGGTCTTCATCTTAGATTTCGTTTCTCTTCATCTTTCATGGTTTAGGAAACGATTTCGTAATACCCAACAAATCCAAGATGAAGACGTGGTAAAACCTGGATCTGTTCATCTTCGATTTCGTGAAACCTCAAAGGGAAGATTTCATGTAGATGATTGAAAATAGTTTCTAGGTATTTTAGAATCGGGCTATTGCGTTAATGGGTATCGTTATATTGCAAAATTTGAGTCTAAAAATCTCAGCTTTTTGTTTTGTTATCTTTTTGTGGATTTTTGTTGCAAATGATTCGTCTGATGTGGTTTTAAATAGTTTTCTTTTATTATGGAATGTATGACTTAAATCCTACGAACCAAGAAAATGTTCATTCAAATGTTTATAACTTGAATCCTAAATCCAGATAAGAGATTTAAATAATGTAATGTTTATAACTTGAATTCTGCACTCCTCCTCCTCCACCACCACCTCCACCTCCTCCTCCTCCTCCTCCTCCTCCTCATCATCATGTAGAAGACGAGTTGTGAATGTGAAGTTGAAGATGAACAGATGTGTTCTTTAAGGGAAAAGTAAAAAAAATATCGTTTTAATAAAAGGCAAAATAATACTCACCTACTAAAAAAATATTAATGTATTACCTTTATTCACTTTTCATATATTTTATTATTTAACAAATATACATTATTTTTAATTTTACTGACAGTATAAAAATAAACATAAAAATTAAAAACAATACAACCTCTTCAAACAGTCACCCACTCCAATCTTCACCATCCAGCTGTTTGGTATTCATATCAACGGTTTATACCTCACTTTGGCACAATACACAAATTCATTGATTTGTGCAACTTAAAAGCCACCCTTTCTTTCCTAGAGAACAATTTATATGAAATTGGAAAGGAAATAACAACAATAAAAGAAAGAGACAAAGAAGGCATAATTAAGGAGTAAGGATTTCAAGCAATAAGACACAGCAGAACAAATGGCTAAAAAGGTATGCAAATTCATAAAATTCATGTCTCAAGAAAAATAACACAAGTCTTGTAAGGGGGTTGCCGTGGCTGAGGCCGTCCTCAGTGCACTTACTGTAAGCGGCTTGGGGCAATCTGAAGACAAATTTTATTCCCTTAATTGCTTCCCGGAAAAACCAATAAAGGCGATGCAATGTGTTATCGGATGAGGAGTACAAGGCATACTTGCAGGATAAGGCTTCTTTCTTATGCTTTATCATCGGCAACAATTGCTCATGAGTCATTTGGTAATTCTACGATCGGTATCTCTCAGTCTCCAAGTGTGTTCTTTTAATAGTTTTCATTCAAGTGCTGAAACAGATTGAATTGTAAATTAAATGCATTTGATTAAACCAACCAACGCATTAAAACTTGTGTTTAGTAAAGAAGGACACAACATAAACAAAATATTTCTTATCAGTAAAGGAGGGAGGACAAAATACCACAAATTCACAATGAATATTTTCCCTAACCATTATCAAGTGATGTAGTGATCAATTACTAATGTCTCTCATCACCAATATTGCAGAATCATCAATAAGGATTAATGATAGTAGTATGGGGGAAAAGTTGTTATTATTGAGGAACCACCGATTCGAATCAGTAACCACCGAATACACCAAATTAAAACGAAGAAGATGAATACCGTTGCATAGTGCTGCTTTCGCCGCGACACTCAATTGTTATGGGAACACACCATTTGGGACAAATACGGGACACAGTATATTATACAAGGGCAAAAACATAATTTTACAATTAGAGCAAGGGTAACTCAGTAATTTCCCTAAAATTCTCATCTGCTTCCTCTCTCACTCACGAACTGCAGTCACGAAACCCATGTTGAATTTCTTCTCCCCAACCCTTCCGGTGAAACAACAGCACGCAGTATCGCAGTCTTGTTGGAAATTTCAGGAAAGCACTTGGCAAAGCAATGGTATGCATCTTCTTCACGCACATTCCTTTTAATTTCGTGTTTTTGATGATTACTTTACTGATAACTTAACTAATTATGATTATTCGTTAATTTGAATAAGGCAAGCGTAATTGTAGGTGAAGAAGAAAATCATGATAAGCTGAAACTGTATTCTTATTGGAGAAGCTCATGTTCCTTTCGAGTCCGAATTGCTCTCAACCTTAAAGGTACTCACACTTCCATTTAAGGAAATCAATATTCTTTGGCTCTTTCTCTCACTCATATGCATTTTTAGGGCTTAAATATGAGTACAAAGCAGTCAATCTGATGAAGGGAGAACATTATCAACCTGGTTTGTTTTTCTTACTCTAACACATCATTCCAATTTTCATAATATTATATTACACTTTAGTTAATCAAATCATTTTCACATGTTCAGAGTTTCTCCAGCTCAACCCTGTTGGGCTTGTTCCTGTTCTCGTTGATGGCTCTGCTGTAATTTTTGACTCTCTCGCCATTATTATGGTCAGTCCATTCTTTAATTATCTGCTTATACAATAGACTGTTAGCCTATAAGTAGTTATGCATAAGCTATTTTTGTTTTTGATAATCAAAGAGAAATTATACTTTAACCCTTTTAATAGAAGGTAGAAACTGTATCCATAGGCTTATTGAAATAAGCTGAAAACAACTTATCATAATGTCATAAACTATTTCTATAAGCTCTGTCAAACATTCTGACAAATTTTTATATTTGTAGATAAACCAAAATAAGTTGTTCATAAGCTAATTCCAACGAGTCTTAAACCAAATTTTTATATTTGTAGATAAACAATGTTCATTTTCATATACCTATACATATCACATGCGTGCAGTATTTGGAGGATAAGTATCCTCACCCTCCACTGCTTCCTACTGATATTCACAAAAGAGCAATTAATTTCCAGGTACATTTAAACTCTCTTTCTCAAAAATGATACTATAGTGTTTCTTGTCCTCTATTATAACTTATAAGCACATCAATCAGATGTTAAAGGGACGTCAATCAGATCAGACGATATCATATTCCCATTCAATTTAATTTTCAGTTTCATGTTTTTATTGCTGCTACGAGTTATTTCTACATTAAATTAAGCTGTACATGGATTCTCTTCTTATGATTTGATTTAATCAACAGGTTGCCAGTATTGTTTCCTCCACAATACAACCTCTTCAAAATGGAAGTCTTGTGGTATGTATGTCACTGATCACTACTACTTTTTCTAAAATTTTAAACTAGAAATAACGAAGCAACCATTTGTCGACTCTAGAGTGCATGTGATAAGTTTGTTGTTCTTTTGGTTTTCTATTGTAGATTTACATCGGGGAAAAAGTTAGCCCGGATGAAAAACTTCCTTGGGTCCAGAGCGTAATTAGAAAAGGCTTCACAGGTGGGATATAAAATAGTTTCTCAATCATTGTTTTAAAGGTGGATTGAAAATATAATAGCAATAGATATAGTTCTGTTGTTAATGTCATGCCTTTACGCAAGGTAAAATAGTTTACTGTAATGTACTAGCAACTAGCTTATTACCTATGAGAATGGATCATTGAGGGGAAGGAAAGGGAGGGCAGAGTTTAGGATTAATAATTTAGTAGTAATATGGAGAAGAATTTCACCTCAAACCCTTCAAAGTCCCCTTGTTCTTTTTTTGAGTTCCCCATATATGAAACGTTTTGGAGAACTCATAAACTCAACTTTTAGTGGACTCTTTTTTGAGGGCTATGAAAGGATGATTTTTCTTTATATTACCACTAAATTATTACTCATAACTTAAGCCCTATCTTCCCTGTCCCTCCCCCTAAATTACCAAACACGCCCTAAGAGAATAAGGTTTACTTTCTCAGTTTTAATTTGAAGATCCTTTTGGTCTAAATGGCACAAAAAGGGGGAAGGACCCCATTAATTAAATCTTTTTCCCCATACTGTATATCTTACTATCATTAATCCTTATTGATGATTCTGCAATATTGGAATTTTTTCCACTCTAAATGGAACTCATATAATTGGTCAAAAAAAAATGGAACTCATAATTTTTTTGACTATCATAACTAATGACAATGTCAACTGGAAAATTGTAGTCGATGGTGATGAGAGACATTAATATTCCACTAATTGACCACTACATCACTTGATAAACATTTGGACTTAATGTATGAAATGGACCATGAATAAAAGGAAGCACGTATGATGATAACCGAACTTTATCTTCCCAACTATCCCCAAGTTGGTAGTTCGTGAGACTATATTGACTGATAGTTGGTATCTATCTCTATCTGGACCTCACCTGCTTTGAAAACTAACTTCTTATAAATAACTTGTAAACAGTGCAAATCTGATTTGGACCAAACAAAGTATAGTGGCCTTTTGATTTGAAAAACACAAAGCTTATTACCCTGGTGGAAAGAACGGCTGTTAGCTTGAGCATTCGGATCTTGTCTGTCTTTAACTGACTAGCATGTCATGTTAATGGTTAGGAAAATATTCACTGTTGTATTTTGTTCTCCCTCCTTCCTGATAAGAAATATGTTAATGTCATGTCCTTCTTTACTAAACACAGGTTTTAGTGTGTTGGCTTAATCAAATGCATTTACAATCACATATGTTTCAGCACTTGAAAAGCTACTGAAAGAACACACTGGGAGATATGCAACTGGAGATGAACTTTTCCTTGTATGGTACTAATCATTAGAGTTTGTTTATTTCAAAATTAATATAAGAAATAGATAAGCAATTTTACAGGGTCCAGTAGGCCGGAAATATTGGCTAGCAATATCAAATAATCCAATGTCTGACCATGGGATATAATGTAAAGAGATGTATTTATTCTCTGATATTTTAAAATATAATGAAATTCTACCCCAAAGTTGATGACCACAAGTTGTTGAAAATTAACAGGGTTAGTTGTTGAAGAGACATGCCCTAGATTTGCATTTCTCGTGGAATATATAAGCAATGTTGTATATCATAGTTATGTGTAAATATGAGATGTTCATTGTCATTTGCAGGCAGATATTTTCTTAGCACCTCAGTTACATGCTGCATTTACGAGATTCAACATCCACACGGTAGTATTTATGGTTTCTTGTATTTTTAGTGTGGGGTAATAAGGGGTAGTAATGAACTGTATGGCTTGTATTGCTTTGGTGCCACTGCCATTACTATAGCCTCTTTGATCAAGTATTTCAACTTCACTGTCTCCCGGATGATAATTAAAATTTTAATGCAAGGCAATTTCAGCATTGTGTTTTGTGGGCTAACTCTAAGCTAATAGCCTATTGCCTTTGGGCTTTGGCCTTTGGCCATTGCCTATTTGCCTTAGTTTTTAGCAGATTTAGATCAATGACTGTGTCGGTCGTCAACCTTCGATTTTGTGTTCTTCCAATCAAGCTAATAATATGAATCATGTGTATTATAAGTTAATCTTAGTCCTAGTCCAGATCTGTTTGACAACAGAGTTCCTCAGAAATGTATGACTTCCTTGCTTTTACTACTTTTTGGCTGTTAGTGAAGTACTCGCAATGAACGATTCAGAAATAAAACTTCTATTCAGTCAGAAAGATGATGCCAAAATAAGAGTTCAATATGGATTATATCTGTCCCTGTAGAACTGTCTCTATATCTTCCCATCCATTTATCTATCTACAACTATAAGAAATAAGACATCTATGTCTGACATGATATCTTTTCTAGACTGAAATTTTTTTATACCTTCTGTTTTCAATAATAATAATTTTCAAAACCTTCTGTATTACATCAAAATGCATTGCGCAAGTTCATGAGTGTCATATATCAACTTGCAATGCCCAAATCCATGAGATGACTACTTACTTTTTCTTCAATTGTCCAAACAGAATGAGTTTCCTATTCTATCAAGATTACATGAAAAATATTCTGAGATGCCAGCGTTCCGGGAAACTTGGCCGGAGAATCAGCCAGATGCTGTAGGCTAGCTGAATCAATAATTTGGGACTGGTAAGTGACCTCTATTGCACTTGAAAAACTTTTAGAGTTACCATTTATTTATTGCCTAGTTTCTGGATGTATCAATCATCTATTGTTTAACTGCTTTTTCAATTATTTGCTTAGTTTGTAAATTTTTTGAGAAGTTGTATTGTAACTTCTGATAAGTTTCCTAAACTTTTTGTTTTAATGTTGTTTCAGTTATCTTGCAAGACTAGTGCTTTCTTCTGATGTGAGAAACTAATAGGATCCAAAAAAAAGAATAGAAGGACACTGATATTTACTTATGGAACAGTGATAAGCAGTTATCTAATTACTAAATAGAAAACTGTGTTTAATTTCTCTCTACAGGTCCATATTGTTTTCCCAGCCCATAAGTTACTCTCTTACTTGCTCTTGTATCTTTCAATCTATATCACTCCGAATTTTGGCAAAATTAATGACTAAATTGCATGCTATCGTTATAATCTTAGCTTTTTTTATTTAAATTGGTGTAAATATTATGTAGCGGTGAGTGAGCACTAAGGATAAGTTAGATATTTTTCTTTTTCGAAAAACAGTTAATTCAAAGAATCTATGTTAAAGAAGAAAAATATTTGTATTGACCTTATAGTTAAATTGTTATCATCTGAAAAATCATATAAACAAGAATTGTTTTTGACCTTTGGATCAAACAATAATACTTATACAGGACAGTGTTAATTGACCCCGTCCTTTTTTTTATTGGTTATTTGGTTGATGTATTTATATATAATAATAATAATAATAATAATAATTACCCAATAAAAATAAAAGTATCAATGAAGATAATGTTTTAAATCCCACAGTATAAAAATCATTCATATGTGGTACAAAATGATGAGGAGGGATGTTAATTATATGATTCGAACAGTGATGAAATGAATGGTTCAATTTCACGAAATTTTTTAACACACAATTATACTCCTAAATACTTCTGATGTTGCCGAAGACGAATAAATAATTAACAAGAAAGTGTTTTAATATCACGTAGAGGATACTACTGCTGTAGATGAGCTGATGGATTTGGATCTCTAGGGAGAAACTGAAGAGATACCACAATCAAATCAAGAGCTCTAATGGTAGAATAGAGCTCGGTGATATATTTGAGTGCAGAGAAAAATAGAGAGAGAAGTTTATTATGAATAGTCATAATTTCATGCTAATTTCCCATAAGGCCTATTTGGATGTGTGAGAGAGAGTTAGTTAGAAAGGAAATATTCTAAATTACTCCTCATCAATACATCAAAAGTGGATAACGGTAAAACTATATTAACTGTAAAAGTAGTTAAATTGGGAAATAGGAACTTAGTAGAGAAATACCATTACAGTTTACGAGTACTGGAACAATACCCTGCCATTGAAACTTGACCTCAAGGGCGGAAATTGGGATAATTGAGAAAATCATGATAAAATTTCCACGTAGCAGTGTCCAGAGGCATTTCCGTCGACTGAACTAGGACTATGGTTGCGGCTGTCGCCCTCGCTTCACCATTTTGCAGTCAAGGATAGCCAAAGCTTCCTTGATGGGTGCTGCAACTGACAGAGAAGGCAGAGGGATGACTGAAACAAAAGCAGGATTGGTGCATAGTTTCAACTGAGGCATGGATCACATCATGGATGCCAGCTGACGCAGGTAGATCAAGCTTATAAGCAGTATCTCCAATGCGATCAAGCACTTAAATGGGCCAAAATACTTGGGCGTAAGCTTGTGGTAGGCTTGCTGTTGCATGGTGGTGACTTGTCTATAAGGTCGCAACTTGAGGAATACATAGTCACCAATGGAAACTGATCTGTCTACCGTTGCTTATCAACTTGTTGGGACATCCAGTTTTGGGTCCGCAAAAGGTGAAACTGGAGAAACTTAATGACAGCTTCCCGAGCACTGAGAGTTCTGTCCTCTGCCACCACAAGTCTTTCATTGGGATGATAAGGTAAGCGGATAGGAGTAACCTGCCCTAAAAAACAACCTCCTAAGGAGTGGTTTGGACCAATGAGAAGAAATGGGTATTGTACCTACCGCCATATCTCAGATGCATGTGCTTTGAGAAACCATCTTATCTAGTGGTTTCTCAAAGCACATACATCTGAGATATGTTTAGGGGCGGTTGCACGTCAACATAATTGGGGGAAATTTCCCCCACTAGATAAATTTGTTTAGAACCTTATACAATAATTTTGTTTTCTCTACACAAAAAATAGGGGTTGCCCCCACAGAATTTTTTTTAAACAAATGTAGAAACTCACAAGAGATAAGGGCCTAATGGACGTATGTAAGTTCGTTACAAACGAATGTTCTAAATCACACCTCATCGATGCATCACAAGTGGATAAAGGTAAAACTATCTTAACTATAATAGTAAACAAAAGTCGGAAATTGGAACTCAATAAAGAAATACATTACATTATACGAATACTGTAACATGAGAAAACAGAGGATACAGAGATAGCTTAGGAATTTCTCAACTCACTAAAATATCTGTAGGTAATCCTCTCATTTTTTTTTTTGATAAAAAAGGGAATACAATCAAGGTTTCAAGTTCAAACAACCTTTCCTAGTACTAACGGAGTCCTGATTGTATCCAAAAGACTTTGTAGAGTTCTTACTCGGCTATCTGCCATGGATGTCTGAAATACTGACTAAGTTGATGGAGCTAGGTATGAATTTTATAGACTTACAAATCCTAAAAGGGTCAGAGAACTCTTGCAGTCATAAAAGCTTGAATTTCGTTTTCCACTTACAATCTCAAGTAGCAACACTCCAAAGCTAAAAACATCTGATTTGTCAGAAAACACTCCTTGCATTGCATATTCCGGAGACATGTAGCCACTGTATTGAAATGTAAGACAATATAATTTAATATCCATGCATGCCGCTATAACCTTGGACAATAAGGTTTAGAGGTGTACTTAGTAGGTCCCAACAACTCTTCTAGTGTTTGCTTGATCCTCGCTCCCTCCAAAGATTCTAGCCAAACCGAAATCTGATATTTTTGGATTTAGTTCATCGTCTAGCAGGATATTACTTGCCTTCAAATCTCTATGTATTATTTTTAATCTGGAATCTCTGTGAAGATAAAGCAATCCCCGAGCAATTCCTTCTAAACACGGTTGGATATGTGGCTTGCAGGTGCGTATTGGAATTGTCATGCTGTACACTTCATTATCATGGAATGCGCCAATCATACTAAAGGAAAAAAAATTACTTAGAAGAAAATATTACAAAGTAAAAAGGTTTTACTTTTCAATAAAAGTTTCTGTTTTTCAATACTGTAGAAGGTTTTTTTTATCAGACTGTAGAAGGGTTTTATTTTTTATCAGGACTGTAGAAGGGTTTAAGTGTACTGGTTTTTTTTTGACAAAAAATTTACTAGTTAATATTCATTTATTCAATTGAAACAGAGCTCACTTATATTTTTTGTTGAAACATTTGGTTACCACAGCTAGTTTTCTAAAGGTTAAGTCGTTCTTGACACATCATTAATTAATAATGTAAACAAAATTAATTAAGAAGAAACAAATTAAAACTCTATTTTTTACAGAATTAAAACTCAAGTTGAAATAGTAGTTTGGCAACTACTATATATATTCAATTTAAAACTCCTTTTCCTTCTACATCAATATTTGCTTCATTTTCAATTTCCACAAAATGCATGACTTTCTGGGTTTTACTACTTGTTGGCTGTTGGTGAAGTACTTACAATAAATGATTCAAAGATAAAACTGGTATTACACCAGACAATATTCTAAGATGCCAGCATTCCGGGAGTCTTGGCCAGAGAATCAGCAAGATGCAGTAGGCGAGCTGAATCAATAATTTGAGACTGGTAAGTGACTTCTATAGCACTTTAGGAACTTTTAAAATCGCCATTTACTATTTGCCTAGTTTCTGAATGGGTCAATAATCTACTGTCTTATTGTTGTTTCGATTATTTGCCTAGTTTCTAATTATTTTTGACAAATTGTAAACTCTGTTAAGTTTCCTAAACTTTTTTGTTTTAATGTTATTTCAATTATTTTGCAAGATTAGTGCTTTCTGATATGAGTTACTAATAGGATCCAAGAAGTAGAAAAGAATGAAACTAATATTTACTTATGGAACAGTGATAAACAGTGACTTAATTACAAAATAGAAAACTATCTGTTATATTTCTCACTAAGGCCCGTTTTTATTTCCCTGCCCATCAGTTAGTAATTGCTCTTGTATCTTTCAATCTCCGGCACTACGAATTTTGGCAAAATTAATGACTAAATTGCATGCTATTGTTATAATCTCAGCTATAGTTATTATTTCAATTGCTGTAAAATATTGTGTAGCCGTGAGTGAGCACTAGGATAATTTAGATGTTTTTATGGAAAACGGTTAATTCAAAGAATCTATGTAAAAGAAGCAAAATATTTGTGTTGACTTTATAGTGAAATTGCTAATCAAATTGATGTCATCTGAAAAATCAATTAAACAAGAATAGTTTTTGACCTTTGGAATAAACAAATATACATCACACAGGATTCAATTGATCCCATCTTTTTTCTGAATAAATCCGTAGGTAACCCCCTCAAGGTTCCAAGTTCCAGCAACCTTTTCTAGTACTAACAGTCTCCATTGCATCCAAAAGACTTTGTAGAGTTCATACTTGGCTATCTGCCATGTATGTGTGAAATACTGACTAAGTTGATGGAGTGCAAGCCATCACTGCTTTCTTTAGAGGAAACTGTACTGATTAAATTCTCCCTCAGGATGAATGCTGGTTTCCTTGGGGTAGGAAGATCTACAATCTCACTGTTAAGCATAGACATTACAGCAGCCATGGTGGGCCTGTCTGTCGAAAATTCTTGTACACACAGAAGTCCTATGTGTATGGACCTAATAATATATACATGATGACTAGGATCATATATTCCCGGATCTATGACAGATAAAATGTTGTCTTCTGTCCAATGTGTCCAGACCTAAATTGAAAAAATATAATATCAAACATTTGAGAAGGCTATATAACATCCAAGATAGAGCTAGGTATAGACTTACAAATCCTAAAAGGGTCAGAGAATTCTCGTTGTCATAAAAGTTCGAATTTCGTTTTCCACTAACAATCTCAAGTAGCAAAACTCCAAAGCTAAAAACATCTGATTTGTCGGAAAACAATCCCTGCATTGCATATTCCGGAGACATATAGCCGCTACATTGAAATGTAAGACAATATAATTTAAAATCCAAGCATGCCATTATAACCTTGAACAAGGTTTAGTAGTGTACTTACTAAGTTCCAACAACTCTTCTAGTATTTGCTTGATCTTCAGTCCCTCCAAAGATTCTGGCCAAACCAAAGTCTGATATTTTTGGGTTTAGCTCGTTATCTAGCAAGATATTGCTTGCCTTCATATCTCTATGTATGATTTTTAGTCTAGAATCTCTGTGAAGATAAAGCAATCCTCGAGCAATTCCTTCTATTATAATCCGACGTTTACTCCAATCTAGGATTTTACTTTCTGACGGATCTGATAGATCAAAAGACAGAATTTTATTATTTTGAATATAACATTAGAATATAAGTAGTCTCATCTAAATCCAAATTACCTTACTCTCAAGAAAAACCATATTGATATGTTTCTAATCTTAACTGTCTGTGAAACAACTGTTCATTGTTATAAACATTTTCATAAATGATGAATAAACTTAAACCTCATAGCTGAGAGCTTGAGACAAAACCTTAAAGGAGTATGAGAGACTAACCAAAAAGAAATGCATCCAAACTTTTATTTGGCATGTACTCATAGATCAACATCTTTTCCTCTCCTTCAGCACAACAACCAAGAAGTCTTACAAGATTGCGGTGTTGAAGCTTACAAATTACCACTACTTCGTTCATGAATTCTTCTAAACCCTGTCCGGATGCTTTGGAAAGTCTTTTAACAGCTATTTCCTGACCATCTTGCAGTATCCCCTGCAACAGGAATGAAGATATAGCCATTACAAACAACTAATGAATTCAAATATGATTGAACTTAGTGCATTTAGTATACCTTATATACTGGACCAAAACCACCCTGCCCAAGTTTATTGGATGAGTGAAAGTTGTTGGTTGCAGTTGCAAGCTTTTCAAATTTAAATAGTGGTATCTCTTGGATATTAACTTGTTCTCCAATTACATTTTCTCCTTTGCGCTTGTTTTTTCTTGCTGATTTATCAGAGAGCAGCCACAAATTAGCAAGAGGGATGAACAAAAAACAAATCAAAAAGGTGGCAGGGAGTCGAAAATGTTCATCAGTTAAAGAAGCTAGTGTTACTAAGAATTTAATTTTATGAATCCATAATGGTGATATATTACCGCGGTGACTACAAATCCTTCTCAACATGATATATCCACAAGCAAGAATTAAGGCAGTTCCTGCTATTGTTGCTATAGTAATGATGACTGTCATGTTTCTTTTTTTGTCTGTAAAATAGGAAAAACAAATGTTCACGAGTTTCAGTCCAAACCCTTAGAAAAGGTCGAGTTCAAGAACTGTATTCAATTTTCTTGTGCGAATAACATAGCAACTAGCATACAATGCTTACCGAGTTCTGTATCGGCTACACGAACATATAGATCAAGTCCTGCTAACGTAAGATGTTGTATGTCAATTAGATTTTGAGTCCAAGACATACAACCAATGTCTGCATCATATGAATATGCAATACAAGAGCAAGTCTCCAAACACTGGCTTCTACAAGTGTCTGATGAAAGTGTGAGAGATGACGCATCTACAAAATCTGGAACTTTCACTTTCTGTAGTTTCACAAACCCATCTGCTTTATTGTCTACACTTTTGTTTGTGTTTTGAATTTGAATGCTGGCTCTATCACACTGCAAAGGTGTCTTCCTAACACACCCATTAGTCCAATTTTGGCTTTTCCATTCCTCTTTGTTTCTTGGCTCAAACCCTTTCAAACAACTACATATTGGTGAACTCTCTGAGTTACAGCTTGCAAAAGGTCCACATACACCATAAGCATCACATTCTGTAATATGACTGCTCCATGTTACTTGCCATTCTTTCTTCGTTTCATCCCACCATCTCTCTTCACTAATACCTTCTGAATTCAGAGTATATGTTATGAAACCAACCCTGTCCAGTATTGTGAAAAAGAAGTAAACATTTCCTTCTCCATCATCTCCAAGTTGTATACTAGTAAGATAATAAGTTTCCACATATGACAGTCCTGTCAAAAGCTGACCATTCCATGGACCACTGCGCCAAATCGGGCGAGTTTCATTCCGAATGAAAAGTTCCGGTAAAGTAACGCGTTCAACAGTTAAAGCGAAGCTCCCAATGGATGGATCAGAAGGACTTTTCCATGATGTAAGTTTTACTTGCTCACCTGTTTTATTGTTGCTTGTAAGATTCATGGTTGGAAACAGTGCATTGGATGATTGCTTGAAACTCTCCCATATGGTTCTTCCTGTTGTGCTTTCAATGAGTACAAGATTCCCTGAATCTAGAAGTTTGGCAGTAGAATTGGTTGCACTATTGGACACATTAGATGACCAAATAACCTCTTTCTGCCCATTTAATACCACAATATCATTGCCATCATTAGATATAGTAACAACACCAGAAGAATCCTTGAGAGGTTCATTTCTGTTAAGCACCCATAAGACACTGAATTGAGGCTGCCACCAAATTCCAACATAGCGGTTAGTTGAATTTTCAGGGATGCTGAAGAAGCCTAAGGTGAACTTACCATTATTGGATCTTAGAGTTTCAGGATCCTTGATGAACTTGGATGATGTGATGGTGTCTATGGCATCACTGACATGTAAAGAGTAAAAACATAGTATAATCAAAAGGAAGAACAAACCTGCGTATTTGCTGAAACCCATTACTTATTATATGATGCTGATGAAGTTTGGTTTCTATATAATATGTGATGATGAGTGTGAAACCCATAACTTGTTGTTATGATAGTAAGATCAGCTCTAATAATAGTCAACGCGGCTTGGTGTGTCACTTTCGGCGGCTGGGTATAGAGGGCTTATTACTTGCCATGCTGTATAGTTCATTATCATTGGCAATGGCATGGATCAAATATCCAATGTTGTATCTCAACATGTATTTCCCAAAATAGTTTACGTATTATTTAAGTTGTATTTTTTTGACCAAATTATTTAAGTTATATTATTTAAAAATGAAGCTGTACTCCATATTATTAATTTATATTATCACTTGTCATTCCTGTACTAACTACAACTAATTTATTCAGTGATTATAAAAATGATTTCACTAATTAAAATACATTAAGACATAACATTTTCTACTTTGAAGTTGATGAAGTTCTAAATGTTTGTGGAAAAGACGATATTGCAATTGCGAATGGTAATTGTTACAGTCAACTTGAATAACATAATGTGAAAAAGTCAATGAAATCTACTGGAAAGTTCAAGACTGGTTGGAAAATCTAGTCACGTAATAATTGGAATTTCTCCCACTTGATTTTTCACACTCACCAGCTCACCGGTTTTTTGGAAACTCAGAAATAACATCCCACTCTCCATACCTCTCAACTACTGAACTAAACAGTACGCTCCCAATCTTTTAAAAAAAAGACCATTGGATCCACCTAAAAAGTCACCATGAGTCCCATAATCACTCCAAACAAGGTGACGACGCTTTTTTTTTCCTTCTTATAAGCGTGATATTTTTAAAACAAATCTCAACAAACCCACTTGTATGGTATGATCTAACTCAACCTTACAAAAATGAAAAAAACTATTTATGGTGTCTTAGAATATGGTATGGTCTAACTCAACCTTACAAAACTGAATTGTAAGGTGAGAGATGCTCTTTCATTATATACTTTTATAATACCTTATCTCTAGTCAATTTGAGACTTGGTTTCTCCCAATACACTCTCTCGTGCCTAACACTATTAGGCTTGTTGCATGGATAATAATGGTGGGTTGCCTGATGGATCTAGGATAGGCTTTGATACTAACTTAGAATTTGGGTGGAGCCTAATCACTTGGTTTCTCCCAATACACTCCCTCGTGCCTAACACTATTAGGCTTGTTGCATGGATAATAATGGTGGGTGGCCTGATGGATCTAGGATAGACTTTGATACTAACTTAGAATTTGGGTGGAGCCTAATCACTGGCGGATCCATGCATAGGGTTATGAGGGGCAATTACCCCAATGATATCAAAATATTTTACTTATCTATGCTTAATAAAAATATCTTTTGCCACCATGAGCGAATTATTTTCTAAAATGTTTTTACAAAATAATATGAGATATAAAGAGAATAATTAATACTAATTCTATTCGTTTATTTTTCAAACCTTTATTGTTTCAGCCTCTTTTAACATTAAATAAACACATGAAGAGCTTAAGTATTTTGTGTTATTTTAGGAGTATAGGCACAAAAAATTCTTTTACAAAACTAGCAGAGGCTGCCAAGTTTGGCTTCCAACGTTGCATCGACTAGGTCGCCATGGTCGATCCCAAGTTCAACTTTGACGTCCTGTGGCTTAGTCACCGAGTTCAAAATGGCAAAATAGTTGTAGCTAGGGGAAGTGGTGGCGCTTTGGCCGAAGCTGATGTTATCTATGCTCCTCCTTCTGCTCAGTAGATTGCTTTGTATTTTCTTTTTGTTTTTTGCATATATTGGGAATGTGGCCTTTGGCTTTTCCGGGGACACTCCTGGGTTGTAAAAACTATGAAAGCAGTGTCCTTTTATGGTCGTTAATACCTTAACTTGGTTCGTTTTTATAGTTATCCCGCGACTGAGATTCGTGGGGGTGCTCGCCACCTTCGAATTCTGAGCAAGTCCCAGGATCTCGGTAGTAAGTATCCGACAAAGGGTCGAAGTCGCTGTGGACTTCTTCCTTCGGTCTCTGATTGAGTTTTTGAACTCCGAATCAGAGAGGAGGCGAGCTTCGCGAGAGCGAAGGGGTGAAGTCGCCATGGACTTCTTCTTCTGGTCTCTGATTAACTTTTTGAACTCGGAATCAGTGAGGAAGACGGGCTTTCGAAGAGCGAAGGGGCGAAGTCGTTGTGGAATTCTTCCTCCGGTCTCTGATTGAGTGTTTGAACTCGAAATCATAGAGGAGGCCGGGCTCATGAAGAGCGAAGGGGCGAAGTCCCTGTGGACTTCTTCCTCCGGTCTCTGATTGAGTTTTTGAACTCAGAATCAGAGAGGAGGCGGGGCTCGCGAAGAGCAGTTGTGGAAACCGTTGTGGGCTTCCTTCCAGCGCCGAGTAAATCTTTGTTGGTACTATGCATTTCTCGAATCTATTGTTTATTGATTTTTGCATTGGTGAACATGATCATTGTACAAGGGATTGAGGTTTTATTTGTTTTCCAGAGGTCGGATCTGCTTGGAGATCTTCAGCCTTGGTTGCTTGGCGCCTTAGCTTGTTCTTTCTCGGCCTTCTGATCCGACTTTAGGGAGAGATAGTGACACCTTTTGGCTGCTTTGAGGTCGGCAGCTATGGTCACAACCTCGTTCTCTTGTGAGTAAACTTTCATCTTAAGGTGCACTATAGAAGCTAATGCCCGACTCTGCCCAAAATTAGCGTGCCGATTATGCACTGATATGAGGAACTGCAAGGTAAAACCAGGAACTAGGTCCTGACCGTTCTTGACAACTTCTCTTCCCCATAGGTGACCATGAGCTCGACATAGCCCGGTTGGTCCGGTCTCGCCCATTAAACCCCGAGCGGATCGATTGCCTCGATGCGGGGAAAGGTATGTCTCGGCGATCTTTAGCTTGGGTAGCAATTCTCGAAACAGGATGTGAGTCGAGCTTCCTTGGTCAACCAACATCCTTTTAACATCAACCCCAGCATGACCGTCGATATTATTAGAGGGACGTACTTGTTAGCCTTTCCATTTGAGAGATCTTGATCGGATAACACCAATGGTGGCCTTGTTGTTGTCGAGGTGGAGACTGGGTCTTCTCTGAGGTTAAGGATTTCCTGCCACCTTATTTTCATTGATCGTCGCGTCTCCCCAACGTCAATTGACTGCCCACCAGTGATCACTAGGGCCACTAGCCGAGGTCGATGTGGCCTTCGTGCCTCTTTAGCGGGGTTGCTGGTTTCTTCTCTTGGGTTCTTCGTGACCTTGTTAACTACCAACTAGCCTTTACGAGGTGAGCGGTGAGGTGACCGAGATCTTTTCTTTTCTCCCCCTTCAGATATTGTCTGAGCTTACCTCTTTGTATTAGTTCTTCAATATCATCCTTGAGAACTCAGCATACATCGGTGTCATGGTCATGGCATCTGTGATATCGACAGTATCTACGTTTGTTTGTGTTCTCCCTTTATGGGATTGAACCTAGCCATTTCACTTCCCGAATTCTGCATTAACACACTCTGCCAAGTTCCTGTGACACGAAGCGTTGAGTTCGGAGTACCCTTAAAATTTGCCCCAAAACTCAAGAGCTGTCTCTGAGATCGCCGGCCAGAATGGCCTCTTCGTAGTCAATGAATCATTGGGCCCTCCTCAAGAACTCATCCAGCATGTCGGGTCGGTGGAGGTCCTAGAAGAGTGTCCCTTTTCGGAGACCGTGCCTCATGAACAACATTTTTACTCCATCATCGAGGTGGCAAACCTGGTCGGGTTCTTTGTTGTAGTGCTTGATGTATTCCCCGAGCATTTCTTTCTCTCCCTCCGTGACGCGCCTCAAAGATGTCTTCCGACCCGGCTTGAGCCTAGACACTATGAATTGTGCCGAGAACAACTCGATCAGTGCTCCCAAGAGAGACCAAGCGGAGCTAGGTCTCGGAACCATTGCAGGGCGTTCTTGGATAAGGAAAGATGAAAGAGCTTGCACTTCACATCGTTGGAGGCATTACGATAATCCATCATCAGGTCGAATGTGTCGACGTGTTCTTCCAGGTTGCCTGACCCATCATACATATTCGACTGTGGAGACTTCTCTAATGATCTCGGCACACGAAACTTGGTGATCTCTGCAATGAAGGGATTGGCCGAGATCAGTGACTCTGTATGTTTGATAACTCTATTTTATATAGAGTATTTCATATGTTTAAACTTAGTAAATTGCTCTCTTTCAAGTAATAATAAAGAGTTTATATAGTATTTTGTGTGATATATGATAACTTGAGTGATTGACATGGTTATAGTTGTTATTAGGCCATTTTGGATTTATTATGGTATGTTTGATGTTTTTGTTCAGTGCAGTCTACAGATCCTGCATCAATGCTCCTGCATTGATACTGCACTGAATCTACACTACTTGGTGAATGAGCAGCTAGCTACATGTGCATCCACTTGCATGCTGACCTCATGCTTGGTCCCCTAAAGCAGAACCACTTTATATAGTAGGCGCCTACCATTCACACATAGCCATAGGGATAGCTTTGAAGAGTCATCAACATAGAGATACATGTTCAAACATCATTGGACCTCCCTATATGCTTGGTCAAAGATCTCAACTTGGGATTAACCTCTGAAAAACAACTACAGCTCAATTCTCTCAAGATTACTTCAACATGAAGGAAGGAAGCACCTCTATTGAAGACTATAAAAGGACCTCACATCTTCATTTGGAAATATATCACAATCCATAAGTTAGATCAAAATTTCAATATACATAGTTAGTTTCTATTTTATAAGAGGGAAAGGAAGGAATTAACAAATCCTCCTTACTTCAATTTCATAGTGTTTGTATAGTGCTAAGGAGTAATGCTAGTGCATTGCTTGGAGAATTCATACAAAGGGCTTCAACTTGTGTAACTTCTATCTTGTTGTTTCTCTTTTGTGATTTCAATTATATAAACAAGGTCTATTCAGTTTATATTTACCTTGCAATGTCTATTGTTAGCTAAATCTCTCTTAGTTGGAATGTCCTAATCATTTAAATAGCTTTTAAGTAAGTATGATGCATGTATGTATGTTTGTACTTTAGTTCTTGTTTGATAATATAGTCAACACTTATTTTGGGGAATGATCAACTTAGAATAAGTAAATTTGTAAGAGCAGACATGACTTACAATTAAGAACTCAAGAACTAATATGGGTAAGTGTTTTACATAAAGGAAACTTTTTGTGAAAACCATGCTAAGACCTAGACATAGGATAGTATAGTCCATAGGGTGACATGTGGGTACTTAAGATACAAGAGTGAACTTATTTAAGCATGCCTAGACATAGGAAGCTTGTAATGAAACTCAAGAAAGTGGATGAAAGGCACATAGCTAATGCAACAAAGATTGGTGCAATCGCATCACATACTGCATCAAACACTTAAAAGTAAATTACTTGATGAAGACATTCCAACTAGTTCTTCTCATTTGCATTATCAACACTTATACTTTGCTTTCTTATCTAACTTAGTTGTGATCACACCAAACTCCAATATAATTTATTATTTAGTTACCTTACACTCTATTACTTTATATTGCATTTTAAAAGAGAGTTTTTCAATCTCTGTGGGTTCGATCTTTTATACTACTTGTTTTGGACTGTGTATACTTGCACATGCTTTTACCCAACACCAAGTTTTTGGCGCCGTTGCCGGGGATTGAAGTAAATTCTTTTTAAAATTCCGATATATAGTAATTTAGTGTTGTATATAATTCTGGTATTTGTAGTTTCTATCATACAGAAGTACATGGTATTTTAGTATATGTACAGACTAGAAAGCAGGACACGTAATATAGTTTAGATCCGTAAATAGAAAGGAGATTTAGGAGATTGCTAAGATTGAAAAGCAAAATCAACAAGCTCGCAACATGTCTTTCAGTGAAGAACAAAGCTCAAGGCCACACTCAGTGAGAGGAGGCCCTGGTTCACATCATGCTACTGAAGAAGATCATAGAGAAAATCTCATCCACATGGATCACATAAGTATGATTAATGATAGAGATAGACCTATGAGGGAGTATGCTCAGTTTGATCATCAAAACATGCAAACTAGCATATCTAGACCTCATATTGATGCCATGCATTTTGAATTTAAGCCTATGATGTTTCAAATGCTTCAAACTATTGGTCAATTTGGAGGATCTCCTCATGAAGATCCTCATTTGCATTTAAGACAATTTCTAGAAGTATGTAGTAATTTTATCATACCTGGTGTTAGTGAAGCTGCATTTAGATTAAAGTTATTTCCTTATTCCTTGAAAGATAGAGCTAAGGCTTGGCTAAATTCTTTAGAGCCTAACTCTATCCATTCATGGAATGAAATGGCTGAAAAAAATTTAGGAAAATATTTTCCACCTATCAAAAATGCGAATGAGAAGCGATATTACTTCTTTTAGACAAAAAGAGTTTGAATCTTTATTTGAAGCATGGGAAAGATGGAAGGAACTTTTAAGAAAATGCCTCATCATGGTTTACTCTGTTATTATTCAAATGGAAACATTTTATAATGGTTTAGAACCTCAAACTAGAATAATGCTTGATGCATCATCCGGTGGAGTGTTATTAAATCTGTCATACAATGAAGCATGTGAATTAATTGATAGAATAGCAAACTAATAGCTCTAGTGGAGCCTACCGAGAGGGTAAGTGCCCAAAAGAAACCATCGTGGGTACATGAAGTCAATGATATATCCGCCTCTATCCGCTCAAGTAGCCACTCTAGCTAATTTGATGAAAAATTTCATACGCAATGCTATCTTTGCATCTAATGCAATTTGCATCACCAGCACAACATCCAGAGTAAAGAAGAGAACAAGTACCTCGTGCACCCCCTAGTTGTGTGTCTTGTGGAGGAGGTCACTTGTATGATGAGTGTTCTAGCAACCCTATCTCTCTGTAAATTATGTAGGTTATAATAAGAATAACAACCCTTATTCCAACACTTATAATCCTTGTTGGAAAGATCACCCAAATTTTAGATGGAGCAACAATAGTGCACCGCACTCTAGAAGCGCACCAACTACACCACCAGGATTCCCACTCAGAATAACCAAAGAAACTCTCAACCTACCACTGAGAATTCTCTAGAATCCATGCTTAAAGCATTCATAGGTGAATCTAGAACTGCTAGACAAACCCAAGATGCTTCTATTAAGAACTTAGAGAATCAAGTTGGTCAATTAGCCACAACTTTGTATCAAAGGCCACAAGGTGCCTTACCTTCAAATACAGAAGCTACTCCTTCCCAAAAACAAGGAAAGGAACAAGTTAAGGCTATTTCTTTGAGTAGTGGTAAGGATTTTATAGAGTTAACTGAGAAGGAAAGTGTAGAAAAGGGAGAAAAAACCAAAAATCAAAAAGAAACCAATGCAGAAACATCTAATGCTCCTGCATCACATTACCTAAGTTAGTACCTGAATACCCTCCTCCTCCTTATCCTCAAAGACTGAAAAAAGCACATGAGGAGAAACAGTTTGGTAAATTCTTAGAGGTACTAAAGCAATTACACATCAATGTTCCCTTAGTAGAAGCACTCCAACAAATGCCAAACTATGAAAGTTTATGAAGGATGTGCTTACTAAGAGAAGAAGATTAGGAGAGTTTGAAACAGTTGCCATGACAGAAGATTGTAGTTTGCTTATGCAAAATAAGATTCCTAGGAAATTGAAGGATCTAGGTAGTTTTATAATTCCATTTTCCATTGGAAAATCTTATACTAGTAAAGCTTTATGTGATTTAGGTGCAAGCATCAACTTGATGCCTAAATCTATTTTTGACCAGTTAGAAATTGGAAATGCAAAACCAACCACTGTGACACTTCAATTAGCTGACAGATGAAGGTATCATAGAAGACATCCTAGTTAAGGTAGATAAATTTGTATTCCCTGTAGATTTTGTTATCCTTGACTTTGATGGAGATAAGGAAGTGTCTATTATCCTAGGTAGACCATTCTTAGCAACAGGCAAAACCATAATTGATGTGCAGAAATGTGAGCTCACTATGAGAGTGAATGATCAAGAGATAAAATTCAATGTAATGAATGCTATGAAGTATCCTGCAGAGAATACAGAAGAGTGTTCATCCTTAGTCTCTCTAGATCAATTGGTGGAAAAACAGTTTTACAAACAGTATGATCACTTAGCCAATGCAGATGCATTAGATGCAGCAGAATTGCTAGATGATGAAATACTAGAAAAAGAAAATCTACCAATAGAAAACTCTTGTAAGGAGGTATGGGCTAGAACTTATGAACCACTCAATCTTGAGGATCCAATTCTCAAGAAGAATTTACCCTCAATAGAACAACCTCCTAAGTTAGAATTGAAGATACTTCCTGAACACCTTAAGTATGCCTTCTTAGGAACAAATGAAACTTTACCTGTTATCATTGCTTCTGATTTAACATCAAAACAAGAGAGTGATCTCATCAGTAATCTAAAGAAGCATACCAAAGCTATAGGTTGGCAAATGGCAGATATCAAAGGAATTAGTCCTTCTATATGCATGCATAGAGTCATTTTGGAAGAAAATTCCAAAAAATAACATAGAGAGTCAAAGAAGACTAAATCCTATTATGAAAGAGGTTGTGAAAAAGGAAATTATTAAGTGGCTAGATCTTTGGAATCATATACCCCATATCAGGGCGGTGCTTGGGTAAGCCCCGCCCAATGTGTACCAAAGAAAGGGGGTGTGACAGTGATAGCCGATGAAAAGAATGAGTTGATACCAACTAGAACTGTCACAGGGTGGAGAATCTGTATGGATTACAGAAAACTCAACAAAGCTACCAAAAAGGATCACTTTCATTTACCATTCATAGACCAAATGTTAGATAGACTAGCAGGGAAAGAATTCTATTGTTTCCTAGATGGCTACTCAGGCTATAATCAAATAGCCATTGAGCCTAAGGATCAACACAAAACTACCTTTACATGCCTTTATGGAACCTTTGCTTTTAGAAGGATGCCATTTGGCTTATGTAATGCACCTGCTACATTCCAAAGATGCATGATGTCTATATTCTCATATTTCATTGAGCAATCAATGGAAGTATTCATAGATGATTTCTCTATCTTTGGAGAAACATCTCAAGTTTGTTTAACAAACTTGGAACAAATTCTCAAGAGATGTGAAGAAACAAATTTAGTATTAAACTGGGAAAAGTGCCATTTCATGGTACAAGAAGGTATTGTGCTAGGACATATAATTTCAAAGAAAGGTCTAGAGGTAGACAAAGCTAAGGTTAATGTCATTGAGAATTTGCCACCACCAAATACAGTTAAAGGTATCAGGAGCTTCTTAGGCCATGCTGGTTTCTATAGAAGGTTTATCAAAGATTTTTCAAAAATATCAAAACCATTATGTATGCTTTTGCAACATGATGTAGCATTTAACTTTGATGATTCTTGTATAGAAGCTTTTGAAAAGCTTAAAAGGCATTGTGATTGCACGATGATAGTAACACCTGATTGGAGCAGACCATTTGAATTAATGTGTGATGCTAGTGACTTTGCAGTAGGAGCAGTCCTGGGGCAAAGGTATGACAAGGTTTTTCATTACATTTATTATGCTAGCAAAACATTAATTGAAGCTCAAGTGAACTACACAGTCACAGAAAAAGAATTATTAGCTGTGGTATTTGCATTTGAAAAATTTAGATCTTACTTAGTTGGCACTAAAATTATTGTCTATACTGATCACTCTGTCATTAAGTATCTAATTTCAAAGAAAGATGCAAAACCAAGGCTGATAAGGTGGATTTTACTCCTACAAGAATTTGATCTTGAAATAAGAGACAAGAAAGGAGTAGAAAATCAAGTAGCAGACCATTTATCAAGGATTGAAGGAGAATCACTTGGTACACAAGGAGAAGAAATCAAGGAGAGCTTTCCAGATGAAAAACTATTGGCAATCACAGTCAATGCAAAACATGAAACTGCATATGCTATAGGCAATGCAGGAGCATCAAATGCATCTGCACTATGGTTTGCTGATATTGTAAATTTCCTTGCAAGCAAAGTAGTACCAGTGAATATGACATATCAACAAAGGAGAAGATTCTTCCACATAGTTAAGCAATACTATTGGGATGATCCATTCCTTTACAAGATGTGCCCTGATCAATTAATGAGGAAATGCATCCCCAAGAGGAGCAGCAACAAGCGATGCTTTACGCATTTCCATTCTGCACCTTATGGAGGACACTTTGGAAGCACTAGAATAGCAACTAAGGTATTACAGTCTGGTTATTTTTGGCCTACTTTATTTAAAGATGCTTATTTTATGGTCAAATACTGTGATAAATGTCAAAGAGCAGGAAATATCTCTGATAAACACGAAATGCCAAGAACCAATATTTTAGAAATTGAATTATTTGATGTATGGGGAATGGATTTCATGGGACCTTTTCCACCCTCTTTTGGCAATTTATATATCTTAGTAGTTGTTGATTATGTGTCCAAATGGGTAGAGGCAGTAGCATTACCTAACAATGATGCTAAATCAGTGAGTAAGTTTCTTCAAAGAAATATATTCACTAGATTTGGAATTCTTAGAGCTATCATTAATGATGAAGGTTCACACTTTTGCAATAACATCATAGAAAACCTTCTAGCTAAGTATGGAGTTAAGCATAAGATAGCTACAGCTTACCATCCTCAAACTGGTCAAGCAGAATTATCCAATAGGGAAATTAAGAGAATGCTAGAAAAAATGGTGAGTCCAAATAGAAAAGATTGGTCTTTACATTTTGATGATGCCTTATGGGCATATAGAACAGCATTCAAAACACCCTTAGGAATGTCCCCTTACAATTAGTCTATGGAAAAACATGTCATTTACATGTAGAGTTGGAAAACAAATCTTATTGGGCTATCAAGAAGCTCAATCTCAACCTAAACAAGGCAGGTAAAAAGAGAATGATAGAGCTTGATGAGCTAGAAGAAATTAGGCAAACCTCTTATGAAAATGCTGAAATCTACAAAGCTAAAACTAAGGCATGGCATGACAAGAAAATTCACAGAAGAGAATTGAAAGAAGGAGGACTAGTTCTACTGTACAACTCTAGGTTAAAGCTATTTCCTGGTAAACTAAGATCAAGGTGGTCAGGACCATTTAAGTTGATAAAGGTTTATCCACATGGAGCAGTAGATTTATTAGATAAGACATCAAATATTGTCTTCAAAGTGAATGGTCAAAGAGTCAAGATGTACTAAGGTGAACATGTGGTGAGAGACAAAATCACCACCAATTTGCAAAATCTCTAAGTAAAAAGAGGTAATCAGGCTGACAAGACTCTTAAAACAAGCGCTTAATGGGAGGAAACCCATCATTTTTAAGTATTTTTGTGCAATTTTATGTTTTTAGTTTTTTTGAAGGAATGCAGGATTGTAATGCAGCTGCATCAGTGCACCTGCATTGAAGAAGAAAATGCCCTGCATCAAAAATTTCAAAAATTGAAGAATGTGATTAAGTGTGAGTTTTAATTCATCAGGAAGATCAAAGGAAAGTTTAGAAGGATAATGATGTGTTTAATAGCCAAGGAAGACACATGGTGGCTTGCATGTACACCACATCTTACCTAACGGCTACTTCCATCAAATCAAAATCCCACTTAACCTTCCTTCCCATTAAACCTTCACCCTCACAGCCGTTACCCCTTCTTTACGAAACTCTCTCGAAGAAACAGTTACCACTCACATTCTATTCCAGAAAACCCATCAAAAGAAACCGAGAAATCAAGCAATCACGATGGTGAAAAAGCAATCAGTACAAAAATCATCAGGCAAGCATACTAATTCTTCAAAGAAAGGGAAGAAAGCCATGCATGCAGAATCATCATCAAACAGAAAAGGCAAAGCGAAAGAACAAGCATCGAGAACCAATGATAATGCTCATTTCTGGAAGATGCATCTATTACCCGAGAGAGGGTATGATTTGAAGAAAGCTAGTACATCATTCATGTCAACAGTGGCCAATTTCAACTGGGATCATTTCGTTCTTCCAAGAGGAGGCTACATTGAAGATTTGGTGAGAGAATTCTATGCTGAAATCACACCACAAGAAGGAATAGAGCAATCCTACACTTCTATGGTGAGAGGTAAACTTGTGCACTTTCATCCAAAGAAATTGAATGAACATTATATGCTTAAGTATAATGGTGCTGAATTTGAAAAGAAAGTGGCTAAAGCTTTTAATTAAGAAAGAAATGGAGGAAGTGAGAAGTAGAATAACAATACCAGGATCTATTTGGGAAAAGTTCACACCAAATGAAATCAAACTTAGGAGCACTTACTTGATTGATGCATTAGGAAATTGGCATCTATTTGTAGCAACTTCAATTCTGCCAACATCACACACATATTCAATGACCAAAGAGAGATTGATCTTGCTAGATACAATTCTCTCCGAGGGAAATGTTGATATAGGTAGATTGATTGCTAGAGAAATTCTTGCATGCACAACTAAATCAAAGGGATTTCTGTTTTTCCCTTGTCTTATTACTGAGTTGTGTATGAAAGAAGGTGTTCCTATAGCTCCCAATGAACAAAGAAAATTCCCACCTGGAAATCTGAATGCTGAAATGAAAGAGAGATTGAGAAATGTGAGAGGCTCTGCACCTGCAAATGCAAGAGCATCACATGCAGAAGAAGAAGAAGAAGAAGAAGAAGAAGAAGAAGAAGAGTCATCCTCCCTCTTGCACATGCTTTTACCCAACACCAATGTTGTCATCTTTAGCTTGTTTCGATTTCCCTGTCTTTTTTCGAGGGGATGGACTGTGTGACAACGAGGAGTCATGAGAAGAGTCATCACCCGGGCCTGAGTAGGGGGAGCCGGCGGAGTCGAAGGTCTGCCTGGTCTGCGCTCTCGACGAATTGGAGATCTGCGGGTGTGTCTTTCCTGTGCGGCCTTGCGCTGGGGTGGAGAGCCATGTCTTCTCGACACAGCCGTCTTCGGAAAGGCTGAGAAGAGTCATCCTCCCTCTTGCACATGCTTTTACCCAACACCAATGTTGTCATCTTTAGCTTGTTTCGATTTCCCTGTCTTTTTTCGAGGGGATGGAGTGTGTGACAACGAGGAGTCATGAGAAGAGTCATCACCCGGGCCTGAGTAGGGGCCATGAGTCGGTCGAAGTGCTGGTCCGCGCTCTCGACAATTGGAGATCTGCGGGTGTGTCTTTCCCCGCGGCCTTTGGCTGGGGTGGAGAGCCATGTCTTCTCGACATAGCCGTCTTCGGAAAGGCTGGTTGTGCCTGACCTGGTGTTAGGGTTGTGACGATGCGTGCATTAGCGGCTACCTCCATCTGACTGACTCAGATTTCTTGTTGAATGAGATCCATGCTTTGACGCTCTAGGATGTCCAGAATGTGGCTCATTGCTTTCACCTGAGCGAAACAACCTCGGGAAGAGGAAGCGGTGCTAGAGCCGGAGGAGGGAGTTGGTTAAGGGTGGAAGAGTATGCGCGCTCCTCGGCGGGGAGTGTTTGCATGTGTCCTTACGGTGTCCGATCGAGTTGGGTGAAGGTGCTACAATACTTTGGAGTTGTTGTCGAGATTGGGCTCGAGTTGGAGGGTGTCCTCGTCGAACCATGGAGGTTTTGAATTTGAGAGTGAATAGTGTACTCCCACTGTGGTCGCCAATGTTCGTACCTGGGTCGGCTTGAAGATCCGCCCCAGGGTAGTTGATAGTCGTGGCTCGACTAGGTCGACGGTGGTCCGAGTTGGGATTGGTCCTCCGTGGTCGAGGTTCTTTGAGGTGGTGGTACATACAAGCACTCGATGCTTAAGTCAGCACACAAAAGTGGAGAGGTAAATGAATGAGAACGTAGCTGATTCCATGGGGGTGTAAGCCTATTTATAGACGTCAGATCCGGTCCTAAGTCGTTGGATGAAGCCGCGATCATCTGATCCATCCAAAGCGATCTACCCTTGGATGCTGCTTAATTGGGCCGGAACTGGAGTTGGATTGGGCCTGACCCAACTCCGA
Source organism: Oxytropis ochrocephala (assembly GCA_020916435.1). NCBI lineage: Eukaryota > Viridiplantae > Streptophyta > Magnoliopsida > Fabales > Fabaceae > Oxytropis > Oxytropis ochrocephala. The sequence goes on along the minus strand of CM037091.1, from coordinate 29,501,057 downwards.
GTTGGGCCAGGCCCAGTCCGGAACACCAAGGCAGGATTGTGTTCCTTCAAAGACACTAAGACAAAATATATTACCACTAAAACATGATGTTTAGGGTGTATTACCACTAAGACATTATGTTTGGGTGTTTATAGGAACACGGGAACACCCCTTGAATCCGCCTCTGCTTCAAGGCCTTATATTTTGGGACAAAGGGAGTATTTTTTTAAAAAAAATATTTTTTGGTAATACAAGGAGGGAGACCAAAATACCACATTGAATTTTCCTTAACAGTACTAGGCAAGACATATGAATGTTCATGCTAACAGATGTTCTTTCCACTAGGGTTATTAGTTATATTTTATTTGGTACAAATTCGATTTGCATTGTTTACGGAGTTATTTATAAGTATTTGTTTTCTAAACAGAGGCCTGCTGGAGATAGATATCAACTATTAGTAAGTATTGTCTCGTGAACTATCAGTAATAAAACACTACTCTTACATTTTTTAATATTAACTTGAACAACAAACAACAATGTGCTTTTCTTGAGGTGCTAGAATAATGTTTATTAAGTGCTGAAATGAATGGTGACATGGAACCATACGTGTAACTTGGCTTGAATTGTAATATAAACTACCAAAATTTATTAGTAAGTTTCAAATGAAGAACAAACAAAATTTAAGTAAGAAAAAACATCCAACTTAAGAAAAGCTAAAATATAGATGAGTGTGCACTACAAAGAGTACCAGCCATTCATAGTCACTAAAACCACATATTGCACATGTAGGAAGGGTTCCTCCAACTAAGAACTACTACTATCTAGCTCATCATTCAAAATGAAATTCACTCCTTTGGGAGACCCTTGGATACAAGCTTAAATCTAGAATCATTTGAAGCTTTTTTTGTAGATTTGAGGACCTTCTACCGCGAATCATCACATTCCGTAAAACTCTGGCATTTTGCATTATGAATCTGGTAAATTGAATCTCACACTCATTGCCTGTATAGCTATTAACACACAGTCTTTCTAGTTTTGATATAACGCATTCCGGGAAAAATTTGGATGCACCCATTTTTCTACCACTTCTGGATACCTCTGTTGCCATTAAACATTATAAGTCATAAAATAAATAATTGTAGGTTTTTCAACAAGAAGAATATTGAAGCAATTGTAACTGTACAAAAACAATTCCTTAAACTTAACAGACCTTATCGATTACAAGATTCTGAAGATGGGGGCAATAATGCAACAATAGAATAACCGAGTCCCAGAGATCAGGCAAATAAATGTGAAGCTCCATGTAGGTTAAATTGGAAAAGTTGAGAGTTGGAATGCCCTGTTTTATTCCCTACAGAAACAGAAAATATTAATATGTGATTTCCTATAGAAACAAATTAATCGTTACTAAATTAAGTAAGATTCGTGGGTCAAAAAAAAAATTAAGTAAGATTCGTATTCATACCAAATCTGCACATAGAAACTCCACATTATAAAATAATTTCAAGGCAAGAGAAAGAGAAGAAATGTCAACTTTGACCAATTTAGGCAATTGGAAGTGTTTTGACTCTCTACTAGTCAAAGGATCGGTAAAAGTTAAAGATTTTATCACCAAATCCTCAAGGATTGGACATGCATCGAGAATCTCAGCAATGTACTGATGATTTTGAAAACTAAGCATTTTCAAGTGAAGTATTTTGAGAGAAGGAAAACTAACACAAGAGAGACCCTTCACACAAAACCCACTCAACTTTAAAACAACAAGAGTTGTGCTGCTAAAAACACTAAACGACAAGCTAATAGAGGGACGAAGAGAAAGTATGATAATTTCGGCTTTGCATTGCTTTGCAGTCATAACCCATGCATTTACCATAGAAGACTGACACAAAGTAGACGTACACATGAGATTGAACTTCTTGATGGGTTGTTCCCCACCTCGCAAGAGAAACACATTATAGACCAACTGAATAAAACGAAGATAGGTATCTCTGTTTCGTGAATAGCTCCTATCGTCAAAATTAAGAGTGGAAATTCTTTCCAGAGAGGCCTCCAACGCTTTGAAAGAACGCTCGTAGCAACAGCTTCTTGGGTTTGTAAAAAAGAGAGAATGTGACATATGATTGAATCAGGTAAAGAACCAACCCTATCTGCCATTCGCTTTGATGGTGAAAACTTTTCTATCACAAAGAACCAACCCTATCTGCCACCAAACTTTACCTCGGATTGTACGGGTTCGGTTTGGCGGGTGAAATGGTGGGTATGTGCGGGTTTGGGACCAAGAGATCCTTGAGGAGATTAAAAAAAAATGAGGGAAGGATAATAAGAACGACGTGATGAACAATAAAGGATTAACAAGAGAGATGAAAAGAAACTAACCAGAGAGGGAGATGAAAGATAACGATAGAAAGAGAGGCAGAAATAATTGATCTTGATCCGAATGAATTTAAACAGATCTAGTAATAAAAAACACACAGAACTCGAGACACTTAGAAAAAGCTTGCCAAGAGCTTAGAAGAGATGGCCAGTAAGGCCAATCCATGGAAGAAGCTGGTGGCTTAGCGGAACAAAAAAACAACAGTGGAAATAGAAGAGCTCGATGAGGGGTTCTTGGATCTGTCTTGATTCGTCCGATTGATGAGAGGTCGGGTCAGAAACTGGTTCTAAAGCCGGTGGACGGAGGTTTTTTAGAGCGAGAGGAATCAAAGTTTGGTGTGTGCGTGAGTGAGAGAGAGAAACAAGTTGGTTGCTTGGTTGGTTTACTCCGGTCCTCTATATATAAATGGAAACTTTTTTGGAGCCGTTATGATGGTCCTCAATATTTTCATTTATTTTTTAAATTAAATTTCAACATTTTTATTTTATTAATTAATATTCACTTGACATTTATGAAATCAAATCTCCAGTATTAAATATCACTTTATTAATAGTCATTAAATGTCATTTTATCTTTTCAAATTATTTTCCAAAACAAAAAAATATTACATTAATTTAAAAGGTGTTAACTTCAATTTATAATTTTTTAAGACAATATACTACATTTTCTATAGACTTCACATTTTTTACACTAAAATTTTGAACAATCTATGTCTATTGTTGACTTGAGTACTATATATATATATATATATATATATATATTGAATATTATAGTACAGCGTAAAAAAATGAGAACTAGTACAGCGTTTTCAAGAATGCAGTAGATACGTTAATTCCGTGTAATAGCTAGCGGGTGTATTCCGTGTTCTCATTAGTAATCATAGCCGTTACTCATATCTAACGGATATTATTAGTAGTTCTCATTTTTTTAAAATAAGAACTAGTTCATTCCCACCCGATACGCTCCTATATATATATATATATATATATATATATATATATATATATATATATATATATATATATATATATATATATATATATATAAACTTTTGAGTAAATATATGAACATAATTGTACTTAAATTAAGTTTTTAATAAAATTTACTATCAAATATAAATATTACAAAATGGATACAAATTTTTGTTTCATCAGTAAATTATATTTGATATTAAGTTTTATTAAAAACTTAATTTAAGTACAATTATGTTCATATATTTACTCAAAAGTTTATATATATATATATATATATATATATATACTAGATTAAATGAAAGCTTTTTTTTTTGGTAGGACATGAAAGGTTAGCTATTACCACTATGGTCAATTATAACATTGACCTAATTAAGACACATTGTTTCAACAATTATTATATTACTCATGTCACAAATTATTATTATTATTATTATTATTACTCAACATACTAATGCTCCTTAAAAAACTATTCATATTCCATACATTTGAAACCAATATGTAATAATTATATTAAATCATTCCTTCACTTAATTCATAGCCTTTATATACACCATTTTTCATACCAATTGTGCATACTTCCTCTTTTCCCCTTCTCCAAACATTTTCTCCTGCACACATTTTTCTTTAGCCACCTACAATCATGTCTACCCACAAGTAATTACTTCACTTGAGCTCAACCCATTTTTATAGACTTTTCCATTTCTTTTTCATTATATTTTTTTATGAAAAAGTTTAAGCTACAAGAAAATCGTTGATTTGCCACGGACATTTCCGTCGTAAATGTACAAATTTCCGTGGCAAAACAACATTTGCCACGGACAAAAATTGGTGGCAAAAACGCTCGTCGCAAATCGTTTGCCACGGAATTTCCGTGGCAAATGTTTCCGTCGCAAATCCGTCGCTAATCCGTCGCAAATATCCGTGGCAAAGTCGTCGCAAATTTCATCGCAAATCCGTGGCAAATCCGTCGCAAATGTAAAAAAAAATTAAAAAATAAATAAATCATACAAGCATGAACCTGAAGAGAATGTTTAATAAAATTAAAAAAAATAAATCATACAAGCATCAACATAATTAATAATTTAGCCAATCAAATATTGTATGGTTATATAGAAGAGAATAGAGACTCATTATTTAATATAAATCACACCTCTTAGTGTTATCAAATTTTCCAATTACACACAAAATTGCCTCAAAACAAACTCTTTTACTGGGATCCAACAGAAGTTGATAGAGCACTGAATTGAACTGAGATCTAATATCTTGTCTCTCTGTACAAGTACGTAAATAGAAATTTAATCATCACAAACTTGGCAGGTGTTGAACGCTCAGATTGTGAGAACATTATCAAGATTTGCATCGGTCAAGAATAAGCGCCAAACCAAATATCGAAAATGGGATACCCTTCCGGGATGATAGTAGTGATGACCATTGGAGCAACTTCACAAATCCTGCGACAACCACACAAACCCATGTTATGACAACTGTCACGACATGAAACCGATCATTGACCGTGCAAAGCAAACAACCAAAACACCGAATGCAAATAGGGTAAAAAAAGAAGAGAACAACTAGCTGATAGATAAGGATATTGCAAGGTTAGACTTATTGACAGAGAGAGAGAGGGTATCTCACCAGAAGAGACTTCAATGGTCGACCAATATCTCGCTGCTCTTGATCACCGAATTTGTCCTCGGCTATATGTTTGTCTAACAAGGCATCCTGGTGTGTACCCATAGAAGAGAAAAATCGAAAGCAAAGTGAAACCACTAGAGTTTATAGAAATTGATGTGACAAAATCTACCAAGACATTCTTGCAAATAAGCATGGTGTGCACAAAAGCATTCAGTTCTTAATAAACTAGGACAACTAAACCAAAATATCAGACACGAGGACCCTGCTAGAGAAAAAATGGAAAATGAAAATGATACAATAGTTAATTAAAAGATTCAATTAGCACAAACCTTAGCCACAAATATATCTCGACACCATTGAGCAACAACTTCATCTGCTTCTGGCAAATCCTTCATCAAATGCCTCTTAATATGCACATGCACCTAATTATCAGATGAGTACATTCTTAATTAAACATGAATTTTTATAAAGAAAAATAATGCCATAGTGTGATCAATAGGGCCACTATTTAGCTGCTAATGAGACCACTACGGCTGCACCTTTATTCCGCAATGATATAGCGTGAGAATAGCGGCAAACCGCTTCATCGCTATAGCACGACTATTGACATCTCACATCTACAATCAGCATTATGAATTATGACATTCATGATCCTAGTTTTGATAGTTTCCTTGAAAATCATGTTTACGAAATGAAATCATTTTGGCCCTATAAGAGCCATGCTAACAATACCTGTTCCTTCCAAAAGCCATGACAACACCATTCAAAGCACTTTCTACAGCAGGATCCTCCATACCCACAGAATTATTAAGGAAAGAAATTGGTTTCAGAACTATGATATCAGAGTCTAGATAGATCCCACCGTACCTGATAAATCATAAATCAGAAGACAATGTCAATGCCATAACTTTTTGATGAACTTTTTGAGGACCTCATCATAACTTCCATATTGATCAAGATAGTTTTTTTCCAGCTGAATAGACTTAGATGGTCCCTCAACACCTGCATTCACTGACGTGCCTTCATGAAGGATTGCATGTCCAGCATCATCAAATACCATCCTGTTGGATACTATCCTCACATTTTTGAATGATCTGTGAAGTTTCTGTCTTAGAACCTGATATTATTATTAAAAAAACAGTACATTGCAATTGAGAGGCACAACCAATAACAAGAGAAGTGAAGAGCAATGTTTAGTGACAAAATTGACTTTTCGGACCTCTTCAATGATATCGCAAGCCCTGCGGAGAATATTAATACGAGAATGTTTCTTTTTAGAAAATAACAAAACGGAAAGTGGAAACAAATGTCAAGCAATCCAATCTTCACATACCTTTACTCGTATATTACATTTCATAAACTCGCCTAATATAAAATGAAGATATCAAGATTTAAGAACTTTAATCTATTTGAATAATTCTTTGAAACATACCTCCAAGTACTCAAAAAGCTCGAAACACCTTCCCGAAAGCTATGTTAGCATTAGCAACTGATTGTCTTATAGATTCATATGTAAGTCCTCCTCAACAAGAAGACGTGTGTGTTTTCCCCACCTAGTACACCAAATTTTGAGTTTCGACAAAGAAACATTAAAATAAACACCGAATGTCATTGTCAATGTTCAACTCGTAACCTAAATCTCTATCATTAATAAACCAAGTCACATACCATTCTTCCATGAGTTTGGTTTTCTCTTCAAGTCCAATAGTTGATGAAAATTCTAATGGATGGTAATGTTCATATAATTGTTGCCTCTTAGCATCATATTCAGGATTATCCTGCTGCAAAGGCCATGACTAGCTGCAAATGTTTCCATTATGTATATTACACATAGCAAAATTCCTAATGATAGGTTTTTAGGCATGAAAGGGAGCAAAAAATATAGAACATACTTTGGCCACGAGTTCCATTAACCCAAAACTTGGTTAGTGTTGCATCAAAATCAACGATTACGGAACCGTAAATCTATGAATCCGAATAGAATCATCATAAAATAGAAACATATTTGTCTAGGAACATCCGAAATTACGAAAAGAAAAATAAATCTTTTTCGAATGATACCTAATTTTTTTGTTATGCCACTAAAAAACAGTTTTTTGTAACTATTTTCTAAAACAATTTTTAAAACTAATAAAACAAAAATGGCAATCAAAAAGCACAAAATGTGAGTGAAAGTCATTTATGAACGAAATGCATGAAGAAATTACCTGAAGTTTGTGGGGACCGGCCAAACGAATTGCAGAAATTTTGTTGTCCAGAGAAAGAGGATCAGCAACTGAGAACTCAGAAACCATTTTGACATCCTCCATTTCCAAATGTTTCCCGCAACTAAGTCTGGAAAATGATAACCTTAAAAGAAAATCACGAGAATAATCAATCAACAAACTTAATAGAAGAAAGACATGCAATAGCAATAGTATAAGGGGAAAGTCGGGAAGAGGAGGAGCATCGACGGCGAAATGGTGGAGTTCGGAGGAGAAACGGTGGAGAAACCGTTCCAGTGAGGCGCGACGGAGAGGGAGAGTGGAAGAGGGAGAAACGGTGGAGAAACCGTCTCTCGGTGGCCGTAGGCTCGATTAGCGATGGAGGAGGGCGGAGGAGGCCGGACAACGGTGGAGGGTGGAGGTCGGAGGAGGAGTTTGAGGTGAGGTGAGGCGCGACGGAGAGGGGAGACGCAGAGAACGAATGAATAGATTTTAGGGATAGAGACGTTCTAATAGGGTATCGGGCTCGTTTTAATTTTATAAATGCGTTGCCACGGACTTGCCACGGCATCTCCGTCGCAAATTTTATGTCCGTGGCAAACCCGTGGCAAACCCCAGCGGGAAAATTCCCGCTCCTATTTTTTACACATGCCGTCGCAAATCCGTGGCAAATTACTGACGGAATAAGCTCCGTGGCAATTGCTGGTGGCTAAAACAAGGATTTCTGGTAACACACACACACACATTGTGAGTCTCAAACATTCTTCCATAATCTCTTCATTATTTTCACTTTCCCATCCACCACTAAGTTCTCTCTCGATAGATTTTAAGTTTTGACCCTTTGGCTTGCTTTCAACACACCAATGCAAAATCCAAAAAATATGAAATATTTATCAAATTTTACATTTGTGTTGCTCCGTCCTTCTTACCTTTGTCCACCACTTATGTTTTATGTGGAAAAAGTTTATTTAAAAAATCAAGATACGATATGGCAGGGATACTTCAATAAAAAATTAAATTAAAATTTAAAAATATAAACCATAAAGATACTTATGATCAAAATAAGTAAGCATAATACCAACAATGGTTGGTCCAAGTGATAACTGGACTCGAATCCCACCCCAAGGTCTCGGGTTTCAATCTTGGAAAGTGACAAAAACTCTATTGGGAGGAGAGAACCACACGTGCCAGCAAAGGCGAGTACTCGTGGCCAGCCAGGTTCCCTGACGTAGATTAGTCATCGGCAAAGCCAATGGAAACTGCGCACCAATGACCAAGACTAGTATGCACATAAACCAAATCTTGTGTCCTTTTTGGATCCATTTTTTTCTCATTAAAGAATGGATAAAAGAGTAAGTATCTGGTCGTTTTTGATTTAAAAATAAATATCAATTCTAGGATACTCCCATGATACGTATCCGGTAAGTATCCGGTTTTTTTTATTTAAAAATAAACATAAATTCCAGGATACTCACAAGATACGTATCCGGAAGTATCCAACACGTATCGATATCGGATACGTATCGAATACGGGTACGTGGTCTATTTTCACTTCAAGAAAAACTTGTTTTAGCCACCAGTATTTGCCACGGAGCTTATTTCGTCAGTAATTTGCCACGGATTTGCGACGGCATGCGTAAAAAATAAGGGCGCGAAATTTCCCGCTGGTGTTTGCCACGGGTTTGCCACGGACTTGTGAAAGGACAAAAATTTGCCACGGAGATGCCGTGGCAAGTCCGTGGCAACCCACTACAAACACACTTTTCTTTCTCTTCCACTCTAGAGACCTTTCACTCCCACTCTCTCATTTCATTCTCCCTCTCTTACTCTCTCCGTCTCGAGACCTTTAATTTCATCGCACGACCCACCACCCCACGACGGCACGACCCACCACCCAACACCCCACCACCCAACACCACCGTTCCTCCACTGCAACATCCTCTTTCAGTCTCCCTCTCTCACTCTCAAAGAAACTAAAACCCTAACCTCTTTCAGTCTCCCTCCCATAGATCGCGAAGCTTCTACTCCCGAACTAATGTCATCTGAAGTTCGTTTCTCCCTCAATTTCACCTTTTCAGCTTCGTTTCTCCATCGATTTCACTTTTTCAGTATTCTTAGTAAAAACAATGAAGAGAGTCCTTTTCGCGGAGGTTGAAGTTACGACTCGAGCAAACACCACTATCTCTTGCTCTTTATCGCTTTGGTTGATTCCCTTTGTTCATTTGGCTTGGCGCAACATTACTATCAATTGGCTTTTGTAGATTGATAGGCTTTTACATTGTAATCTTGTGGTAGTAATTTCATAGTAAAATTTCTTGGTTTTTGATGTTGAGCAGGTTGTAAAATATGGATTTTTGTTTCCCATTTTTTTGTTTTGGTTTTCTACGTTTATGCTTAGTTTTCATATATACTTAATGAGTTGACATATTTTTCTTTTCTAAAAATATGTATATCATCGTGAGAACACTATGAAGATGGATTTTTGCGGTGTTAAATAGGTGACATTGTTTCTATCTGTTAAGCTCCATACTCATTTGAAATGGATCTAGAGAAATGGTTTGAAATGAGATTGATTAAAACTAGATATTTGCACTGTGGTTTGGAAACAATCATTACCTATTCTTTCCTTATTTGTATCCCTTATATAATATCTAAGAGGTATAAGAAAATCAGCACAAATTCTAATTTTCCTAGTCAACTGTGTTAAGTTGTTAACCATGTTCTATTGTTTAATCACTACTTGAAGAAAGTCGATAGGAAACTTACTAAATCATCTCTTGCTTTCGATCAAGCATCCAAACAAGATAAGTGGCGTATTTGCTTATTGGTTTTTTTGCTGTTACCTTGCTCATTATGATTACAAGGATTTCCTTAGGTTTCTGGTCATGCTAGAAAAATTATGTATGTCCGTGTCTATGAGTGTCTTGTGCATCATTTATCTAACATCCGGTCCTATTTAATGTCATTTGCATCAAGTCAAGATGATGCATTAGTCTCAAAGTAATGTAAGTCTTTATTTCCTCGAGTCTTTATTTTTCATTCTTTCTTGTTGTTGTCTTGATGGTTGCATTCACGGGTATTTTATAGAAAAATCGTGTTCTTCAATATTTATAATTTCTTTCTCGTGGATTACACATTTAATACTATGGTCTTCCTTAGGAGCACTTCCAAAAATACTATGATCTTTGTCATGCCATACACAGAAGGCTATATTGGTCAATGCAACCGATAAGTCTAATCGCATGCTCCGTGCCAAGTCTATGGAGTGTATAATTTTGGTTGGAATGGTTGTTGGAAAGGAGAAGTTTAGACTGATGCTAAGCGGGTAAGTGACTATTGTTTATGAATTTCTCTGTGAGCTCCTTTGAGATTGATATGTTGCAACTTTGTGATTCAAGAATCGGTGGTTTGTTTTTTATATATTTACTTCTTAAACCACCTTACCATCATTTGGAAAATAAATGGTCCATAATAAGAAAACGAAGTTAATCGCTAAATGAACTGTGCATCTTGTCATTTCGTAAATCATCGCTCTCTCTCTCTCTCATCGGCCCGGATCTATTATGATTTTAATGTTAGTATCCTACATATGTTGGTTCTTTACTAGGTCATGGAAGTTCTTATGTCCTTACAAGTTTCTCAAATGGAGACGGATGAGCCAACAACAAGTTACATGCTACTGGTATGCTTTGTATATTATTTTGCATATGCACAATGTGTTAATGTTCAAGTACCAACAACTTTAATTTGTTACAGGCATGGGCTAGACTCTGCAAGTGTCTAGGGCAAGATTTTCTCCCTTACATGGAGTTTGTCATGCCACCATTGCTTGATGCGCTTCAGTTAAGCTGATGTAACAATCACATCAAGCAGATTCGGATAATGATATAGAGGATTACGATGATGAAAGGTCCCAATTTTATCCCTTTTCATGAAAGTTCACCTTATTAATATACCCTTTTCTCGCATATGCCTCGATTTCACACTCTTTTTGTGACCATAGGCACACACAATCCTAATACACTAAATTTTTGGCCCTCACTAATTCATTTTTCATAGGCAATATATATCCGACCAAGACTAGTGTTCTAGAGGAAAAAGCTACTGCATGTAACATGCTTTGTTGCTATCTTTGATGAGCGAAGGAAGGATTCTTTCCATGGATTGATCGAGTTAGACTTGGACCACTGCTGAATGTCTTTACTTATTGACTTGTTGATGTTTGTTCTTTGTATTTTTGCGTTTCTTTTGTCACCAATTATTTATATTTATTTGTGATGCGGTGTTGCGGGAACTTTGGTTCCACTCCTTAAATTTTATTTCCATGAGGAGGTTAGAAAAGCAAATTTATTTGTGTATGCAAAATGATTGTTTGTGTTTTGGTCATTGATTTTCTCTTGCTTTGTAAATGTGCTTTATTTTACTAGCCTAATCTGTGTCAATGTTTATAATCTCCAATATTTATATATAGCAATGCCCGAGCTATTACGATTTGCAAAGTTAGCTATAGAGAAAGTGGTGTCTCAAGGTCGTGATGTGACCTATTTGAAGTTTTTGGTGACAAAGTATCATCCCAGCTCGGTGGAGGCATTGCATAAGGTAATTGTTACAAGATAGTGCATGCAATCGTATGTGAGGGTTGCATTGCATAAGCTTCCTTCTTGCCTTTCTTTGATGACTTGTCATCATATTTGACTCCTATGTGGGTATGTTCTTCCACCTTTTCTATTTAGTTCGGTTTCTTCGTTTGAATGGTCTTTCATCCTTATTATTTGTTCTTCACTTAAGTGTAATTATGTTATGTTTCCTGTTTATCATTTTTATTTGGTAAATCACAGATGATTTAAAATGCGAGAATCCGTGTGATGTTTCTTATCTCGAATTTTTGAAGTTGTGTAAATTGCTCTGTTCAAGTCATATTGATGAAAATTTTAGTTCACTTAAATGAATTTTCAAACTTGCTTTTCTTTGAGGGTGATTTTTCTTGTGTTCCATTTTGCTATATGAATGGTGTAATCTTACATCAATGATTTCTTAGAGGATTTATGCTGTGGACTAATTTTTCTTGAATAACCAAAATATTTATTTCATTGTTTTGACTCCTAGTCTATTATTTTGGAATCGGGAAGGGCAAGACTCACGAAGAGAGGAGGATTGCAATTTGCATTTTTGACGACGTTGCGAGAGCGTTGTCGTGAAGTAGCTATAAAGTAAATACTTTTTTATTTAGATTCCAACTTCGGTAGCGTGGTGATAATTATCAAGATTTGTTATCAACTTTATTGTATTGTTATGTGCCAATTGAGCGGGTATTACGATACATATCTCCCATTCTGTTGGAGGCATGTAATGATGAGGCTCACGATGTCGCACGGGTAAGCATTAGGCATGCCCCTGTTGGTTAACATTTCAAATACCATTTTTATTTTTCAAAATTTGTGTGATTGTTGGTATTTCTCCATCTTTCTCGCAGCATTTGTGTATGGCCTAGGTGTTTGTGCAGAGTTTGGTGGTTACGTGTTCAAACCTCTTGTTGGAGGTCGCTTTATGAGCTTATGAACTTCCAAAAAAACTTGTTATATTGAGCAATGAGTAACACATTAGTGACTTATTGCGAGAGGCTTTATCGAGGTTAAATGTCGTTATCCAACATCCCAATGCTCTTCATTCGGATAACGTAATGGCATATGACAATGCGTTTACGCTTTAGGAAAATTTGTCGGTTTCATCGCGACAATATTGATTCTCGCCTGTGTCTTTACGTGTATGACTGCTTTTATGGTTTTGTTCTTCTATGATGTATGGCGGCTAAGGATTTTTGGGACCGGGAAAACATCTGTTTCATTTATGATTATGCTAATCATTTGCATTTACTGGTAGTTCTGCATGGTTGAACTGTTTGCCAATAAAAGGTGATTTGATTGAGGCCAAAGTTGTTCATGATCAACTTTGTTCGATGGTCGAGAGGTTAGGGGATCAAATGTTTGTCTTCAAGTTTTTTCGACGTTATATTGCATTTTCCCTATTGTTCTAATTCTAATTGTCATTTATCTCCGTGTCCGATGGTGAGCTATTAGGCCCAAACAATCAATACCTTCCAAAAATAGTTTCCGTGTTTCTTGAGGTTAGTTTCACACATAAGTTTGCTACTTTGTAACCTTAGTCTTCTTTTTAATAAAATTGAACTTTTTTTTTCACGGAAGAAATTTAATCGAAACCAAGCTAATGTACAAAGCGGAAGTAAGATTGCTTCCCAAAAAAGAACAGAAAGAACATTAGTGTAAAAAGTGTGGCATGTGCCCTACTTCACATACACCTAGGGCCGTTTGGGCTGACGTATGAACAACTTAGTTGAGCTTATCTTATTTCCGTAAGCTCTCTAGGGATAGCTTATAAAAACAATTTTACTTTATTTAATTTGTTATCATTGAAATAGTGAATTTTATATGATAAGTGTTTAATTCAATATTGAATTGACAACTGATATGTCTCTATATAATACTTATTTGATTATGTATGTAGGTTTTATGTGCTGGTAAAGACCTTGCAACAGAACAAACAGCTGGTCGAATGGTTAATTTACTCAGACAACTCCAGCAAACACTGCCTCCCGCTACTCTTGCCTCGACTTGGTCATCTTTGCAGCCGCAGCAACAGCTTGTATTGTATTGTTTTTATCATATCAGATTGTGAAATGTATCATATGAGATACTATTTATTCATGAAGGTTGCAGACATCTGTTTTATATTCATGATGGTTTAAAAGATCTGATCAGACTCTTCAGATCCATTTTTCTACGGATTAAAAGATCACCTGCTTAGTGTATCTATATATTTCTCATTGTATTTTGTATTAGACTTTGGTTTGAGTTATGAAAGTATGATTTAGTCGTTAATTTGAATACTAACAAATTGCTGGATTCTGCGTCAAAAAAAGAAACAAATTGCTGGATTTATTTTTTTTTTTTTAAAAAATTTGCGACGGATTTGCCACGGAATGTGTCAGAGTTTGCGACGACTTTGGCACGGATAATTGCGACGGATTTGCCACGGGTTTGCGACGGAAAAATTTGCCACGGAAAAGTCCGTGGCAAACGATTTGCGACGAGCGTTTTTGCCACCATTTTTGGTCCGTGGCAAATCTGTGGCAAATGTTGTTTTGCCACGGAAATTTGTACATTTGCGACATAAATGTCCGTGGCAAATCAACGATTTTCTTGTAGTGTTTAGAGTATTTGGGTTTCATAGGTTGCTAAAATGGATAAAAAAATAGACATTTATAAACTTATTATGTTGGTCTGTAAATTTCAAAGTAAAAAGTAAGCAAACAAAATTTAAGCAAAAAAGTCGAGATTAATTGATAAAGCTAAAACATGTATGAATGTGCAATACACAAAGTGCAAGCGATTTAAAGTCACCAAAATTTCACATTTAGGAAGCATTTCTCCAACAAACAACTACTGCTACTGCTTCATTTAAAAGAAAGTTCACATGTTATTGAGGCCCTTGGACACAGGGATAAAACTTGAATCATTTGCAACTTTTCTTCTGGATCAAAGGAACTTCCACTGCAAATTGTCACCTTTCGTAAAACTCTAGCATTTTGCATTATAAATCTGGTAAATTGAAGCTCATTTTCATCGCCTCCATATTTAGAAACACGAAAACCCTTAAGCTTTGATATAAGGCATTTTTGCATTATAAATCTGGTACAAATTGTGGATGCACCCATTTTTGGTCACTAGTATTTTTAAGGCAATAGGCATACATCTGTCGACATTATAAGTAAGAGTTATAAAATAAATATTGTAGGTCAAAAGAAATATTAAAGCAAATATAAGCTAAAAATTACAATATCCTTAAGCTAAACAAACCTTATCAATTACAAGATCTTGAAGATATGGGCAACAATTCAACAATTCAATTACCCATTCCCAGAGATGATAGTGAAATAGACCAAGCTCCATGTAGGTTAAATTGGAAAAGTAATGAGCAACAAGGTCCTGTCTTTTTATCTACAAGTAAAAAATATTAACATCTATCATTATTTAATTTACATTAAAAATTGAAAAAAAATCATTATGAAATAACAAAAATTAACTCCAAATTGTTAATATTCATGAGTTGTATTCTTACCACATCGGCACTTAGAAACTCCACGTTATAAAATGATTTCAAAGGAAAAGTAAGGGAAGACTCGGAAACATCAACTTTGACCAATTTGGGTAAGTGTTTTAACTCGGAAATATGAACTCTAGAAAAGTGGCTAACTTTTAAAGATTTCATCACCAAAACCTCGAGAATGGGACATGCAGAAAGAATCTCAATAATGATTCCATGCTCTTCATAACGAATAAATTTCAGGTGTAGTATTTTGAGAGAAGGAAAACTAATTGAAAAGTGTTTGTTCACCACACTAAACCCACTCAACTTCAAAACAACAAGAGTTGCGCTACTGAAAATGTTAAATGGGTGAATATGAAAGGTCAAGAATATGTTAAGGTTTTTGGAATCACCCAAACATTAAACTCAAGTGGCTGGTATGAGCATTATTTGTGAGTTCCAATGATACCTTATAAGCACACGTATTGTGTGTGAGCTTCAAAGAGACTCTGATTTTTTGATTTTGATAATTTATCCTGATTTACTGCCAATAAAAAACATTATTTGTAATATTAACCGTTTTCTTAATAAGTTGGTCCTACTGTTTTTCTTTTGACAATAGAGTTGGTCCTATTGTTATCAATGTTATTTTCCCTCAAAAAAGAAAATATTAGTCCTATATTTATTTATTTTTTACAAAAACATTGTATTCCTATTGATTGTTTCATTTTGGAAATTTTTATAAAGGATGACAATTTCTATGAGGGAAAAAACATCATAAAAATATCATTATCAGTGCTGCCAATGGCGGACCTAAATATCTGATTTAGGGAGTATAATTTTCTTGATTCACGCATAGTTAAAAGTATCATAATTTTCTTGATTCACTCATAGTTAATTTAAATAAATAAATTGTACACTCCATAATTGTCTTTTACGTAATTTTATATTCTGAAATAGTTGAATAACGAGTTTATTGACGATATTGTTGACATCTCTATTAATATAGTTACTAAACAACTGTTCATCAATGCAAATTGAGTGCTACAATGTAATAGTTTTGTGGTAATTTAAGTTCATGAATATAAGGGTGCAAACTATAAAATTGAGAGAGGTCAAAGTATTTTTTTTATAAGAACATAAGGGAGCTTTTCTTTTTTGGTATGCAACTGACCTCCTTGGAGGGACACACATAGGTCTGCCCCTACTCGCTGTTCTTGCGTATAATATGTGATAGCCACAGGGATGGTACCAAAAGAGGTCTGTAGAGGTAAAATAGACGGACAGTCAACTACTCCATTCGTCTCAATTTATTTGTCATGTTTTAGCTATCTCTAATTATATGTCACTTTAGAATATCAATACAACATTTATTATTTTTCCCAATAATATTCTCATTACTTTTAGGCGGGTTTGCTTTAACCAAGAAACAAGAAAAGTGAGATAATTAATCATACTAATGTTTGTATTTTACTCTTATCATATTTTTTTACCATAAAAGATAACATATCCAATCATTTTCTAAGACCCGAGCATGACCTTAAACGACAGTTAAATTGAGACGGATGGAGTATTTAGCATGTTGGAGTGCGTAATATATGAGAAAAATAGTTAATTTTGGTGGTCAAAAATATATGAAATAAACACAATTTTTAATGTGCACTAAATGATTAATACTAAAATTAACCTTATTTAAGTGGTGAAGTAAAAACTGATATCATTAATTAGGAGTATATAAAGGGTGGTGAGGTTGTTTCTTGACCGCTTTTTTTTCTTCGCGCTTCTCTATAAATATTTTTGTTCGTAACTTGCTCCCTCTTTAGTATATAAAGGGTGGTGAGGTTGTTTTCTTCTTTAGTTTCCCTGCCTCTTGTTTTTCGAAAATGGCTTCTTTTTCTTGTAATGGTAAGGTCGTCGTTCCCCCTTGAGTTTTACATGCAATCCTAAAGAAGTTTGGTGCTCTAGGATTGTCGGAAGGTTCAAGGAGGGGTTGTATACTTTCGGGAGCTTGTTGCGCCCCGAAAAATCCGGTTTGGACTTATCGTTTGACAACGTGAAAAAATAGTAGAGCCGCCACCAATATATATTTAGGAAAACATTGAAAAAACCTTTTTTGGAAAACGGGTGGTCTTTTGAAAACACAGAGATGTAGGTTCGGGAATTCGGTTGCGCATGGGGAAGGTATTAGCTTTCACGCGCCCTTTCTACCGAAAGGGAACCATTAACTTGATGTGGTTTTGAAATGTTTGATTTGAAATACATCGTTCTACTTCTTTTCTTTTCTTTTCTTTTCTTTCTTTTGAGAAATTGTTTTATTGAAAACGGGGGAAAATGAATGTTTTTGGTATCTTCGTAAATCGGAACAAAACAAAGATTTTTTTTGAAAAGGGTGCTTGACGGGACGTGAACCCGGTCCTACGTACCCTCACGGAATGAGGGATCAAAGCTACGTAGTTCTCGTTTTGCGTCTGAAAACGGCTTAGGGGTTTAAGTTTTGGAGTTTTTTGAAGTAAGACTCGAGTGTTCGCGAACACCAAACAATCAGAGGTTTCGAGTGGCATTCAATACTAACTCGAAAGAAAAGAGAGTTGGAACCGGTAATCAAACAAGCAATGGCTTCGAGTGATTACAAGTGACAACGTTGCATTATTCTTTTTTTTTTGAAAATTGTTTTGAAAAAATGGTGAGCATCAGTGATAATTAATACTAATAACTCGTGTTATTTTGGAAATTTGGATTAGTTTTTGTTGTTTAATTAATGTGTGGGAGCTTTCATAATAGTCAAACAAGCAAATGCTTCGAGTGACTATCACTAATAACTCCTCATTAGCGATCAAACAAGCAACTGCTTCGAGTGATGGCTAATGATTTGTTTATGAAAATTCCTTAGGGTTTTTATTTGAAAGAAAAGCATGTAATTTTGAATTTGAAAAGAAATAGAACATTTCAAATCCTTTTTCAAGACAAAACCGAGACAACAATTAGAGAACAAACAAAGAAATCATAAGGAGTATTCACAAGTTGCTATGAACAATTGAATGCGTGATTAAACAAACATGTGGGTGCAAGAGTATACAATCATGGGATGCAAGGCATAGCATTATTGAGTGCATGATTAGGCAAACATATGAATGCATGAGTATACAATTGTGGAATGCAAGGCATAGCATTATTGAATGCATGAACATATGAAAAAGAGTGCAAGTCATAGTGTTAATGAATGTATGATCATGTGATGATAAATGCAAGACATGACATTAATGGATGCATGAACATGTAAGAGGGTATGAGAATGCAAGAGGCATAGGCGCATATAGATGCATGAACATGTAAGCACAAATGATGAAATGCAAAGTGTAAAAATGTTTTGGGTATTTTTGCAAATAGACAAGTAGTAAAACTTTTAGTAAAAAGTTAATGAATGGTAAAAGTAAATATGCATGAAGTGAATGATAATTATTTAATGGGATAGTAAAGTAAAAAGTAAAAATGCCTTTTTTTAGTTTTGGTAAAAAGTTAATGAGTGGTAAGGTAAAAACATGAATGGATGGTTAAAAAGTGAAAAAACACATTAACACTATTACACACCTCTACACAAGATCAAACACACATTTTAAGCACTAAAATGAACCCTAAAAAGGTCTCTAAGGCCGAAATCACATATGCACAAGACAATACATTATTTCATGCTAAAACTCATAATCCACACATAGAACAAATCATGCAAATCAAGTACATCATGCATTTCATTTACATAACTCAAAAAAATGAAAAAGGAGCAACAAAAAAACCCTAAATTCTAAGGCCTAAAACCGAACCCCTACACTCATGAATCAAACCAAAGCTCAACTCACAAGTTATGATATGAACAAGAATATGCATATAATGTATGAAAGATTCTTTATTCATGGAAAGGTGAAAAAATGAGTGTGAAAATGCAAAACATATGATTAAAACACAAGAACACCCTCTTCAAAGCCAAGGGCTTACTTCAAACACCCAAGGCTCCCAATGTCCTTGACATAGTGTTTGAAATGAGCCCTCTAAGCCTCTTAGAGAGGAAGAGGAGTAGAAGGAAGATTCACATGCTAATAGTTAAAAATGCAAGAGATAACTCAAGATCAAAACTACACAAGAGTAGAAAAATGAAGATCAAGAACAAATCACCAACAAATGCCACGCAAACTTGAAGAAAACAAGCTCCTTAGTAGAGTAAAAATGGAATCAAGGATGAAAGGAAGAAGATATATGAATATGGAGTGGATTTGGGGTGATTTGGTGGATGAAACTTGAAAAGAAAATGGAGGAGAAAGGAGAGGGAGGGTTCGGCCTAGAGAGGGAGAGAGGAGGAAAGGTTTTTGTTCTAGGTTAAAAATGAGAGTGTCTATCTCTTTGGTCTCTTGCTTTTGGGTTTTTATATGGGGTGCAAACTCAAGGGTATTTATGACAATGTGATTCTTGCAAACCAATAGGATTTGAGATAAAATTTGAATCAATGGTCAAGATGCAATGTCACATGGATTGAGGGTAATTAAAAAGCACAAAATGAGGAGAGAGAGGGGCTGAATGCACAGCTTAATGAGGGTAGTGAAGGATAAGTTTATTTACAAAATTGTATTTTTCCATGAAGCTTATTACACAAGTGCCATTTTGATTCAAATGAAGGGTGAGGATTGCACACAAAACTTGAATGGAAGGCCAAGATTTAAACACAATTTGCAACCAATAAAATAAATCAAAATTGCATGATTATGGGCTGGTGTGCGCAGCTAGGGAGTGGGAGAGTGAGTGGAATTGCAAATTGTACTATTGTACTATACTTGACCTTTCAAAATTCAAAAGAAATGGAATATCCCTTTCTAGATAATTCTTCTAAATTCATGCCATTTTGGGCCATGTCCCATGATTCAATGATTGGGCTCTGAATTTTATGATCTCACCAATCCCAAAATTGATTTGTTTACCCCACCTCAAAGGAAATGACCATGTTACCCTTCTATCCAAAGACTTGATTTTTATGCCAAAAAGGTTAATATTTATGCACAAAAATAATCACAATTAAGCACAAATATTCCTCAAATAAAATCATTGATGATTGTTCAGTGATTTGGGATAAAAGACCGTTTTTATTGTGAAATGACCAAAATGCCCTTTCACTCTAAAAACCCTAGTTATTTGCCCAAAGCACATTTTACTTCAAAAATGACTTTTCCCCCTAGGAATGACCTCTAATATCTCAAAAATGCATGTTGAATGATTTGTCCTGAGAAATTGTCCCTTATTTGCAAAATGACCAAAATACCCTTTTGCACCGAAAAACCCTAATTTGTCCAAGAAGTGCATTCCAACTCAAAAAATGATTTTAGAAGCTTTGAAATGACTTTTAGAACCTTAAATGCAATGCATGATGCTCTCTTCTCCTCTGGTTATTTATTTTTGGGGAAAATTAGGGTTTTGACCTAAGCCGGACAAAATTGGGGTATGACAGCCGCCCCTCTTTATCTAGAGTTTAACAAGGAATATGAATTGGCCGAAACATATTCCGAGGCAAAATAGAGATAAAGAAATCAGAAATTATACCTAGTCGAAGGACGCGAAGTCCGGGGGCCGATCCGTCATGCTCCGTGATGACTTGGCGAAATGAAGGACACGGTGTCCGGCGGCCGATCCGTCATGCTCCCGTGATGACTTGGCGAGATGAAGATCGAGTTCAAAGTCGCCGCTGGACTGTTGATTTGAACTAAAGCCGGAAGGACCGCAGGTCCGATGATTCGTCTTGCTCGATAACGACGGGATCTTGCGGACGCATTGGTCCGAAGCGGACACGCGCGAGTCCGGCGGATTCGCAAATCCTGCTGATTGACCGATTGAGATAGCTACCGTTGGGCGATCGAATTGAGGTACCGCATATGTTAGTTGATGCAAGGATGATGCATGAAGCATGGGTGCATGTTATGCAAGGGCATGTTATGCAGGAGCATGTTATGCGAGTGCATGCAATGTTATGATTTTGGTGTGATGATGCATGTAGTAGAAGGTTTTTTTTTTTTTTTTTTTTAATTCTTTTCGACCGACCTTTCTTTTTCTCGGTCGTTTGATTTTTTTCTTTTTTTTCGATCGCCTTTCTCTTTTCGATCATTTGTTTTCGCTTTTTGACAAAGGCTTGTTCTTTTCTTGGTTTAACCGACTCCGATACTTACGCAAAAGACTGAGAAGCCGATAGAGACTGCAGGGCTCATGAATCGAACGCAAGTTTGCTTTATGGTTCGCCGTCTGGAATGGATTGTGAGTGCAACCTTCTTTGTAAGATTAATTTTCTTTGGGAAGTTGCTTATTTCCCATGACTTTTAAAGATTTCGCCATGATTTGTAATGCTCTATGATGTATGCACATGTTTTCTGATTCAGATCACCATCATCATAAAACGCTTATTTTGAAGCGAAAAAGCGAAATAACAACAAACAAGACATGAGAAAATTGAGCTTTATTGATGTGGAAGCCGATCGCATGCAATGTTACGACGATCGCTTGATACATTTGTGATTTTAAACTACAAAAGACACGAAAAACAAAAGAGAAGCTATTTTCGATCGTCCGTCTCGTGGAGCAAAGGCCGACATTTGCGTCCTTAATCTTGATCACTCCTCATCCAAGTCTTGGGAGTTGTATGCCTTTCTTTACTTTTCATGCTCAAGTTTTTCGACCCTAATTTTTTCTGGATTGCCCTTTGCGGGTTTTCAATCCACCGGTCACTCGATCTTGCCTAGGCAGCCCTTTCGGGTTTTCAACCTAGCGAGCTAATTCTTACTTGGCTCGTCTTTTTCTTTTTCACTTATTTCTTTCGGGCATAATACTTCTTCACACGATTATGCAATTGACTAGGTTCTTGAGATATTCGCCGTCCATATTTGTGAGTATCGCTCCTCGCAAAGGCTTTCTTGACTACATACGGTCGTGATAAGTGGCGCCCACTTCCTCGGGGATCACTCGAATGGGCAGAATCTTCTTAAGTACCAGTCCCCTTGCTTGAATTCACGAGGTCGGACTTTCTTGTCGAAAGCCGTTCTCATTCTCTGTTGCTGGTACGATTGCGTGACACAAGGTCGCAATTCTTTTCTCCTCAATGAGATTTAGTTGATCCAGACGAGCCTGCACTCCACTCGGCTTCTTCCAACTTGGTTTCCATCAAGACCCGCGGTGAGGTATCTCAACCTCGATAGGGAGGATCGCTTCGACCCATATACCAGAGAGAAGGGGTTGCCCGGTCGAAGTGCGCCGAGGTATGATAGCCATGCAAGGCGAAAAGGAGCATTTCATGCGGTCTTTGTAGGTTACCACCATTTTTCGCACTATTTTCTTGATATTCTTGTTGGTCGCTTAACCGCCCCATTCATCTTTGGGCGGTAGGGAGAGGAATTATGATTCTGAATTTTGAATTCTTTGCATAGGTCCTTCATCATTTTGCTGTTCAGGTTGCTGCCGTTATCCGTGATGATCTTGTAGGGAAGACCATATTGGCAAATTAGATCTTTCTTCACAAATTTGGCAACCACTGAACTGGTTATACTGGAGTATGAAGCAGCTTCAACCCATTTTGTGAAATAGTCAATGGCGACCAGGATGAAACGATGCCCATTTGATGCTTTGGGTTCAATTGGACCTATGACGTCCATGCCCCACATTGAGAACGGCCAAAACGCAGTCAAAACGTTTAATTTGGCAGGCGGTACATGAATATGATCAACATAGATCTGGCACTTGTGGCACTTTCTTACAAAGCTATAACAGTCTGATTCCATCTGCAACCAGTAATAACCCGCCCTTAGGATCTTTCTAGCCATGGTATGTCCACTGGAATGGGTTCCGAACGAGCCCTCGTGCACATCTCTCATGATTCTTTTCAGCTTCTTCTTTGGAACACACCTCAGGAGAACCATATCGTAGTTTCTTTTGTAGAGAACTTCACCACTCAAGAAGAAATTCTTGACAATCTTACGAGAGTTCTCTTGTCATTCTCGATGCCCTGGTGGGTATTCCCGATTAGTGATGTATTGCTTAATGTCATGATACCAAGGCTTCTCGTCGGAGTTCTCATCTATTGTTGTGCAAGTAGTGATGCGCAGCAGCTCGGTCTTTGAATTCGATATTAGTCGCTCTTTGTCACATGCTAACATTGAACATAGCGCAGACGCAGTGTTGCCAATCGCGTCTACCCAACTGGTTTTCACCTCGAGGGATATGCTTAAAGGTGATCTCATCAAAAGACTTCATCAACTCTTGCATATAATCACAATAAGGAATCAGTTTGGGATTTCTGGTCTCCCAATCACCTCTTACTTGATGAATAACCAGGGCCGAGTCCCCATACACATCTAGCCTTTTAACTTTCCACTCTAAGGCTGCTTGAATACCTAGGATGCACGCTTCATACTGCTATGTTATTTGTGACATAAAAGCTCAGTCTTGCAGTGACAGGAATGAAGCGGTTGTCAGGAGATATCAACACAGCGCCTGCTCCATGCCCCCATACATTTGACGCACCATCGAATATCATTCTCCATCTTTCACTTTCTTGGGATTTCCCCTCGTCGAACAGTGCCATGATATCTTCATCAGGAAAATCACGCCGCATTGGTTGGTAGTTTGGAATCGGCTGACATGCCAAATACTCAGCAAGTGCACTACCTTTAACTGCTTTTTGCGTGACGTACATGATATCGTATTCGGACAATTTCATCTGCCAACGAGCAATTCGTCCCGTGAGAGCTGGCTTCTCAAATATGTACTTGATTGGATCCATTTTTGACACCAACCAAGTTGTGTGACTTAGCATGTACTGCCTTAAACGATGAGCAGCCCAAACTAGGGCACAACAAGTATTTTCCAGCATAGAATATCTTGTCTCACAGTCGGTGAACTTTTTGCTTAGATAGTATATTGCATGCTCCTTTTTCCGGATTCATCGTACGCCCAACACATGACCCATTGAATTATCTAGCATTGTAAGGTATAAGATGAGAGGCCTGCCTGACACAGGTGGCATTAAGACTGGTGGATTCTGCAAGTACACCTTGATTTTCTCAAAGGCAGCTTGACACTGATCATTCCACTTCGACTCTTGACTTTTGCATAGCAATTTGAAAATTGGCTCGCAAGTAGCGATCGGTGGAAAATGAATCGGAGATGTAATTCAACCTTCCGAGGAAACCACAGACTTCTTTCTCCGTTTTGGGTACTGGCATTTCGAGGATAGCTTTTACTTTGTCTGGATCCACCTCAATTCCTTTCTGGCTGACAATGAAGCCTAATAGCTTCTCTGATCTCACCCCAAACGTGCACTTGGCTGGGTTCAATTTGAGTTTATATTTCCTCAACCGTTCAAAGAACTTTTCCAGATTGACAATGTGCTCCTCGTCGGTTTTGGATTTTGCGATCATGTCATCAACATAAACCTCAATCCCTCTATGCATCATATCATGGAATAAGGTAACCATGGCCCTCGGTAGGTTGCGCCGGCATTTTTCACCCAAGTGGCATGACCTTATAATGAGAATGTTCCCAAAGTGTTATGAAAGTTGTCTTTTCCATGTCCTCGTGGTCCATCTTGATCCGATTATATCCCGAATATCCATCCATGAAGGAGAATAACGAGTGTTGGTGCACTATCCACTAAGACATCAATGTGAGGCAAAGGAAAATCGTCCTTAGGACTAGCACGATCTGGATCTCGGTAGTCGGCGCACATTCCGACCTTCCCCCTCCTTCTTGGGAATCGGGACAATATTGGCAACCCACCGCGGTACTTGGCCACCGCTAGGAACCCCGCATCAAATTGCTTCTTCACTTCGTCTCGATTTTGAGGACATCTATGGCTTCATCTTTCTCAACTTCGTTTTGTGGTGGGCATTCAGCTTGATCGGTAACTTGTGTACCACAATGTCGTGTCCAACCGGGCATATCTTGGTAGGACCATGCAAACACATCCACATAATCGTGCAATGGTGAACTAACTTCATGCGATTTTCCTCACTCATGGTGGTACCCACTTTGACCTCTTTCTTATTCTCAACTGTACCCAAGTTGATCACTTCAGTAGATTCCTCGTGTGGCTGAATTACCCTTTCTTCTTGTTTCATTAACCTCATGAGTTCTGGAGGAGCTTCCCAGTCTTCCTCAACATCCCCCTCAACTTGATTGATAGGGTGATCAAAGTCAAAATATGGACTTTCGGCACTGTTATTTTGAGAGACAATTGTTGTGGATCTGCCTTTTGCCTAAGAGAAAAAGCAGAATGAAAAGCGAACAAACAAGCAAACGATAATAAAGCAGAAAAAGACTCACGCAATGAAGAGAAAATGATTTTTATTGATTGAGAAATTCAAAACAAAC
This sequence comes from Oxytropis ochrocephala, assembly GCA_020916435.1. Classification (NCBI taxonomy): domain Eukaryota; kingdom Viridiplantae; phylum Streptophyta; class Magnoliopsida; order Fabales; family Fabaceae; genus Oxytropis; species Oxytropis ochrocephala. The sequence continues at coordinate 29,475,399 of CM037091.1, read as the reverse complement.
GTTTTTATTGATGATGATGATTCTGAAAGTAAAAACATGTGTGCCCCTAACAACTGGTCCTATGGCCTTGGGCAGAGCCACAGGGTTGCATTACAAATAATTACTTTGAATTAAAAACCACAGGAAAAAAAGAGCTTCCCAATTTTTAATTCTTCACCGATATCGCAACGATGAAACGGACTCGCCCCACCCTCTTCGCACTCGGAACCATCCATGATGATGACCACTTGGTTGTATTGCTCATCTTCTTCACCCCATCCCGTAGGGTTGGATATCTTCCATTCGGATTCGAGCACTTTCGGGAGCATCATATCGACCAAGTAATCAAACTTTCCACCGGGCTCCCTAGGGTATCCCAACATCCCTCTTTTGTAGGCACCACTGTTACGTCTTCATTGATTTCTTCCTTGTATGGGAAGGGAACTGGGTCTTCGGTGGCTATTGGTCGAACCCTGGCTTGAACCAATCTTGGATCAGGATTGCACAGAATTTCAATTGGCTTTTTGGTCTCCCTACCACTGTCCGAATGTAGAGTCAACACTTCATCTTTCATACCATGGGTTTCTACCTGGACCACATATCGGTCCATTAGGTCCTGCGCAGATCATCTTGAAGCTTTCACAATCTCCCACGCATAAAGAGTCAAGACACCCTTCTTCGTGGCAACACCTCTTTAATAACCTCGATCAAGCATAACTCGGCGTAGATAACACTCAATGGAGTTTTGATCTTCTCGCATCTTTCTTACCAATTCCCGACGAAACTTTCTATAGCGTTGGCGGTAGGCCCTGATGACCGGCAATGGATTAATTGTTGTATTCGGGCCGTTTCGCTTAAACGAGATCCAACCAAAGATCTATCAAGTCTTGCACCACATGTTTAAAGGCTTTACATTCTTCCACGCATGACCGACCCGTTTTCATGGAAGCGCACGTAGCATTAGCATTGTACCCTCCGGGAAATGGTGGTGAACGACTTTCATTGGCCGAGTGTTGATCGATTATTGGAGGTCAAGTGATTAAACGGCTCGGTGTATGTCATCGGAATTGGGTCAAAATCGGGTCCGCTTCTTGAACCGATAACCACGAGCCTTGGGGATGTCAATGCCTTGGCGAGGTGGCACGGGAGCAGAGAATGGAACAGTTTGTGGTGGAGGTGTACCAAAAGATGAATTTCCCCCTGAGATGACATTAGTTTCTCCTTCTTTCTTCTTAGCGAAATGGGGCTGGTACTTCTTCTGAGTGTTTGAACCGCCGAATTTCTGACATTCGAGGTGATTCGAGATCTTCCCACTTGAAGGCCATGTTCAAGTCTTTCCCCAAAGACTATCATATCGAGAAACCGGTCGAAACACTCGTGAATCACTGTCATAGTAGATTCTTTGGCGTGGTTTCAGGAACATGTACACCATTTCCTTCTCAGTCAGAGGAGGTTGAACCTGAGCAGCTGTGCTTCGCCATTTCTGAGCATACTTCTTGAAAGTCTCCTTTTCGCCCTTACTCATGTGTGCCGCAATCGCGACTATCCGGGGCCATGTCCATGTTGTACTTATCTTTGTCTCATGAAAGCTTGAGACAAATCCTTCCAACAACGGATTTTAAGATTGCAATTTCATATACCAATCTAGAGGAGCTCCGCCAAACTGTTTTGGAAGCGAAAGAATCGTGACTTGTCATCATTGGCATAAGGACCCATTTTTGGACGAACATTGTAACATGGCTCATCTGGACACCGATCCTCCGCACTTGTCTACCTCGGGAGCTTTGAACTTTGGTGGTAAGACCAAATCGGGACTATACACAGACTCACGGGGCTTCCTTGGCTCTAACACCAGCATTCTCCATAGCCCTTACTCTTTCTTCAAGTGCGCGAATCGGATCATTTGGGTGAGATCCTCAAACATGTGTCCTTGGGGGTGACTCCCATATTGTAATAATATCCTCCTCCCTGGTGAAGAACATTTTGAGGGTGTGCCGCAAAACCCCGGAGTGGGACCGAGCATGCGAGATGAGGCTAGGAGATCGAATTCGTGGTCCTCCGGCAGCTCCCGTGCACGCGGTGGCGGTGACTTGATTAGGTGCAACCACACCAACAAGAAAGCGAGTCTACAGATGCGGCATGTACCCGGCAGCATACCCCAAGGATATCTCTCTGTGAAGTGCATTGGTTTGACACATTCATTTCTCGGAGCAAACACGGGATGACCAGGCCGGATCCGGAGGAACGTGGGTCGTAGCATTCACTGATGTTGGAGGAGGAACGAAAGAAGTGACACCATCCGGACCCACTACGGCGACAGCTTCAACGGTTGTCCCACTCTTTAAACCTTGCAGCATGACCATCATCTCATGCACCTGGGCTTCCATAGCGCCCATCTTATCTTTCAAAGCCCGGTTCTCCTGAGCTAGCTGCTCAGGGTTCAGAATTTGCATGCCCACATCTTCCTGTTCTGGATTACTTTCGGTTTCAATCTCCGGATGCTCTGGCAGATTAGCCATCAGCTTGGCTTGTAATCGGGTGAAGTATCGGTGATGGAGAACCAGTGTGCCTTTTCTGTTTATTTAGACATTTATTGCATGAGAAACAAGATAAATTCATGAATGAATGTATGAATGCATGCACAATGTTTGCTTGATGCCGGGAACCACGGGATACCCTATCTTGTCATAAGCGCATAAACTTTTTATTTAGGAATTGAAATAATCAAGGAATTGAAATAGCATACTTCATTCATCAAGATTTCAAAGCTTCCACAATTTCCATTAAAGGGAAAAGACAGCACAATGTTCATAAAGAAAAGGTACAATATTCTTGAATACAAATCTCAAAATAAACGCTTAAGCTGAAAAGTACAAGTAAACAACCCAAATACAAATAGCCTCAAGCTCCCCAACTCTCTTCCTTTTATTGCCGACACTTGCACTCGAGATCGCTCCTTGAACTCGTGATCAATGCTCTCAAGACTTCACAAACTGGTATACCTAGGGTGGGGTATTGAAGAAATGCATCCCCACCTCGACCATCCTCGATTTTTGGGAACCCCAACATAGCTTTGACCGCCAGCTCGGCGGCCGAGAACTTGCTCTTCCACAGCTGGATTTCATCCCTGAGCTCCCTAATGATCTCTTGATCTTCAATCTTTCCGATCAAATCTAGGAAGCGCTTTTCCCAATATTGGCTCTCAGCTCGGACCTGCCTGTAGGCATCTTCTAGACAGCGAAGGTCCCTCTTCAATTCACCAAATACTTCTCTTTCAAACCTCAAGGCTTGCTGGTATTCCTTGAGAGTTTCATCAATGGCACCTCTCTCTTGCTCGAGGTCTCTCAGTTGACCCCTCAACTCTGCCACCAGATGTGATTCTTTCCCTGATTCAATGGCCAGTGTCTTCCACTCCTGAGCTTCTTCAAGTGCCTTCCTTGTCTTCTCTGTTTATACCTTTGAGCTCCTCTCTGGCCCCCTTCAGATATCTTTGGGCTTCTATCTTGCCTTGCTCTTCTTTCTTGAATCGCTTAACACTTTCTTCCACAGCGATCATTTTGACATTGTTTTCTTCCTCTAGTTTTTCCTTCTCTAAAGCCATCTCCTCTAACTTAGCCTGCAATGCTTTCTTTTCCTCTTCTACCTTTGCTAAAGCGGATTTGACTTCGTTCAGCTCCTCATAGGTAGGGACATAAGGCTCTGGTATCTCCTCCTCAAGGGGAAATGTCCTTTGACTCAGTGATTTTTTTACCTTGAAGCCTCTCCTTGAGACATTGATTGAAGGTGGTGTCACTGGTTCTTTTTGACAGCTCTTAATTTCCTTTTCGCACTACGAATTCCCATGATTGCTGAACTCTTCGAAGCAAATCAGCGCATTTAGGCATCCCCTTATAGAGGTAAACACGGGACAACATGCTTTCGGAGGGTGAGTTCCTCATCTGCAACCGAGTTGCCTTAGGGTCAATGAATGATTGTAATTGATACACCTCGAGTCCCCATGAGAGGCACGTTTTGAAAGCTTCCACGGTGAATACCACCGCATGGTCCTGTCATCCCAACAAGCAAATTGTGATACCATCGGATTTGGAGATCATTGAGGTTTTTCGAAACTCAACCCACTCCAGAGCGATTCGACCTTCACCTCACAAAACCTAGAGCATAAGAAATTAGCTCCCTAACATCGGTTCGGTCATGGATCACATGGGTAATGAGCTGCATAGAGAACATGAGTGGAAAGACACATCTTCTTTTTATGGAACCGATCAGAGCGGGTGAGAGCATGGTATGTGTTAGCAAGAACAAAGCAGCATGTGGATTGATAGGGTTCTTGGTGTCCTTGAAGGCCAAGAATGCACCGATCGCATCTTCATCAACATACTTTTCTATTTGAGGGAAGAGAACAACCCCAAATATGGTGAGAGCAAGCACTAACTTGAATGGACCCCACTTTTTAGCCAAAGCATAGGATTGCATCAGGCCCTCAAAATACTCTTGCGGATACCCCACTATACCATTTCTTTTTAACTTTTGCAACCTCAATTCGTCCACACCAATCCTAAGCGACATTGCAAGCTTCTCATCAGTGTAGTATTGTCCCTGATATTGGTAAGGCCTAGCGTGAGATCTGGAGAACCCCAAAAGTTGCTCATATTCCTCTAATGTAGGTGATAGCTGAAAATTCTTGAAGAAGAAACATCTCACATCAGAGTCGTAGAACTGGCTCAAAGCCACAAGAGCATCCTCTTGAACACTCAACTGCAAAAGCCTACGAATATTCCCATATGCCTGATCAAAGGAATCCCTCTCAATCGGGCCCATAAGGGTTGCACACTGCCTCAGATTACCAACCTCAACCTTCTTCATAACTGGGAAGCGAGAAGTGAGTGAAGTCTTGCTATTCAATTCCATTCTGATGCACCTATGACAAGACGGTACACTATTCAGTGGTTCCCGGCAAGCAAATGCAAATGAAATGCAGTATGAATGCAAATATTTACAACATTTAGCTTTAATGAATGCGGCATGATGCGATTATGATGGGAATGATGCATGTGGGGAAAATAAAAGCGATGCATGTGGACGGAAGTTCAAAAGTTTAGGAGACACACTACGTGCCGCCTCACGCAGTGGTTTATTTGAAAGAAGGAAAATATTTTTGTATTTTTCTTGGAAAAAGTTCCTTTTGAGGAAGACATGTCCTAAACTACCATGCAACACACAATTCGTTTGCCCTCGTGTCCTACAAAGGTGGGAATCCTGAGTTCTAGGACAACTTCAAAGGTTCCTCCCATGTAGTTCTAATTCACACCCTCACAATGGCTACCGGAGCTATAGAATCCTCATGCCAACACCCACAATCGTAGAATGCTACCAAGTGTGAGGCGTCATGAGAAAGCGTACTCTGGTTGAGACTTTCATGAGTATCAGACAGACAAAGGTCTTGAATGACAGTCACTAATCGCCTCCACTCCCCTAAGTGTTTGTTGGATCCGGGTATAGGAGCCCACTCATAGCACACAAATCATAAGGTGTGAAAGTGTGTGATCGAGGACATACTTCCTAAAATCTACCCAACCCCACCTGCAAGGAAAACCAGAACAGTCCAGACAACAGGTCATCTACCCTAGGGTTCAACACGCATACATCATTTTAATATACAAACCATCCTAAGAAGTCAACAGCAATTACACGCATTTCTTACCTCAAGAAAGGGAGCTAAGAAGGAGGGGACATAATAGAATGGGGGAAATGCATGTTTTTACCTTAAGAAATGGAGCAGAGAAGAGGGATCATGGGAATTGAGGAATGTATGCATAAGCATAATCATAGACATATAGAAGAAGAGAAAAGAAAAGAAGAAAGGGAAACCAATTTTCAAATCAAACAAATAGAACACACAATCAGGTTAACTAGGCTTGACCCTCATCTCTTTTTTTTTTTTAAAAAAAAAAAAAGAATAGTTGTCCCCAGTGGAGTCGCCAGCTGTTGCGCCCCGAAAAATCCGGTTTGGACTTTTCGTTTGACAACGTGAAAAATAGTAGAGCCGCCACCAATATTTATTTAGGAAAACATTGAAAAAACCTTTTTTGGAAAACGGGTGGTCTTTTGAAAACACAGAGATGTAGGTTCGGGGGTCGGTTGCGCATGGGGAAGGTATTAGCACCCCACGCGCCCTTTCTACCGAAAGGGAACCATTAACTTGATGTGGTTTTGAAATGTTTGATTTGAAATACATCGTTCTACTTCTTTTCTTTTCTTTTCTTTCTTTTGAGAAATTGCTTTATTGAAAACAGGGGAAAAGGAATGTTTTTGGTATCTTCGTAAAGCGGAACAAAACAAAGATTTTTTTGAAAAGGGTGCTTGACGGGACATGAACCGGTCCTACGCACCCTCACCGAATGAGGATCAAAGCTACGTAGTTCTCGTTTGCGCCCAAAAAGCGGCTTAGGGGTTTAAGTTTTGGAGTTTTTGAAGTAAGACTCGAGTGTTCGCGAACACCAAACAATCGAGAGGCTTGAGTGGCATTCAATACTAACTCGAAAGAAAAGAGAGTTGGAACCGGTAATCAAACAAGCAATGGCTTCGAGTGATTACAAGTGACAACGTTGCATTATTATTCTTTTTTTTTTTTTGAAAATTGTTTTGAAAAAATGGTGAGCATCGATGATAATTACTACTAATAACTCGTGTTATTTTGGAAATTTGGATTAGTTTTTGTTGTTTAATTAATTAATGTGGGAGCTAGCTTTCATAATAGTCAAACAAGCAAAGGCTTGAGTGACTATCACTAATAACTCCTCATTAGCGATCAAACAAGCAACGGCGAGTGATGGCTAATGATTTGTTTATGAAAATGCCTTAGGGTTTTTATTTGAAAGAAAAGCATGTAATTTTGAATTTGAAAAGAAATAGAACATTTCAAATCCTTTTTCAAGACAAACCGAGACAACAATTAGAGAACAAACAAAGCAATCATAAGGAGTATTCACAAGTTGCTATGAACAATTGAATGCATGATTAAACAAACATGTGGGTGCAAGAGTATACAATCATGGGATGCAAGGCATAGCATTATTGAGTGCATGATTAGGCAAACATATGAATGCATGAGTATACAATTGTGGAATGCAAGGCATAGCATTATTGAATGCATGAACATATGAAAAGAGTGCAAGTCATAGTGTTAATGAATGTATGATCATGTGATGATAAATGCAAGACATGACATTAATGGATGCATGAACATGTAAGAGGGTATGAGAATGCAAGAGGCATAGCGCATATAGATGCATGAACATGTAAGCACAAATGATGAAATGCAAAGTGTAAAATGTTTTGGGTATTTTTGCAAATAGACAAGTAGTAAAACTTTTAGTAAAAAGTTAATGAATGGTAAAAGTAAATATGCATGAAGTGAATGGTAATTATTTAATGGGATAGTAAAGTAAAAGTGAAAATGCCTTTTTTTAGTTTTGGTAAAAAGTTAATAAGTGGTAAGGTAAAAACATGAATGGATGGTTAAAGAGTGAAAAAACACATTAACACTATTACACACCTCTACACAAGATCAAACACACATTTTAAGCACTAAAATGAACCCTAAAAAGGCCTCTAAGGCCGAAATCACATATGCACAAGACAATACATTATTTCATGCTAAAACTCATAATCCACACATAGAACAAATCATGCAAATCAAGTACATCATGCATTTCATTTACATAACTCAAAAAAATGAAAAAGGAACAACAAAAAAACCCTAAATTCTAAGGCCTAAAACCGAACCCCTACACTCATGAATCAAACCAAAGCTCAACTCACAAGTTATGATATGAACAAGAATATGCATATAATGTATGAAAGATTCTTTATTCATGGAAAGGTGAAAAAATGAGTGTGAAAATGCAAAACATATGATTAAAACACAAGAACACCCTCTTCAAAGCCAAGGGCTTACTTCAAAAACCCAAGGCTCCCAATGTCCTTGACATAGTGTTTGAAATGAGCCCTCTAAGCCTCTTAGAGAGGAAGAGGAGTAGAAGGAAGATTCACATGCTAATAGTTAAAAATGCAAGAGATAAGATGTTTACCTCAAGATCAAAGCTACACAAGAGTAGAAAAATGAAGATCAAGAACAAATCACCAACAAATGCCACGGAAACTTGAAGAAAACAAGCTCCTTAGTAGAGTAAAAATGGAATCAAGGAAGAAAGGAAGAAGATATATGAATATGGAGTGGATTTGAGGTGATTTGGTGGATGAAACTTGAAAAGAAAATGGAGGAGAAAGGAGAGGGAGGGTTCGGCCTAGAGAGGGAGAGAGGAGGAAAGGTTTTTGTTCTAGGTTAAAAATGAGAGTGTCTATCTCTTTGGTCTCTTGCTTTTGGGTTTTTATATGGGGTGCAAACTCAAGGGTATTTATGACAATGTGATTCTTGCAAACCAATAGGATTTGAGATAAAATTTGAATCAATGGTCAAGATGCAATGTCACATGGATTGAGGGTAATTAAAAAGCACAAAATGAGGAGAGAGAGAGAGAGAGAGGGGCTGAATGCGCAGCTTAATGAGGGTGGTGAAGGATGAGTTTATTTACAAAATTGTATTTTTCCATGAAGCTTATTACACAAGTGTCATTTTGATTCAAATGAAGGGTGAGGATTGCACACAAAACTTGAATGGAAGGCCAAGATTTAAACACAATTTGCAACCAATAAAATAAATCAAAATTGCATGATTATGGGCTGGTGTGCGCAGCTAGGGAGTGGGAGAGTGAGTGGAATTGCAAATTGTACTATTGTACTATACTTGACCTTTCAAAATTCAAAAGAAATGGAATATCCCTTTCTAGATAATTCTTCTAAATTCATGTCATTTTGGGTCATGTCCCATGATTCAATGATTGGGCTCTGAATTTTATGATCTCACCAATCCCAAAATTGATTTGTTTACCCCACCTCAAAGGAAATGACCATTTTACCCTTCTAACCAAAGACTTGATTTTTATGCCAAAAAGGTTAATATTTATGCACAAAAATAATCACAATTAAGCACAAATATTCCTCAACTAAAATCATTGATGATTGTTCAGTGATTTGGGACAAAAGACCGTTTTTATTGTTAAATGACCAAAATGCCCTTTCACTCTAAAAACCCTAGTTATTTGCCCAAAGCACATTTTTACTTCAAAAATGACTTTTCCCCCTAGGAATGACCTCTAATATCTCAAAAATGCATGTTGAATGATTTGTCCTGAGAAATTGTCCCTTATTTGCAAAATGACCAAAATACCCTTTTGCACCGAAAAACCCTAATTTGTCCAAGAAGTGCATTCCAACTCAAAAAATGATTTTAGAAGCTTTGAAATGACTTTTAGAACCTTAAATGCAATGCATGATGCTCTCTTCTCCTCTGGTTATTTATTTTTGGGGAAAATTAGGGTTTTGACCTAAGCCGGACAAAATTGGGGTATGACAGAGCTGTGGATCTTTGCTTTTGTTGGTGGTTGGAGAGATCATGGGATTTAACAGAGGACTCAAATTGGAAACTGTTGTGCAGTCTTTTTGATTAACGTGAACCGCCAAGTGTCACATAATGGCAGTTAAGTCTCTTCAAGACGTCACATAAAGTCACAACAAGGGTTTTTGTACCATCAGTCACGTCCTCGCGGCCATACGACAACACAAAAAGGGGGAAATTGTTAACACACAAAAAATTAGTTAAGTCGTGGGCCGAGGGGAAAATGGAAAAGGCTAGGGTGTCGAGGAAAACCATTAGACAAAATCATAGGAGATAATTGCTGAAATGATCTCAAGGAAGTTCCTAGGGGCAGACTACAAGATAAAACCCCCCGAGGAAGGGGTAAGCCTGAGGGACAATGAGTGAGGCCGAGGGAGAGTAAAGCCCCAGCCTATAGAGTGCCTCGGCCTTGGTGGCTCGGGTGTCCATGAGGTTTCCAGAGGAGCAAAGGGAAGCCGGGGGATCAAATGACCGAGGTAAGGCAGGCTTACTTGGAAGCAATGGAAGAGGGAAGTACGAGGATTGCACGTGGGACTAGCTGAAGATAAAGCAAATGAGCGAATCCTTGGAGAGTGGTGCGAAGAAGTTTTACCCTACTAACCGTGCTACTGGGGATCGTGGGTAGTGGCTCCTCCTCTTTAGGGCTCATGATCAATGATAGGCGTTGATCTTTAGTAGATCCAACAGTAGGCAAATGTTGGCTCGGTTAGTGGCCGACGAGGGCCTATGTATATAAATACGAAGAAAACACTTGTACAGACACAATCAATACAACAATCCAAATTTTTCTTCAACTTTATCTTTCTTTTACCGAACTTTTACTTTATCTTTACTTTAATGCATTAGGTCAATAGAATAATCCAACCTTCGCATCCCATTCACTCAACCCTACCCTTTCTAGAGGAGTCAGGATACTCATTGTTGAGGAGCAGAGTTCCCTCCTCAGCGCAATTGCTTGAAGAACAGAAGAATCAAAGACTTGTCCAAACACCTGGCCGATCCCACGGGTGGCCGATCGCTACACGTTTCCTTGATAAGATCAGATTTGGTTCTTTTATCTAAGAACAAGTGAAGCTCTAACAAGAGGAGAAAACTCAATTTCTTTCTCTTTTTTTCCTCAAATATTTTTCTTCACTTATTTTTAGAAAGACTCTCTAATTTATCAACAATTTTTTCATTGTAACTCTCTTGTGTTTTACGGAGATGGTCAGATAATATTTCAGAAATAGCTGAAATTACTCTTTTTATTTCTCTCAAAATTTTATTTTCTCTTATGGCTAACATTTTTACTCTTTTTGCCTATTTTTAAGCCCATTTTCATAAAGGTATTTCACATACACAGGACCCATAACAAAATCTCTAATGTATATTTCATAATCACTTTGCCTTCCCTCCATCATGAACAGCAAGAAACAAAATAGTGAGTTGAATCTAAGGTCTGATACCAAATGGTGGGAAACAAGGGAGGAAGCACCTTGAAGTTGAGATTCGAAGAAGGATATTGCGCCACACTCAAGAAAAGATGAGAAGGTGAGTGATAAGTTATGGTTTTTGATCAGCACAAATTTCCTTGCTAAGATCAGATTTGGTTCTTTTACCCAAGAACACAAGGGAAGCTCTCACAAGAGGAGAAAACTCAATTTCTTTCTCTTTTTCCTCAAATATTTTTCTTCACTTATTTCTAGAAAGAGACTCTCTACTTTTCAACATTTTTTTCTTTGTAACTCTCTTGTGTTTTACGGAGATGCTCACATAATATTTCAGAAATAACAGAAATCACTTTTTCTATTTCTCATCGTTCACAACATCACCAACACTATTTTTCTATATTGGCTCTCTCTATTTCTTTGATTTTCTTTTGTTCTCTCTCAAATGTGGAATTTATATTTTCCTCTACTACATCCATTGGAGATAAATATACGTACAAGAGTTACTTGAATAGAGGAGAAAATAGAAAGAGTGATTATTGCTATTTGAGGAAAAAGAGAAATAAATTGAGAGCATTTTTGTGACTTCTCAAGAGCCAACCATTCATAATAATATTTCTTTGTCTACTTCTAATGTTATTCAAGTTACTAATGTATCTTTATCTCTAATAGAGGTAGTAGAGGAAGTAAAGGAAGAGACAATTTCTACTTTTGAGAGAGATCAAAAGGAAATCAAAGAAATTGAGTTTTCTCCTCTTGTGAGAGCTTTCCTAGTATATTTAGGTAAAAGAACCAAATCTGATCTTATCAAGAAAACTTGTGGTGATCAAAATTCATGTCTTATCACTTACCTTCTCATCTGTTTCTTGAGTATGATGTCAATATCCTTCTTCGAATCTCAACTTAATGGTGCTTCCTCCCTTGTTTCCCATCATATACATAAGAGTCGAGGGTCTTAGTCTCATATAAATCTAGTATGAAGTACAATTAGCAAATGTCAATTCTTTGGGATCGTTTGTTCTGAGTCCTTTGATGGTTTTATAAAATTGAGTGTTTACAAAAATGAGAAACAAATTTATTGATAGAGTGGCTTCTGATGTTTGCCTCATAAAATTAACAGCTTTACTATTTTTTATTAGCTTTTAAATGAACTCTAATAAAATTAACAACACACTCAAACTTGTGTTTAGTGAAGAATGACATGGCATAAACAAATAACCACCTTCGCCCCCAAAATATAAGTACACGCCAGAATGGCTAAAAAAGAGCGCCACCATGAGCAGCGTTTTGCCTTAAAACGCCACCTATACCCAAACACGCTAACCCCATACCCAGCGTTTTTTAACAAACGCTGCATATTTGAAAACGAAATAGCTTAATATTCAGCGTTTTTTATCAAACGTTGCGTATTTTGAACACGAGATAGCCACATACCCAACGCTTTTTAGCAAACGCTGCATATTTGAAAACGAAATAACTTAATATTCAGCGTTTTTTAGTAAACGCTGCGTATTTGAAAACGAAATAGGCACATACCCAGCGTTTTTTAGCAAACGCTGCGTATTGGAAAACGAGTTCCCAGTTCCCTTGCGTCTCTCCTTGATTTTGGAAGTCTGAGTTCCCAAACAGGATTTTAGGGTTCAACGATTTCCCCATGCAAGAGGCAGCAAGTTTCCAGCTATTTCCCCCAGGCTCTCTCTGGTTCGTCTCTCTCTCTCTTTCTCTCTCTCTCTCTCCAACAAGAAATTTATAGGGAAAGGCATGTCGCAGAAATGGTGATGTTTAGATGGGATTATGAACCCCCAAAGATTCGATTTTTCTTTTAACTACCTTCTGTAGTCCTAAAATGCAGACATGGGTTAAACGAAGAAAGTTATAATTATAGTTATTAGGGTTCTCTTTGTTTTGCTATTATCGTTTTTTATTTAAATGTCATGAAGCATAATAAGTTTTCTGTAAGTTTTCTATATTATATGCCTTTGTTTTTTTGCAGTAATTGGTTATGAAAGAATTTTTTGTTTAGATCTCTGTTTTTTATGATTTCTTATTTTTTTCCCATTTGTTTCACTTTATTTTATTAGTTTATAGTTTATGTGGTTGGTGATTTGAATTTGAATTTGAATTTCTTACAGACAAGATGGCCGTTCCATTGCTAACTAAGAAGATTGTGAAGAAGCGTGTCAAGAGGTTCATCAGGCCCCAAAGTGATAGGAAGATATGTGTCAAGGTATGTGAAACTAAGATCAATTGATCATAGATTAGTGATTTTATGCGTTTTTTGTTACTAGATTGTATGTTTTTTGTTCATAGAGTTTTTTTGTTTGAGTGTTTGCAAAAATATTGTGTATGCATTTTATCAAATTATTAAATACTTGAGGAATAAATGTTAGAGGTCTTCCAGGATGAGCTGAAATGTTATTCATTCGATGCAATTCAATCATTTGCTATCCTCATTTAGCTGATTGTTCGGCAAATATAATGTGATATCTAAGCTTCATACTAAGTTGTATTTCATGTATTTTCTAATCAAACATAAAATGGGCTTGTTAATGTCACAGATAACACTTGTAAGATGAAGCTCATCTTTGCCAATTCCTATAGTATGATCTAACATGACTACTAACTTCAGTAATTCACCATTTCTGCAACATAATCCCTTGCGTCTCTCCTTGTTTTGGAAGTCTGGTTTTATTTCCAGCATTTTGTCTTGCTACTGGAATCTTGAGTTAAAAGAAAATCTTAGTTAAAAGAAAAAGGAAACATACAAGGAATATGAACCAATTTTTTTGTTATAGGGCATCTGCGAAGTTGCAAGGAAATGAGAAGGCTGTTGTTGCAAAAAATGAGGCTGGTCATGTTGTAATTGGTACTGCAGTTGCGAAGCTTCTTCCTGGACAACCACGTGTTAAGGTAAAGCACTTGAATATGCTCTATTTTTAGCTACTTCAAGGATGCCACCGCCATTTATCGACATAAAGATTGGGCTTGAATTAGTTGTATGCTTGGTTTGTTCAAAATTACTTCTGATGATTTTTGATTTCTAGTTCATAATATTGTCCCTGCTCTGGGATTCTTAACTTGTTAGCTAGTGACAAGAGAATGTTTAGAGGTCCTTACTTGATTGATTTTCCGAGAATATTCAACAGAAGGAAGTGTCATTGATAATTATACTTATGATGATGTAGTACCATTAATCATTTGAAGTGAAGATTTTGTTAATGACTAGTGCAGGAAAAACAACAAGTAATGAAATTAGAAAGGCAAAGTTTTCAACTTTAAGTGAAAAAAGCATTATTTTTCTTGATGATTTTTTAGTACAAAATTAGCATGTTTTGATGCAATTTTTGAAATCTTGAAGTAAAGCTTGTTGCCTTGTTCATTCATAGGCTGATTCAGACAATTTATGCTAATCATAACTTGAGAAAAATAGTTTGCACAGAAACATTGGTTATGCGGCTGTTTATGCGGCTGTGTGCCTTTACTTTGCTTTTTCCCTTTGGGCAATGAATAGAAATGAATTTGAGGATTTTTGTTTTCTTGTGGACAATGACTGAAGAGCTTGTGTACATGAATGTAGCCAAGCAATCCAAGCATTTTCTGTTTGAATCGAAAACATTTGAATCAAATTGTGTTTTGTTTGTAATAAATGTATACGTAGCTTTGTATTTTGTTTCAGTTTTATTTTATTGCTCAATATTTGTTTGATTCCACATGGCTTCTTACCATATGTGGGAACTTCTATCTCGTAAGGACGTAATTTACATTTGATTTTGATGCATTATCTTAGGAATCCCTAAGGGCTTTATGGAATGCCGCATTTTCAAGAAGAACTCATCGGCTTGATTTCGAGCAATGGAAAGACATGGGTGGCAAAGGAAGGATCCATCAAATGATTTTAGGTAGATATTATTCGGTTGATTAACCCCAATGCCATATGTTGTCCTCATTTTAACTTCTTTTCACTCATTATTTCTATTTGTACAAATCTTTGGTAGGGGTGGTGGTTACATATCATTGGAGAACCAATTTTTTTGCAAGGAATTTCCGGTATGAATCTGTTTCTATTTTTGTTCACTCTTTTTGGGTGTTGTGATCAATATTTTGGAGCCTTAGTTTTGACTTGAGTTGTGCAAGATTATGTTTACATTTTGAATGCAATGAATAAATCTCATGAGAGATTAACAAAGCATTCATATTACTACTTCATCCAATGAGAAAGGGCCTTTTTGTTTCTACAAGAAAAGGTAGATATATATTTTGTGGTTAGTTATGTGTTTGTTTGAAGAATGAGTGTGTCCTTGTTTTCAATGTTATCTATTTGGAATTGAGGGATTGTCATTTGTTTCTTCCAAAAGGTACTTCTTGTTTATTGTATGCATGCTTCATTAGATGGTTGATGTAGGAGAAAAGAGTAACATGTGCATCGTCCACAAGAGGGATAAACCTCTGTTTGTAAGGAGCAGAGCTCCAATATTTTCTTGTTTTTCATATTAATATATTCAGTTCCTATCATGTTCTTACCGAAATGTTTGATGAAATGATGCTTTTAGGCCTTGTGCATGAAGAATGCATTGCGAAAATGAGGCTGATGTCATTGATTGATCTTAGCTCTGATGGAAAGACAACATGTATCGTCAATTACTACCACTAAAGAGTCTTTGCATTCTGGGTTGTATGCAGAGTTCCTCTTATAGAAGGTGCTAAGGTACATAAATATGTCAAATAAAAACACTTCTATTCTATGGTCTTGAATTGATGGTGGTGATAATAGAAAAAGTTCATTGATAAACTCTCATTGCTTAATTTACGGTGAGCGTACCATTGACATCCATTGTTTTAAGGCAAAGTAGTTTTAGGTCAAGATTCGCTAAATTGGTCTTATTTGGTGACAGATGCCAGTGAGTGACTAACATGGATAATGTACATATTGAGTTGTAGTTCAATTGTATCAAGTAAACTAGCTTAGTATTCTTGTACCAAGAGATTATAACTTATTATATAATATATATGAGTGTGTATCAAGTGATTGTAACGAATTCATTACCCTTGTATCAACTTCAAGTAAATGACTACTTATACATTTGGATGTATGATTTAATTTTTTGGATGTATTTTGGATGTATGATTTAATTCAGGTTTAAATACAACAAATTCATAGATATCACTATTAAAAATTATTTTGGATGTATGATTTAATTTTTTTTGTTGCAAATATAAAATGGAAAATACACAAAAACTGAAAAAAAAATTAAAAAAAAAAAATTAAACAATGGGCGCGCTTTAAGGAAATGTCGCCTATAGGGGACAAGTTTGGGCAATGGGCAGCGCTTTTTAGGAAGCGCTGCCTATTTGAGGACGTGTTTGGGCAATGGGCAGCGCTTTTTAGGAACCGATGCCTATTTGAGGACGTGTTTGGGCAATGGGCAGCGCTTTTTAGGAAGCGCTGCCTATTTGAGGACGTGTTTGGGCAATGGGTGGCGCTTTTTAGGAAGCGCTGCCCATTGTTGGAGTGGAATACCCAGCGCCACGTTCAGCAGCGCTCAAAAGCGCTGCCCATGGATGAAAAAAAGCGCTGCCTATATACTAATTCTGTTGTATATAGGGCGTTTTTTAAATGACACTAAGGCATGATGTATTACCACCAAGGCAAGATGATGTTCCTTTAATGACACTAAAACATGATGTATTACCACCAAGGCAGGATGTTTGAGGTGTATATTACCACTAAGACATTATGTTTGGGTGTTTCCGGGAACACGGAGAACACCCCATGAATCTGTCTATGCGTTGAAGCCTTATATTTTAGGGCAAAGGGAGTTTTTTTTGGTAATACAAGGAGGGAGACCAAAGTACCACATTGAATTTTCCTTAACAATAGGCAAGACATGAATGTTCATGCTAACAGATGTTCTTTCCACTAGTTCGATTTGCGTTGTTTACAGAGTTATTTATAAGTATTTGTTTTCCAAACAGAGGCCTGCTGAAGATAGATATCAACTATTAGTAAGTATTGTCTCGTGAACTATCAGTAATAAAACACTACTCTTACATTTTTTAATATTAACTTGAACAACAAACAACAATGTGCTTTTTTTGAGGTGCTCGAATGATGTTTAAGTGCTGAAATGAATGGTGACATGGAACCACACGTGTAACTTGGCTTGAATTGTAATATAAACTACCAAAATTTATTAGTAAATTTCAAATGAAGAACAAACAAAATTTAAGTAAGAAAAAACATCCAACTTAAGAAAAGCTAAAATATAGATGAATGTGCACTACAAAGAGTACCAGCCATTCATAGTCACTAAAACCACATATTGCACATGTAGGAAGGGTTCCTCCAACTAAGAACTACTACTATCTAGCTCACCATTCAAAATGAAATTCACTCGTTTGGGAGACCCTTGGATACAAGCTTAAATCTTGAATCATTTGAAGCTTTTTTTGTAGATTTGAGGACTTTCTAATGTGAATCATCACATTCCGTAAAACTCTGGCATTTTGCATTATGAATCTGGTAAATTGAAGCTCACACTCATTGCCTGTATAACTAGTAACACACAGTCTTTTTAGTTTTGATATAAGGCATTCCGGGACAAATTGTGGATGCACCCATTTTTCTACCACTTCTGGATACCTCTGTTGCCATTAAACATTATAAGTTAGAAAAAAATAATTGTAGGTTTTTCAACAAGAAGAATATTGAAGCAATTGTAAGTGTACAAAAACAATTCCTTAAACTTAACAAACCTTATCGATTACAAGATTCTGAAGATGGGGGCAATAATGCAACAATAGAATAACCGAGTCCCAAAGATCAGGCAAATAAATGTGAAGCTCCATGTAGGTTAAATTGGAAAAGTTGAGAGTTGGAATGCCCTGTTTTATTCCCTACAGAAACAGAAAATATTAATATGTGATTTCCTATAGATAAACACTTTCTCAATTGAAAATAAATAACAAATTAATCGTTACTAAATTAAGTAAGATTCGTATTCATACCAAATATGCACGTAGAAACTCCACGTTATAAAATAATTTCAAGGAAAGAGAAAGAGAAGAAACATCAACTTTGACCAATTTGGGTAAGTGGAAGTGTTTTGACTCTCTACTAGTCAAAGGATCAGTAAATGTTAAAGACTTTATCACCAAATCCTCAAGGATTTGGACATGCATCGAGAATCTCAAAGAATGTATTGATGATTTTGAAAACTAAGCATTTTCAAGTGAAGTATTTTGAGAGAAGGAAAACTAACACAAGAGAGACCCTTCACACAAAACCCACTCAACTTTAAAACAACAAGAGTTGTGCTACTAAAAACACTAAACGACAAGTTGATAGAGGGACGGAGAGAAAGTATGATAATTTCGGCTTTGCATTGCTTTGCAGTCAAAACCCATGCATTCACCATAGAAGACTGACACAAAGCAGACGTACACACGAGATTGAACATCTTGATGGGTTGTTCCCCACCTCGCAAGAGAAACACATTATAGACCCTTGCAAAATATATATATTTTTTGGTTTAAGTCCCTGCAAATATACACGTGGAAGAATGTAGTAGATAGTTGTCAAAAAAAAATGCAGTAGATACGTTAATTCCGTGTAATAGCTAGCGGGTGTATTCCGTGTTCTCATTAGTAATCATAACTGTTACTCATATCTAACGGATATATTATTAGTAGTTCTCATTTTTTTAAATAAGAACTAGTTCTCACCCGATATGCTCCTATATATATATATATATATATATATATATATATATATATATATATATATATATATATATATATATATATATATATATATATATATATATATATAATTTCTTGATGAAACAAAAAATTGTATCCATTTTGTAATATTTATATTTGAAATTAAATTTTATTAAAAATTTAATTTAAGTACAATTATGTTCATATATTTACTCAAAAGTTTATATATATATATATATATATATATATATATATATATATATATTAGATTAAATGAAAGCTTTTTTTTTTTTTCGTAGGACATGAAAGGTTCAAAAGAATTAGAATAGTTATGAAATAATTAGCCACACCTACAGTTAGCTATTACGACTATGGTCAATTATAACATTGACCTAATTAAGATACATTGTTTCAACAATTATTATATTACTCATGTCACAAATTATTATTATTATTATTATTATTATTATTATTATTATTACTCAACATATTAATGCTCCTTTAAAAACTATTCATATTCCATACCATTTGAAACCAATATGTAATAATTATATTAAATCATTCCTTCTCTTAATTCATAGCCTTTATATACACCATTTTTCATACCAATTGTGCATACTTCCTCTTTTCTCCTTCTCCAAATATTTTCTCCTGCACACATTTTTCTTTCGCCACCTACAATCATGTCCACACACACACACACACACACACACACACACACACACACACACACACACACACACACACACACACACACACACACACACACACACACACACACACACACACACACACACACACACACACACACACACACACACACACACACACACACACACACACACACACACACACACACACACACACACACACACACACACACACACACACACACACACACACACACACACACACACACACACACACACACACACACACACACACACACACACACACACACACACACACACACACACACACACACACACACACACACACACACACACACACACACACACACACACACACACACACACACACACACACACACATTGTGCATAAGCTTGTGCATAAGCTTCCAGTTCAATTATGGCAAACAAGAAAAAAGTGCATTATGCAACTATTCTAGTAATCTCAGATAAAAGAGCGTGCTAATGATTGTGA
This sequence comes from Oxytropis ochrocephala, assembly GCA_020916435.1. Lineage (NCBI taxonomy): Eukaryota > Viridiplantae > Streptophyta > Magnoliopsida > Fabales > Fabaceae > Oxytropis > Oxytropis ochrocephala. The sequence continues at coordinate 29,455,593 of CM037091.1, read as the reverse complement.
TTGAGCTCCTCTTTAAGCATGCCAATATGAAACCTAAAGATTTGATTGCCACTAATGTACAAAAAAGCTATAAAAACAGTAGGAAAAAGAAAACCAAGTGGTTGAGAATCCATCAATGGCAATTCAAAAAAAAAAACGATTAAATTAACCATACTCTTTACATTGATTGAAATTTTTAGTAGTTCTAAACAACTTTAACCAAGGGAAAGAACCGATGAAAGAAAAACATTTAAAGCACCAAACAATCATAATTGCTTAAATAGCATGGCATTATACAAATAAGACATCTTCAAAAGTGTTTGGGGAAGAACAATTCCCCGCAACCTTTCAGAAAACTTATAAGATACATCTCAACTGAAAAGCATAAATTTAGATTTTCATGATTTTCAAATTATTAGGATCATAAGCAGATAACAATACGCACCTTGGTTTGCTCAAGGGACAACAAATATGACCATGAAGCAAGCAATTCCCTCCACGATATCTTCTTGTCTAACAAGAACATAATCTTCTTGATCAGAGTCAACACCTTCCCAAAGATCATTTTCACTGACCAAATCCCAAGAATTGCCTTCTTCTGCCACAACACAGTCAATCTTCATTTCGATAAAATTCCAAAAACAAACGAACAAAGAGAAACATTTGAACGCAAAGCACCAAATAAAATCAAAATAAAAAAGACACGATATGTTGCATACCGACTGTGTTCTGCAGAACCGATGCCTGTGCACACTCTAACTTCTGAAGGAAGTCAGGACACTCAAGTCTAGATTTAAGCAGGTCACATAATCGCATCGAGCACATAAAAATGTAAATTGTCACATTATGTAGGGTAATCTCCAACAATGAAGCAAAACTTTCCAATCAAATAATCAAGCACCCTCAACATAAGTCCGCACTAAGGTATCATCAGCATCAACTATTTATATCACAGCACCATTAACTTACTTGCCTGTTGTATCAGCATTAGTGTCTCCGTTGTATCAATTCATTCCATAAACTCAGGGGATGAACTGAGTTGAAGCCACTTTGTTTCGGTAAATTCTGATGCAACAAAACCACCGACACATGAGATCTAAGAAAACAAACACAATTTGCTAAAAAAAACTAACATTTACAGTGAAATAAAACATTTAAGTATACTTCTGTATCCTAAGCAACAAAATTCAGATATATTGGGTCAGTTAGTAAGCCATGCTTACTAAAATATTTTGAACTCCCGATCAACGAAAAATATTTTCTCTCTTTTCCATTTCAATCTGTTAGCATCTACTTATAGTTCTTATTCTTCTCTCTCCCTCATCTTTAAATGACTTTCAACCTAATTCACACACACACACACACACACACACATTGTGAGTCTCAAACATTCTTCCATAATCTCTTCATTATTTTCACTATCCCATCCACCACTAAGTTTTGACCCTTTGGCTTGCTTTCAACATACCAATACAAAAGCCAAAAAATATGAAATATTTATCAAATTTTACATTTGTGTTGCTCTGTCCTTCTTACCTTTGTCCACCACATATGTTTTATGTGGAAAAAGTTTATTTAAAAAATCAAGATACGATATGGCAGGGATACTTCAATAAAAAATTAAATTAAAATTTAAAAATATAAACCATAAAGATACTTATGATCAAAATAAGTAAGCATAATACCAACAATGGTTGGTCCAAGTGATAACTGAACTCGAATCCCACCCCAAGGTCTCGGGTTTGAATCTGGGAAAGTGACAAAAACTCTATTGGGAGGAGAGAACCCACGTGCGTGCCAAAGAAAGTACTACTGTGGCCAGTGAGTTCCCGGCGTAGATTAGTCATCGGCAAAGCCAATGGAAACTGCGCACCAATGACCAAGACTAGTATGCACATAAACCAAATCTTGTGTCCTTTTTGGATCCATTTTTTTCTCATTAAAGAATGGATAAAAGAGTAAGTATCTGGTCGTTTTTTGATTTAAAAATAAATATCAATTCTAGGATACTCCCATGATACGTATCTGGTAAGTATCCGTCCGGTCTTTTTTTATTTAAAAATAAACATAAATTCCAAGATACTCACAAGATACGTATCCAGAAGTATCCAACACGTATCGATATCAGATACATATCGAATACGGGTACGTGGCATATTTTAGAGTATTTGGGTTTCATAGGTTGCTAAAATGAATAAAAAAATGGACATTTATAAACTTTTTATGTTGGTCTGTAAATTTCAAAGTAAAAAGTAAGCAAACAAAATTTAAGCAGAAAAGTCGAGATTAATTGATAAAGCTAAAACATGTATGAATGTGCAATACACAAAGTGCAAGCGATTTAAAGTCACCAAAATTTCACATTTAGGAAGCATTTCTCCAACAAACAACTACTGCTACTGCTTCATTTAAAAGAAAGTTCACATGTTATTGAGGCCCTTGGACACAGGGATAAAACTTGAATCATTTGCAACTTTTCTTCTGGATCAAAGGAATTTCCACTGCAAATTTGTTGAGCTAATTCAAACACCAACAGATTTAGTTACGGCAGTTATAACTAAAAATTAGTTACAACTGCCCTATAACTACTTCTCAACTGCCATATTCAAAATACCTAGTTATCTAGCATTTGTATATGTAGTTTACAATTCAGAAAAAACTTGTACAGAATATACACATAAAAGAATAACAGAAATAAAAATAGTTACAGTTTTCTTTTACTTCTGTTCTTCAGCTTTCGTTTTTCTCTTCAAGTTTTTCTTCAAGTTCCTTTGTGTTTTGTGTGAGAGTCCTCGCAAGAAGAGCAAACCAGTTAGGGTTTGCTCAATACACAGTAAAGGAAAAGGAAAGAAAAAAGAGATCAAAGAGAGTAAAGGGGTTACCTGTGTGTGTATCCAAGGTGGAGCAAGATCCTTCAAGATGTGAAGGTTAGGCTTATCACCAAGCTTCGCAGAAGTTCATACAAGGGAGAAAATCAACAACACAGTTAGGGTTTGCTGTTGTAACTCAGAAATCAACAATAAAGGTACAAGAAAAGAAAGATCTTTACCTGTTTAGCTTCAACCTTCAACCTGGGCTTCGTAATCACCATGCAAGAAGATTAGGGTTTCACGTGCAAGGCTCAAATCAAAGAAATTGGTTGAGGGTTTTGTAGAGGAGCACGATCTATCATTTGGTGGTAATTGTTGGTGGTTTGGAGCTGAGGTGCGTGCTAGGGAAGAAACCCTAGCAGAGCAAGCGAAGAGAGAAGCTCGGTGGAGAAGAAGAAGTTAGCTAGAGAGAGAGAGTAAGACTGAAACTGCGTACGTTGTTTTTCTTTCTTTTGTTTCTGTCTCTTGCGTTTCTTGGGCCGGTCTCTCTGAAACAGGTTTGGGCTTGTTAATATTTGCACCCTGCAAATTGGTTAATGCAACCCCTGTCAGCAAAACAATAAAGAAAAGAAAAATGGACTAAAAATTATACATGGTATCATCAGAGCTCAGAACAATTCTGGAAAAAAGGACAATTCTTTAAACTCTAAACTTCTAAATTTCTGTTCTTTAAGTTTTCTTATTCATTTTCACTACACAAGAGCTAGTTTGTGTAGTTTGTGTGTTACTAACAAGTCTTGTGAAGTGTGTGCAGATGGCACCTAAGGAGATGAACCCCAGTTTTGGCACTCAAGTGCCTGTTTTGACAGGAACTAACTGGGACAGATGGAGTCACCAGATGAAATCAGTATTTGGGTGTCAAGGGGTACTAAAGATTGTGAGAGAAGGGTTGAAAGAACCCTCAGCTACTGCTATTGCAGAAGAAAAGAAGCAATATGAAGAAGATGAGATGAAGGACTATAAAGCACTTCATCTTATCCAAATTGGGTTAGACGACTCAAATTTTGATAGGATAAGGGATGTGGAAAGTGCCAAGAAGGCATGGGACATTCTGGACTCCTACTATAATGGTGCTGCAGAAGCAAAGCAAGAAAAACTACAGGCCCTCAAGGCTCAGTATGAAGCCTTAAAGATGAGGGGTGATGAGAACATCATCACCTATTTTGGCAGAGTGAAGAAAATCACTAATGCCATGAAACTGAATGGTGAAACCTTAAAGGATGAAGATATTTGCAGAAAAATACTGAGATCTCTAACAAAAAAATTTTATGTTGCAGTAAACGGGCTAGAAGACACCTGCAAGGTGGAGGATCTTAAGGTGGAGCAACTTCAAAGATTACTAGAAGCTAAAGAGATAAGGTTGAATCACGATGAAGATTCGGATGAAGACAAATCAAGCTTTCTTCATTCCTTCTAAAGGTAAGAAAGAGAGGAAGGGTGGCAACAAGCAACCCAAAGAAAAATAATGGGCCTAAAGGTAAGCCTCAAGGTAAGTTTTCTAAAGGAAACTCATCTAATAAGCCTAGTAATGATGCTAGCAGTTCAAAAAAGGATAAAATCACACATCCAATGTTACAAATGTGAAAAGTATGGTCACTATGCAAGTGATTGCTGGTCTAAGAAAAATAATAAGGGCAAAGAATCGAGCAAAGGGCCAATGTGGCCAAAGAAGACTCGATTCAGATTCAACTTGAGAGTGTTTAGTGCTATAACAGATGATCCTATTCCTATGTCTAAAATTGAACCTAAAAAGGAAATTAGTATAACTAATGTAGAACTAGAAGTAGGATCAGAATTTGTTGTGTTTGCTATAACTACCAGTGATGGAAAAACCATCACTGAGATTTGGTATTTAGACTCAGGGTGCTCAAATCACATGACTGGTAACAAGGAGTGGCTGATTGATTTTGATCCTAACAAGAGGACCACTATCAGGTGTTCCAGTAATAAAGTAATTACTGCAGAAGGTATGGGCAACATTCTGTTTAAAAGAGAGGATGGTAAGACAGTTTTGATTCAAAATGTTATTTATGTCCCTGGTGTGTGCTCTAATCTGATTAGCTTAGGTCAATTACTTGAAAAAGGTTTTTCTATTGTAATGAGGGACCTAAAACTAAAGTTATATGATCCTGAAAATAAGCTTCTGTTGACCACACCTTTAGCCAAAAACAGAACTTTCAAGACTAGTATTTGCTCTTCAGAGGCAAGGTGCCTAGGTGCAATTACTAGTTCTGAAAGTTGTTTATGGCATAAAAGGCTTGGGCACCTAAGATAGAGGCTCCAAATGAGCTGTGTACAACATGTCTTCTAGGCAAACAGCCTAGGGTTTTCAAAAAGAGTTGCAAGACAGATCAAAGGATCTGCTGCATGTTGTATACAGTGACATTTGTGGCCCCTTTGATGTTTTATCACTAGGTGGTAATAAATATTTTATTTCTTATGTAGATGAGTACTCAAGAAAAATGTGGATCTACCTAATAAAGACTAAGGGAGAGGCCCTAGCAATTTTCAAAAATTTTCAAGACATGGCAGAAAGACAGAGTAGCCAGAAACTAAAGATTCTAAGGACTGATGGAGGAGGTGAATACACCTCAAAAGACTTTGAGGAGTACTGCACCAGCAAAGGCATCATTCATGAAGTCACATCCCCTTATACTCCACAACACAATGGTGTTGCAGAAAGGAGAAACAGAACTGTACTAGACATGGCCAGATCTATGCTCAAACAGAAGGGACTTCCTAAGAAGTTATGGGGTGAAGCTATTGCTACAGCAACCTACATTCTCAATAGGTGTCCAACAAAGAAACTTGAAGATAAAGTCCCTGAAGAGGTTTGGTCAGGTGACAAACCTAATGTCATCACTTTAAGGTATTTGGCTCCTCACTTACCATACCATATACCGATCCTAAGAGAACAAAACTTGAAGACAAGAGCAAGCCTTTGATTCTAGTTGGATATCACCCTACGGGTGCCTACAGATTGTACAACCCTACAAGTGGTAAAATTGAAGTCTCTAGGGATGTCACAGTCCTAGAGGAGGAACAATGGGTTTGGGATGAACCACAACAAGTAATCTCAGTACCTATTGGCAACTCAGAAACTATTGGTGACAGAAAGGAAGTACCTCTCGCCAGTCAAGAGAGGATACTTTGGTGATGAGGAAGGTGTTCCTCAAGAAGAAGAAACCATCAAACGATTCATGATTGCCTAATGGTCAAGGTGCAGTCAGACCACAGAGACCTAGAAGAACTCCTAGGAACCTAGCAGACTATGAAATTATAAATGATGATGAGATAACATAAGAAGGTGACCTCATCCACTTTGCAATGCTAGCAGATGCAGAACCTGTAAACTACTTAGAGGCTTTAAAATCTAAAGAGTGGAAGGATGCTATGCTAGAGGAGCTTAAGTCCATAGAAAAAATGGAACATGGACCCTAACTACTTTACCTAAAGGCAAGAAGGCCATTAGTGTAAAATGGGTGTTCAAAGTCAAGCTAGATCCTAATGGCAAGGTAACTAAGTATAAGGCGGATTTGGTGGCAAGGGGTTTTCAAAGAAAAAGAAGGCCTAGACTACACTGAAGTGTTCTCACCAGTAGCAAGACATGAGACTATCAGGTTAGTCACTGCCATTGCTTGTAATAGAGGGTGGGAATTGTATCACCTTGATGTAAAATCTGCATTCCTTAATGGACCACTAGAGAGACAGATTTACATTGAGCAGCCCCCAGGTTTTGAGACTAAAGGTAAAGAGAACTATGTCTATCATCTACACAAGGCTCTCTACGGGTTAAAGCAAGCTCCTAGGGCATGGAATAAATGTATTGACAAGTTCTTCACAGAAAATGGGTTTAATAAGTGTGGTTCAGAATATGGTGTCTACACCAAAGGTACTCTACAAACCTATTTCCTGATTATATGTCTCTATGTTGATGACATGCTTGTAACTGGAAATTGTGCAAAAGAAATTGCCAAGTTCAAGCAGTCTATGGAAACTAAGTTTGAAATGACAGACCTTGGAAGGTTGTCATATTTTTTGGGAATGGAATTCCTAAGAACTCCAGATGGGATAATTTTGCATCAGTCCAAATACACTAAGGAGGTATTGGCCAGATTTGAAATGGAGGATTGTAATCCTGCCAAGACACCAGCAGAAGGTAATCTAACACAAACCACTAAGAAAGACACTAGTGAAGTGAATCCTACAGAATATAGGCAGATGATAGGGTCCTTAAGGTACTTATGTCACAAAGAAAGCGGATATTCTCAGATGCCATCTGGAATTGTGAGCAGGTTTATGAATAAACCACTCAAGGTCCACTATTGGGCTACTAAAAGGATACTTAGGTATCTACAAGGTACTTTGCACTATGGTATTTGGGTTCCTAAAGGAAATGGGGAAACTAACACTCTATTGCTAGGATACACAGATTCTGACTGGTGTGGAGATAAAATTGAGAGGAAAAGTACCTCTGGGTTTCTGTTTAAGTTCCTAGGGGCACCTATATCCTGGAGTTCAAAGAAACAACCAGTTGTGGCTCTGTCCTCCTGTGAGGCAGAGTATGTAGCAGCTAGCAGTGCTGCATGTCAAGCTGCTTGGCTTGAAACACTGCTAAGTGAGCTATTGGTTGAGTTGAATCAACCACCTACTATCCTAATTGACAACAAGTCTGCCCTGAGCCTTGCTAAAAATCCCGTGGCTCATGGCAGAACCAAACACATCGAAACTAGGTACCACTACTTGAGGGACCAAGTATCTAAGGGAAAATTGCAGGTTGAGTACTGTCCTACTAAGGATCAAGTGGCAGACATTTTTACTAAAGCTCTCAAAGGAGATCTGTTTGCTAAGCTAAGGAGGGAATTAGGAGTAATTTCATTCAAGTCAGCTTTGGAGGCTTGTTCCAAAGGTTATTTTTTAGGCTATACCAAGGGCTTGTCTTGGGTTTTATCTTTCCTATTAGCTTAGCTATGTTCTATTGTTACTCAACCTAAGTGTTTGAATTATGTGAGGGTGTTGAGCTAATTCAAACACCAACAGATTTAGTTACGGCAGTTATAACTAAAAATTAGTTACAACTGCCCTATAACTACTTCTCAACTGCCATATTCAAAATACCTAGTTATCTAGCATTTGTATATATAGTTTACAATTCAGAAAAAACTTGTACAGAATATACACATAAAAGAATAACAGAAATAAAAATAGTTACAGTTTTCTTTTACTTCTGTTCTTCAGCTTTCGTTTTTCTCTTCAAGTTTTTCTTCAAGTTCCTTTGTGTTTTGTGTGAGAGTCCTCGCAAGATGAGCAAACCAGTTAGGGTTTGCTCAATACACAGTAAAGGAAAAGGAAAGAAAAAAGAGATCAAAGAGAGTAAAGGGGTTACCTGTGTGTGTATCCAAGGTGGAGCAATATCCTTCAAGAGGTGAAGGTTAGGCTTATCACCAAGCTTCGCAGAAGTTCATACAAGGGAGAAAATCAACAACACAGTTAGGGTTTGCTGTTGTAACTCAGAAATCAACAATAAAGGTACAAGAAAAGAAAGATCTTTACCTGTTTAGCTTCAACCTTCAACCTGGGCTTCAGAATCACCATGCAAGAAGATTAGGGTTTCACGTGCAAGGCTCAAATCAAAGAAATTGGTTGAGGGGTTTTGTAGAGGGGAGCACGATCTATCATTTGGTGGTAATTGTTGGTGGTTTGGAGCTGAGGTGCGTGCTAGGGAAGAAACCCTAGCAGAGCAAGCGAAGAGAGAAGCTCGGTGGAGAAGAAGAAGTTAGCTAGAGAGAGAGAGTAAGACTGAAACTGCGTACGTTGTTTTTCTTTCTTTTGTTTCTGTCTCTTGCATTTCTTGGGCCGGTCTCTCTGCAACAGGTTTGGGCTTGTTAATATTTGCACCCTGCAAATTGGTTAATGCAACCCCTGTCAGCAAAACAATAAAGAAAAGAAAAATGGACTAAAAATTCTACAAAATTGTCACCTTTCGTAAAACTCTAGCATTTTGCATTATAAATCTGGTAAATTGAAGCTCATTTTCATCGCCTCCATATTTAGAAACACGAAAACCCTTAAGCTTTGATATAAGGCATTCTGGTACAAATTGTGGATGCACCCATTTTTGGTCACTAGTATTTTAAGGCAATATTAGGCATACATCTGTCGACATTAAACGTAAAAGTTATAAAATAAATATTGTAGGTCAAAAGAAATATTGAAGCAAATATAAGCTAAAAATTACATTATCCTTAAGCTAAACAAACCTTATCAATTACAAGATCTTGAAGATATGGGCAACAATTCAGCAATTCAATTACCCATTCCCAGAGATGATAGTGAAATAGACAAAGCTCCATGTAGGTTAAATTGGAACAAGGAAAAAATATTAACATCTATCATTATTTAATTTACATTAAAAATTGAAAAAAAATAATTATGAAATAACAAAAATTAACTCCAAATTGTTAATATTCATGAGTTGTATTCTTACCACATCAGCATTTAAAAACTCCATGTTATAAAATGATTTCAAAGGAAAAGTAAGGGAAGACTCGGAAACATCAACTTTGACCAAATTGGGTATATAAGTGTTTTAACTCAGAAATATGAACTCTAGAAAAGTGGCTAACTTTTAAAGATTTCATCACCAAAACCTCGAGAAAGGGACATGCAGAAAGAATCTCAATAATGATTCCATGTTGTTCAAAACGAATAAATTTCAGGTGAAGTATTTTGAGAGAAGGAAAACTAATAGAAAAGTGCTTGTTCACCACACTAAACCCACTCAACTTCAAAACAACAAGAGTTGCGCTACTGAAAATGTTAAATGGGTGAATATGAAAGGTCAAGAATATGTTAAGGTTTTGGAATCACCCAAACATTAAACTCAAGTGACCTAGAACTGAATCTGGCAATGCACTGATCCTATCTGCCATTGGCATTGACATCGAATTTTTTGTCTCAACCATGATTAGAATCAACGCACATTCTGAGTATTATACTATGCTATATATATCATGTGTATAACCGATGTATTTAAATGGGTGAATATGAAAGGTCAAGAATATGATGAGGTTTTTGGAATCACACAAACATTAAACTCAAGTCGCTATAATATGAGCATTATTTGTGAGTTCCAATGATACCATATAAGCACGCGTATTGTGTGTGAGCTTCAAAGCCCTACTTGGTGGTGCACATAACATATTGACAATCCATAAAAGAGACTCTGATTTTTTGATAATTTATTATCCTGATTTTATCCCAATAAAAAACATTATTAGTAATATTAACCGTTTTCTTAATAAGTTGTTTCTATTTTTTTTTTGACAATAGAGTTGGTCCTATTGTTATCAATGTTATTTTCCTCAAAAAGAAAATATCAGTCCTATATTTATTTATTTATTCCAAAAACATCGTATTCCTATTGATTGTTTCATTTTGGAAATTTTTATAAAAGGATGACAATTTCTATGAGGGAAAAAACATCATAAAAATATCATGCTGCCAATGGCGGACCTAAAATTACGAGTTAGGGGTATAATTTTTCTTGATTCACACATTGTTAAAAATATCAAAAAATAATATTTAGTTTATTTAAATAAATAAATTACACACTCCATAATTGTCTTTTACGTAATTTCATGTTCTGAAATAGTTGAATAACGAGTTCATTGATGATATTGTTAACATCTCTATTAATATAAGTTACTACAAAACAATTGTTCATCAATACAAATTGAGTGCTACATGTATAGTCTTGTGGTAATTTAAGTTCAGGAATATATGGGTGCAAACTATAAAATTGAGAGATGTCAAAGTATTATTTTTAATAATAACATAAGGGAGCTTTTTTTTTTGGGTATGCAATCGACCCCCTTGGAGGGACACACATAGGTGCCCCTCGCCACATTTGCTTTTGCGTATAAAATGTGATAGCCACAGGATGGTACCTAAAGAGGTCTCAGTAGAGGTAAAATTGATGGATAGTCAACTATTCCATCCGTCTCAATTTATAAAATGTTATATCAGTCTTGTATTAGTCCATTACAAGAGCCTTCCAATCAATCTTCTATAAGAACTCACATCTTTGTAAGGTTCTCCACTATTCTGGTGCAGTTTGACATTCGAATCCAGAGGTGTTGAGATTGGCTTAATTAGAACCCAAATAACCAGCTTCATTGAGAAGATCTAAGCAGTACTTTCTCTGGCAGCTTGAAATAGATACCTCCAAGCCCAAGAAGTATTTGAGAACTCCCAAGTTCTTGATCTTAAAAGACTTGTCCAGAATACAGTTGATCCTGTCAAATTCAGAAATGCAAATGCCAGCAAGAATGACATCATCAACATATATAAGAAGTGCAGTGAAATTGTCTTCTTTGCTCAAAGTGAACAAAGAGTGATCAGAAGTAGATTGTTGGTATCCCTCATCAATCAACAAATGAGTGAGTTTTTCATACCACTTTCTACTTACTTGCTTTAAGCCATATAGGGACTTTCTAAGCTTGCAAACTTGATTATTTTTGGTACATTTTACTCCCTTTGGAACCTCCATTATATACATCTTCATCAAGATCTCCATGCAAGAATGCATTATCTACATCCAACTGATGCAAGTTCCAGTTCTTCATTGATGCAACAGCAAGAAGAGTCTTAACTGTGGTGAGTTTTGCCACAGGACTAAAAGTACTCTGATACCATCATAAATTTCATGGTATTCGTGAATGTAAGCTCAAATGAGCTGAAGCGAAGATGAAAGAATGATTGAAGAGTGTATTACATTTGATGGAAAAGAAAGGGATTACACTGTTCAATTTATAGTAGAGGAGTGTGCAACATGGTGCACCTCACATAAGCAGAGAGTAGAGAACAAAATACAATAGAAAGATCTAGCAACAAATCTAGGGTAAATCTTCTTCAACGAAAATGAGAGAGAGTGTGAGGGAATCGAGAGTGAAGATATTTTCGCTTCGTCGACTTCTTCATCGTGTTCACCTTCGTTTCCTTCTTTTTCCATTTCTTGTGTGGCTTCCACAGTGGCAAGTTTTTCCAAGTCAACATTGGTCAACGTTGAATCTTTGACTTTAATACCACAATAGGACTTCAAGAATTTTAAAACTTTGTTAGGATATGAAGTGGAGAATCCCAGAGGGATGGTCATGTAGATAGCTTCATGTAGATCGCAATGAAGCCAGGAGTAATTTACGCCCATATGATGCACATGCCAATTGTTTATGTCCACTAGGGTAAGGACAATGCAAATCGTGGTGATCATTGCTATAGGTAAGAACGTATCAAAGTAATCAAGGCCCTCGATCTAGGTATATCCTTTTGCAACCAAGTGTGCTTTGAAACGTTCTACAGTACCATCAAAATTCCTTTTCACTTTGTTAACTCATTTGTTTCCAATGTGAACAATGCGTTTAGGACAGCCAACAAGGCACCAAGTTCGGTATTTTCAAGAGCCCGAACCTCAAATTTCATGGTGTCAACAAATGAAGGGTATATATATTTTCAAGATAGAATTGAGCACCATCATTCATCCTTCTCTTCTGATCTTGGACAACATTCATTACCAAATCAATTTTGCAATGACAGGTTTGGTCCAAGTTTGACCTCTCCTCTCGCAGTTGCCTCAGTAATATTGAATGATGATTAACAAATCAATTTCCAATACTTTGCCTAATTTTTTCTATCTTGTTTTGTTTGATGAGGTTTACAGAGGTTTGTGAAACCTAGTTTTTACTTTCCTTCCCATTTGTTGATTAAAAGAAAACTTCCCTATCGTTCCTTTTTCACCTTGAATATTTCTGCTATTGTTTTTTTTACCCTTGATTTGGCTGCTGAAATTGTCGAAGTTCAACATTGGCGACGAAGCATTAGGAAGGAAAGAAGGGTTAACGGTGTTCCAAGCTTGCGGCGTTCCGAGAAGAACTTGCTTCTGTTTTGACTGCGGATGAAGACGAAAGAAGAAGTAACGGAGTGATGGAGTCTTGCTTTCAAGTTAACAGTCACACTATGACATGGATTTTTTAAATGACATGTTTAGACTTATTTAGACTATGACATGTTTAGACTATGACATGCAAGAATGCTACTAGAGCTTCTAAGGGGCCTTTTGGATGGGCATATTTAGACTTATCTAATGGCATAAACATTTGAGAAACTGTGTGGGAAAGATTATGGAAACAACTCATGACATGTTCATAAGTTGTTTTTAAATAATTTCCATAAGCTCCAAAGGATAGCTTATAAAAACAGTTTATGACTTAAACAAATATAGTTTAACATTATTTCATCTTTTATTATATAAACAGTTTATGCATGTCATAAACGCTTAATTAAGCTATTTATCCAAATGGGCCTAAATTGTCCTTCTCCTCATAGTTACCAAATTTAGAGTCACTTTTTCATCTGAATGCGGAACCATATTAGCTGATTATTTACTACTACTATTTCTTTGGTCACTTCTATTCAAGTTAAATCCAGATGGATAATCGTGATTCTTGTAACACAAGGAATTCCAGGAAATGCAATACAGTAATGAGTGTAGTTAAAAAAAATGTCTAACTACACTCATCACTGTATTGCATTTATTTGAAGTTTGTACATAGAACATTTAGCAATCTAACAATTGGAGAAATTTCTTTAAACTCAAAGTAAGCCTAGTTTTTCTTGCAGAAGTTATACTTTTTGGACTAATTAAAAACGCTTACATTGTCTTGACACCAAATAGAACCTGAGAAAAATTGCTGAAACAGAACTTGAAATGGAGATTTTTGGTACAATGTCTCACAATATAGACCAGCACATACATAAATTACCAACCAGTAAATTCAAATTAAAATGTGAGCAAACAAAATTAAATTCAGCAAAAAGAGATCCATATCAATGTGCAATACAGAAAGTGCAAAGCCTTCAAAGTAGCCAAGTAGGAATTCCTCCAACAACTTAAGCTAGCTTACCAATATTTAAAATAAAGCTCACATGTTCCCGAGCCTCTTGGACACGAGGATAAATCATTAATCTTCTGCAAAATTTTATGCGAAGACAAACGGGGAATACCAGATATTGTCACCTTCCGTAACACTCTTGCATTTTGTATTATGAATCTGGTAAATTGATGTTCGCAATTGTCGCCTTCGTATCTACAAAGACGAAAGCTTTTAAGTGCCAATAAAAGGCATTCCGGGACTGACTGTGGTGGGTCTACAAATTTTTCGTCATCTCCACTTCCACTGCCATAGCAATGCCTCTATTGACAGCAAAAATAAAAATAGTTAGTATAAAACAATTATAGTAGCTATATCATCGAAAGTAAAATAAAAAGCAAATTAAAACAAAAAAATCATATTATCCTTAACCCTAACAAACCTGAATGATTACAAGATCTTGAAGACGGGGACAATAGTGCAACAGTTCAAATATCCAATTCCAGGAATAACAATAGCCAGAAAGAGTGATCTCCATGGAAGTTAATTTGGAAAAAATATGTAATAATTATATTACTCAACATATTAATGCTCCTTTAAAAACTATTCATATTCCATACCATTTGAAACCAATATGTAATAATTATATTAAATCATTCCTTCTCTTAATTCATAGCCTTTATATACACCATTTTTCATACCAATTGTGCATACTTCCTCTTTTCTCCTTCTCCAAATATTTTCTCCTGCACACATTTTTCTTTATACCACCTACAATCATGTCACACACACACACACACACACACACACACACACACACACACACACACACACACACACACACACACACACACACACACACACACACACACACACACACACACACACACACACACACACACACACACACACACACACACACACACACACACACACACACACACACACACACACACACACACACACACACACACACACACACACACACACACACACACACACACACACACACACACACACACACACACACACACACACACACACACACACACACACACACACACACACACACACACACACACACACACACACACACATTGTGCATAAGCTTGTGCATAAGCTTCCAGTTCAATTATGGCAAACAAGAAAAAAGTGCATTATGCAACTATTCTAGTAATCTCAGATAAAAGAGCGTGCTAATGATTGTGATTGAGCTCCTCTTTAAGCATGCCAATATGAAACCTAAAGATTTGATTGCCACTAATGTACAAAAAAGCTATAAAAACAGTAGGAAAAAGAAAACCAAGTGGTTGAGAATCCATCAATGGCAATTCAAAAAAAAAAACGATTAAATTAACCATACTCTTTACATTGATTGAAATTTTTAGTAGTTCTAAACAACTTTAACCAAGGGAAAGAACCGATGAAAGAAAAACATTTAAAGCACCAAACAATCATAATTGCTTAAATAGCATGGCATTATACAAATAAGACATCTTCAAAAGTGTTTGGGGAAGAACAATTCCCCAAACCTTCGTAAAACTTATAAGATACATCTCAACCTGAAAAGCATAAATTTAGATTTTCATGATTTTCAAATTATTAGGATCATAAGCGGATAACAATACGCACCTTGGTTTGCTCAAGGGACAACAAATATGCGACCATGAAGCAAGCAATTCCCTCCACGATATCTTCTTGTCTAACAAGAACATAATCTTCTTGATCGAGTCAACACCTTCCCAAAGATCATTTTCATCGACCAAATCCCAAGAATTGCCTTCTTACGCCACAACACACAGTCAATCTTCATTTCGATAAAATTCCAAAAACAAACGAACAAAGAGAAACATTTGAACGCAAAGCACCAAATAAAATCAAAATAAAAAGACACGATATGTTGCATACCGATCGTGTTCTGCAGAACCGATGCTCATGCACACTCTAACTTACGAAGGAAGTCGGGACACTCAAGTCTAGATTTAAGCAGTCACATAAGCGCATCGAGCACATAAAAATGTAAATTGTCACATTATGTAGGGTAATCTCCAACAATGAAGCAAAACTTTCCAATCAAATAATCAAGCACCCTCAACATAAGTCCGCACTAAGGTATCATCAAGATCAACTATTTATATCACAAAGACCATTAACTTACTTGCTCGTTGTATCGCATTAGTGTCTCCGTTGTATCAATTCATTCCATAAACTCGGGGATGAATCGAGTTGAAGCCACTTTGTTTGGTAAATTCGATGCAACAAAACCACCGACACATGAGATCTAAGAAAACAAACACAATTTGCTAAAAAAACTAACATTTACAAAGTGAAATAAAACATTTAAGTATATACGTATCCTAAGCAACAAAATTCAGATATATTGGGTCAGTTAGTAAGCCATGCTTACTAAAATATTTTGAACTCCCAGTCAACGAAAATATTTTCTCTCTTTTCCATTTCAATCTGTTAGCATCTACTTATAGTTCTTATTCTTCTCTCTCCCTCATCTTTAAATGACTTTCAACCTAATTCACACACACACACACACACACACACATTGTGAGTCTCAAACATTCTTCCATAATCTCTTCATTATTTTCACTATCCCATCCACCACTAAGTTTTGACCCTTTGGCTTGCTTTCAACATACCAATACAAAAGCCAAAAAATATGAAATATTTATCAAATTTTACATTTGTGTTGCTCTGTCCTTCTTACCTTTGTCCACCACATATGTTTTATGTGGAAAAAGTTTATTTAAAAAATCAAGATACGATATGGCAGGGATACTTCAATAAAAAATTAAATTAAAATTTAAAAATATAAACCATAAAGATACTTATGATCAAAATAAGTAAGCATAATACCAACAATGGTTGGTCCAAGTGATAACTGAACTCGAATCCCACCCCAAGGTCTCGGGTTTGAATCTGGGAAAGTGACAAAAACTCTATTGGGAGGAGAGAACCACACGTGCCAGCAAAGGCGAGTACTCGTGGCCAGCCAGGTTCCCCGGCGTAGATTAGTCATCGGCAAAGCCAATGGAAACTGCGCACCAATGACCAAGACTAGTATGCACATAAACCAAATCTTGTGTCCTTTTTGGATCCATTTTTTTCTCATTAAAGAATGGATAAAAGAGTAAGTATCTGGTCGTTTTTTGATTTAAAAATAAATATCAATTCTAGGATACTCCCATGATAACGTATATCGGTAAGTATCCGTCCAGGTTTTTATTTAAAAATAAACATAAATTCCAAGATACTCACAAGATACGTATCCAGAAGTATCCAACACGTATCGATATCAGATACATATCGAATACGGGTACGTGGCATATTTTAGAGTATTTGGGTTTCATAGGTTGCTAAAATGAATAAAAAAATGGACATTTATAAACTTTTTATGTTGGTCTGTAAATTTCAAAGTAAAAAGTAAGCAAACAAAATTTAAGCAGAAAAGTCGAGATTAATTGATAAAGCTAAAACATGTATGAATGTGCAATACACAAAGTGCAAGCGATTTAAAGTCACCAAAATTTCACATTTAGGAAGCATTTCTCCAACAAACAACTACTGCTACTGCTTCATTTAAAAGAAAGTTCACATGTTATTGAGGCCCTTGGACACAGGGATAAAACTTGAATCATTTGCAACTTTTCTTCTGGATCAAAGGAATTTCCACTGCAAATTTGTTGAGCTAATTCAAACACCAACAGATTTAGTTACGGCAGTTATAACTAAAAATTAGTTACAACTGCCCTATAACTACTTCTCAACTGCCATATTCAAAATACCTAGTTATCTAGCATTTGTATATGTAGTTTACAATTCAGAAAAAACTTGTCATGCAGAATATACACATAAAAGAATAATGTAAATAAAAATAGTTCTGATTTTCTTTTTATACATTTCTTCACTTTTTCGTTTTCTCTTCAAGTTTTTCTTCAAGTTCCTTTGTGTTTTGTGTGAGAGTCCTGCATAAGAAGAGCAAACCAGTTAGGGGTTTGCTCAATACACAGTAAAGGAAAAGGAAAGAAAAAAGAGATCAAAGAGAGTAAAGGGGTTACCTGTGTGTGTATCCAAGGTGGAGCAAGATCCTTCAAGATGTGAAGGTTAGGCTTATCACCAAGCTTCGCAGAAGTTCATACAAGGGAGAAAATCAACAACACAGTTAGGGTTTGCTGTTGTAACTCAGAAATCAACAATAAAGGTACAAGAAAAGAAAGATCTTTACCTGTTTAGCTTCAACCTTCAACCTGGGCTTCAGAATCACCATGCAAGAAGATTAGGGTTTCACGTGCAAGGCTCAAATCAAAGAAATTGGTTGAGGGGTTTTGTAGAGGGGAGCACGATCTATCATTTGGTGGTAATTGTTGGTGGTTTGGAGCTGAGGTGCGTGCTAGGGAAGAAACCCTAGCAGAGCAAGCGAAGAGAGAAGCTCGGTGGAGAAGAAGAAGTTAGCTAGAGAGAGAGAGTAAGACTGAAACTGCGTACGTTGTTTTTCTTTCTTTTGTTTCTGTCTCTTGCGTTTCTTGGGCCGGTCTCTCTGAAACAGGTTTGGGCTTGTTAATATTTGCACCCTGCAAATTGGTTAATGCAACCCCTGTCAGCAAAACAATAAAGAAAAGAAAAATGGACTAAAAATTATACATGGTATCATCAGAGCTCGAGAACAATTACGGAAAAAGGACAATTCTTTAAACTCTAAACTTCTAAATTTCTGTTCTTTAAGTTTTCTTTATCTGTTTTCACTACACAGTAGCTAGCTGTGTAGTTTGTGTGTTACTAACAAGTCTTGTGAAGTGTGTGCAGATGGCACCTAAGGAGATGAACCCCAGTTTTGGCACTCAAGTGCCTGTTTTGACAGGAACTAACTGGGACAGATGGAGTCACCAGATGAAATCAGTATTTGGGTGTCAAGGGGTACTAAAGATTGTGAGGGAAGGGTTGAAAGAACCCTCAGCTACTGCTACTGCAGAAGAAAAGAAGCAATATGAAGAAGATGAGATGAAGGACTATAAAGCACTTCATCTTATCCAAATTGGGTTAGACGACTCAAATTTTGATAGGATAAGGGATGTGGAAAGTGCCAAGAAGGCATGGGACATTCTGGACTCCTACTATAATGGTGCTGCAGAAGCAAAGCAAGAAAAACTACAGGCCCTCAAGGCTCAGTATGAAGCCTTAAAGATGAGGGGTGATGAGAACATCATCACCTATTTTGGCAGAGTGAAGAAATTCACAAAGCCATGAAAACTAATGGTGAAACCTTAAAGGGTGGAAGATTTTGGCAGAAAAATACTGAGATCTCTAACAAAAAAATTTTATGTTGCAGTAAACGGGCTAGAAGACACCTGCAAGGTGGAGGATCTTAAGGTGGAGCAACTTCAAAGATTACTAGAAGCTAAAGAGATAAGGTTGAATCTGCTGACTGAAGATTCAGATGAAGACAGTCAAGCTTTCTTCATTCCTTCTAAAGGTAAGAAAGGAGGGAAGGGTGGCAACAAGCAACCCAGCAAAAATAATGGGCCTAAAGGTAAGCCTCAAGGTAAGTTTTCTAAAGGAAACTCATCTAATAAGCCTAGTAATGATGCTAGCAGTTCAAAAAAGGATAAAATCACACATCCAATGTTACAAATGTGAAAAGTATGGTCACTATGCAAGTGATTGCTGGTCTAAGAAAAATAATAAGGGCAAAGAATCGAGCAAAGGGCCAATGTGGCCAAAGAAGACTCGTGATTCAGATTCGCCTTGATGAGTGTTTAGTGCTATAACAGATGATCCTATTCCTATGTCTAAAATTGAACCTAAAAAGGAAATTAGTATAACTAATGTAGAACTAGAAGTAGGATCAGAATTTGTTGTGTTTGCTATAATACCAGTGATGGAAAAACCATCACCGAGATTTGGTATTTAGACTCGTGGTGCTCAAATCACATGGTGGTAACAAGGAGTGGTGATTGATTTTGATCCTAACAAGAGGACCACTATCAGGTGTTCCAGTAATAAAGTAATTACTGCAGAAGGTATGGGCAACATTCTATTTAAAAGAGAGGATGGTAAGACAGTTTTGATTCAAAATGTTATTTATGTCCCCGGTGTGTGCTCTAATCGATTAGCTTAGGTCAATTACTTGAAAAAGGTTTTTCTATTGTAATGAGGACCTAAAACTAAAGTTATATGATCACGAAAATAAGCTTCATTGACCACACCTTTAGTAAAAGCAGAACTTTCAAGACTAGTATTTGCTCTTGAGGCAAGGTGCCTAGGTGCAATTACTAGTTCTGAAAGTTGTTTATGGCATAAAAGGCTTGGGCACCTAAGATAGAGGCTCCAAATGAGCTGTGTACAACATGTCTTCTAGGCAAACAGCCTAGGGTTTTCAAAAAGAGTTGCAAGACAGATCAAAGGATCTGCTGCATGTTGTATACAGTGACATTTGTGGCCCCTTTGATGTTTTATCACTAGGTGGTAATAAATATTTTATTTCTTATGTAGATGAGTACTCAAGAAAAATGTGGATCTACCTAATAAAGACTAAGGGAGAGGCCCTAGCAATTTTCAAAAATTTTCAAGACATGGCAGAAAGAGGCAGTAGCGAAACTAAAGATTCTAAGGGTGATGGAGGAGGTGAATACACCTCAAAAGACTTTGAGAGTCTTGCACCAAAGCAAAGGCATCATTCATGAAGTCACATCCCCTTATACTCCACAACACAATGGTGTTGCAGAAAGGAGAAACAGAATCTGTACTAGACATGGCGGATCTATGCTCAAGCGAAGGGACTTCCTAAGAAGTTATGGGGTGAAGCTATTGCTACAAAGACAACCTACATTCTCAATAGGTGTCCAACAAAGAAACTTGAAGATAAAGTCCTGAAGAGGTTTGGTCGGGTGACAAACCTAATGTCGACCACTTTAAGGTATTTGGCTCCTCACTTTGACCATATACACGATCCTAAGAGAACAAAACTTGAAGACAAGAGCAAGCCTTTGATTCTAGTTGGATATCACCCTACGGGTGCCTACAGATTGTACAACCCTACAAGTGGTAAAATTGAAGTCTCTAGGGATGTCACAGTCCTAGAGGAGGAACAATGGGTTTGGGATGAACCACAACAAGTAATCTCGGTACCTATTGGCAACCTCGAAACTATTGGTGACAGAAAGGAAGTACTCTCGGCAAAGTGAAGAGGATACTTGGTGATGAGGAAGGTGTTCCTCAAAGAAGAAACTATCAAAAGCGATTCTGATTGCCTAATGGTCAAGGTGCAATGACCACGAGAGACCTAGAAGAACTCCTAGGAACCTAGCGGACTATGAAATTATAAATGATGATGAGATAACATAAGAAGGTGACCTCATCCACTTTGCAATGCTAGCGAGATGCGAGAACACGTAAACTACTTAGAGGCTTTAAAATCTAAAGAGTGGAAGGATGCTAT